>CM018698.1:26305503-26657492 GCA_009363875.1 Mikania micrantha | reverse complement strand
CTCTTGCTGGTGTCATCGAGCGGCTGGAAGAACACACACATTGTGTGTGTGCGGCTGAACAAAATGAGAGGAGAAGGAATTACATCCCTTTTATACTTAGGGTTAAATCTAGGGTTTAATGCACGCATCCGACACGTCTCGCGATCGTTTCCGTTTTCGTTCGTCATTCTCGACCCGAAACTTTCAAACTTACGTAAAATAACTTATAATAATATTAGTATGTTTATTTTGTTCGCTATATTTAATTTGTTTAAATTAATTATGTTGAATCGCATTAATATCGCGTGCATGACATTCTTGACTGATTAAATGTTTTCGCGCTCCGAATAAGGTTCGTGTACCTTTAATATTGTAATTATTTTTAAATAGGTATTTATCAAAGCTATTTACCTCAGCTCTGGAGTCAGAATGTTAATTAATTAATACAGGTGTTCACACATTAAGTTCTGTTTAAAATCCTTAACAGGCCTATTGGGCCTAAGTCTCCTATTGGGCTTTCACATCTTATTGAACCTTTATATCTTATTGGGCCTTATTAGTCTAAGTTTTCAATCTATAATTATATGTTTAAATTTGTTGGGATTTCTTACAGTTGTTACAGTCTCCCAACTTAAAAGAATTTCGTCCTCGAAATTAGCTGTTACTACGGTTTAGCATGTTCGAATAGTTGTAGGTATTTCTTGTGCATCTTTCCTTAAAGCTTTAATTTGGTTTATCATTTCTGAGTATCACCATGTTCTAGCTCATCCTAAGAGACTACCCTTAAACTAAACAAGCGTACACTTTTACTTATTATGGCATAAGATGTTAACAAAGACCATAATAATTATAACAGTAAACCTATCAAAAAATGTCATTTATATGCATTGCAGTTTTAGCTGTTCATGAAGCTATCATACATAAAAATTTACATAAATAAAGTTTATTTGCATATAATTGTTCCATAGGATACCAAGTTACATTCTATTTTTCCCACATGTTTCATTACGTATTCAATGCATCAATAGTTTCCAAAACCTAATCACTTTGATCTCGTTTCCAACATAATGTTTCATCTTACGCTGAATGTAACCAATAAGTGTCAAGGCTCACAGTTCCTTGATTAAGTATCTTAATACAATGTTTCTTACGACATGAACTAGCAATCAAGCATACTCATTATTCATTTAATGTCTCATCCAGGTTATTAATATAATTATCTCACTTATACATGACATTTGGCACGAAATTGTACATAATGCAAATCAATTTGTATTCTTGGTTGCTTTCTTTTACACTATACATTTATGATTTCTTATCTGAGTCTACAAAGTTATTTATTGATAAACATATCTTTATTTTCTAAAACTAATAGAGTGAAAGTAACCATTCCAAGTAAACGAAGTCTAACGTATAGATTATCAAGGACTAAGTTTAACCAATATGTTTTAGTTTAGATAGAAACAAAATTATAGTTCTATCGACAATGTAATTGTGTGAAAGGCACAATCACGTTTTATGTTGAATTGAACTTATGTCTTAGCTATATACAAATGGAGTTATTGATTCCATAAGCCTTGAATAGAAACGAATTGGCTCCAATGAGATAACGATGGTCCTACTAAAAGAAGCTAAGGATTTTATTGAATTACTTGTGCCGAGAAATCTCTAGTCAACGGATGTTATCTTGCCTAGGGAGTTTAATCGTGATGATGCCTATCTGCTTCATGGATAAATTCGAGAGGTTGACGAAGAATCCCTGAATTAAGGTTATTAAGGAATTTCAAGGAACAAGTTAACAAAGACAGATGGGTTAGATTTCAACTAGAATCGATAACTTTAGATACGCAAAGGATTTTGACTCACTGTTTGTCAGAGTCTTACTCAATTTATTTCAAGTGTTTGCAGAAATTATCACTTCCTCCGAAGCTTTTTGGAATAATATTAAGAATAATTCATCATTGTGGGGGATAGCACCATCTTGTTTGAATATGTCAAACTTTATGATCATCCGGTTTGGAATATAAGAAATCGGAGATACAGAGATTTAAAGAAGCTTTCGTCCGCACCAAGAAAAGTCGTGAAGTAGTTCTTTCAAATGGTACTAATAGGATGAAATTATATCGGGAATTTTGTGAAACATTAACAGTATGGGATGTATAGTAACGGATAGAGTATTAAAAGACGTACAAAATGATTACAAGCTAAACGGACGAGGGTGCCTTTGTTCTAGTGTGGTTACAACTTGATCTCTTTCAATTAGTTCTTCTAAATAGCCTTTCGACACGCATCACCCAATGACTTCTTGCACTGAAACCTCAATTGTGTGCTTGTTGAGATTGAGCTATGGATTCTCATTAATAATTCTATGAATGTACCCACTTTTGACGAACAAATGGACATGACTTTCGTATATGATACAATCTTTTCCATTGACATATTGTCTATTATTTATCCACTTTGTTATTGATACATGAAGTTATTAGATGCAGAAGTATAGATTGTTGTTGGCTTCCCAGTAGATCTGACAAATAATTATTTTATCGTTTTGCGTAATCGATAGAATGTTCTATATTTTCTTCCTTCACATTATGCATGTGATCACAACTTCACCGTGTCATTGCATAGGTCGCCTGTTTCATTTCCTTTCTCCTTTACTAGTCGTTCTACTTCGTCCTATGACTTATATCTTACAACTTTCTTAGTGTGATAAGATTCCTGACGTATCTCCTTATCATGAATATTCTTGTTGTACATATTTTATTTACCCTACGTATTGGACTGATGAAAAGAAGCATTATACTCAAATGTGATCCTCACTGGTTACCCTCAAATCTGACAAAGATTTCCATAGTCATGCTCTTTGAGGCTGACTTTTCGCACATGATTTTTAATTATTTATCCTACTTCCTCGTAGTTTTTCTTCTTACAAATTTTTAATACATTCTATTTCCCTTGAGATGAACTTTCTATTTTACTTCACTGCAGTCCTTCCATACTGCTTAATCCTGGTAACGAAACTACTACTTTCTCCGGGACAATCTAGATTAGTTGTCCTTCTTGTTAATTATATTCATTTTCTCTTGATGATGTTTGTACGAGTGCTCTCCAATGCAAATCCACCCTACGGTCAAATCACCAAAGTGCCCAAATTCTTCATTTTCAGGATATCTCTTCCTCCACTATGGAGTGGTTGGTACTCGATTAGGGTCTTTCTTGTAACTACTCATGGCTTCGGCTTGTTGGAATTTATGAGTTTGTAACATGAGAATTCTTCTGGTTTTATATTTCTTGTTTAAATGTTTTAGTTGTTATACTACTTGTCATAACGCTCAACAATAACACTATCCCAATATACCGAACATAGTTTATATATAGGGCATACGTAGAGTCAGGCTACCTGCCTTATCAGCCGCCAGCCCACCACTGTTTCGATATATTACGGTAGTGTCCTTGCCAAATGTCTTTGACTGTAGATATATTAGTAAACACTTATCAACTAAACAATTTCCTCTATCATACTACACCTTTTCATAAGATTCACATTGATGCTATGATGCAAATACTATTCCTGCAGTTGGTCTTCAATGCTTCTCAAAACATTTATTGGCACTATAAAATCTTCTAATCTAAGATTAAATCCTTCACCATTTAATCTTTCACTTCTTCTTTTTCCCGATAATCATCAATTCTAATCTAATGGTTTGAAGATCGTCTTTTCCTCTTGGTGTTAATTACCTTCCTTCACCTTGCTATAATTCGGTAGCTGGTACTGATCGTCGTGTATCAATGTGTATGGAGGTCTCGCTTGCCAAAACAATGAAGTTTTCTTCAAGCAATAATAGGATGCTTAGACCAATCCCATCTTTAGTCTTCGATATGCAGTATACTGAATGACCTTAGAGTCTTCTCTTTTACCTTGCTATCAAAGAATATCTTAATCACTCTTATGATCCATGGGAAATACCTCTTCTCATGACATCCTAACTAATCAAATTATGTTCTCGGTCTGCAGCTTCATGTTCCATCGATAATATTCAATAGATGGAGCTCCTTTAGGGATTTCTAACTTGTTTGCCTATGACGTGATTGTTTAGTTCAGGATTAGGTGTTCGAGTGGTTGGATGGGTAGGAAAGGTTTCAATGTTGATTCGGATTGCTTATGAAATGACATTTCTGGAACAAATTTCAAGTGGTAGAGTAAACTAAACTTCATAATGAAGATTTACATTCCTGCTATGTGAACAAAGGAATTTCCTCTTAACAATAAACAATTCCAATGCTTCAACTTTAGCTATCCCGAATTGGGAATGATTTAGTTAAAGGCGTGTACCTTAGAGTCGTACATAGAATAAGTGTTTGATGAGAGTTTGTGGGTCGATGATGAACAATTAAAGATAATAAGAATATCAATCACAGACAACTGAGGTCATTGGTTATTAAAGACGACTAACCTAATATCTATAAGAGAAACGATGAAATGAAGAGTTTCTCAAGTTTATACGTATGATAATTTGAATCTGAAGGTAGAATGTGTCGCGATACTTTGTTGTCATTGCATGCTTTCTCTCGGGTCTTCGTGATTTTTCACTTACTCGTGCAACCTTGTAGTTAGTTGAGGAGTACGCATAGTTTATGGCCAAATCAAACTTCTGTGGCTGTAAATAAGAGTTTGATAAAGAAGTTCAAAGAGAATCTGGAATTTGTAGAATAAGACAAAAGATTCTCGAACGCCTTAAAAGGATTGGAAGTTGACAACATATGTACCTTGATAACAAAGAAGTCATGATTCCCATAATATTTGAGGTAAAAAGAGAATAAGAATACGGGAACGTCGTTTCCACTAGGATAGAATGAATGAAGAGAAGATAACGTACCATAAAATCATCATTGACCTCTTGTGACTTAAATCCTATACTCAGCTCCCAATGTCAACTAATGTTTGTTTCAACAATCATTAACAAATCAAGTATTTATACGTATAATCATCGACATTACAATCAAATTTTTATTTTATGCGTACCTTAGAACCTCCCATGTAACTTCAAATTCACCATTATGTGTGCACCCATAATCCTGAATTTAATTTACATGGTTGTTCTAGTTTAACCATTCGTGTGCTTCATATGCCTGGGATTGCATGGTCTCACTAATATCTTGTTTCCATTTGTTTAGGCCCCTAGATTACTCAGGTTAAAGTCTAGGAACTTATCCTAAGGTTCCTAATTCGCTAAAACCTTTGGCTCTGATACCAACCTGTCACAACACAACCAGGGGGCTTGACTAACGATTGATTCAAAACACAAAGTAGCGGAAGACAAAATAATTATTTTACAATTCAACCAAAGGTTTAGTCTAGATATCTAATTTGTTTACAATAAATCTAAAGACATGATTTAACTAGCGGGAGACTTTCTAGAGTTATTAGGTCCATCCAGGCATCAACACACTTTATAAATCTTTAAGCCAAGTTCTTGTTCAAGCAACTTTGTATCCGAGTCATACCTGTTTGTAACTACCTGAAAGACATGCTAAAATACGTCACCTATAAAGTTGGTGAGCTCATGAGTTTTAGTATACAGACACAATAATAAATAGCATGTGATAATTCAAAAACAATACAACCAACCCTGCTCCATGCTCGGGCGTTTGCCTCATACAATGTTAGCCCACAACACGGTCATTCTAATTTAACTTCCCATTCCGAGACCCGTTCCTGCTCTCGGTCGTACATGTATCATAAAGAATATATGCCACAACGGTTGACAATAACCTCAGTGGGGTTTCAACCTTACTTTTACAAGGCCACCCTTTCGGGCCACTGTGCGTGGGGGATTCCCCAAGTAGTACTACCCATATACTCACCGGCTCTCCTTATGAGTTAATGGTTGTAAATTATGTTTAATGTCTAGGGGAAGCAATTTTATTTGAAACGGACGTTCATTATCACATAAATATAATTTTATAAACAGTTTATGGAGCATGCTTTCAGTATCCCAAAACAGTAAAAAGAAAAGGGATCACATGAACTCACCTGGTTGCTTTAATGGATTCCTTTTGTTCCTGTACAAATATGTCATTGTGCCACTATGCATGATTTGCTATGTTCCTTGAGGTATCATCAAAGCAAGTTCCTAATTGTAATCACCTATACATGTATAAGTTGTAGTTTCATACATTATGGTTGTTTACTGTGGTTGAGCTCTTTGGGTTAAGGTGTTCAAAGTTTACTAGTGTAAAGTTTCTTTATATTACCATACCTAGTGAAATCCCACTATACAATTGTACCTATAAATGTATGTGAAACATTATTATCAATTGATGTTTAATAAACTACTAGTGTGTTTGAGGTTTCTAAGATGTTGTGTATGTTGTAGTCATTGTATATACTAATTATTATAATTGTTTTAATTATTGAATAAAAGAATGTTTAAAGTATACATAATTTAATTCCCATGTTTATAGAAACATTCTTAGATGATACTTTTATTAAAGATAACGATAACCATAATACTAATTTCTCTAGCAATATAAGTGACGTCACTATTTTTATGACTAAATATATGAATAATATAGTATCATATATATTTGGATAATTTTAATGTTTTTAACTAAGTCTAAGTATTTTATAACCAATAATTTAAATGACGTAATGATTATGATTTGAATATGCTTAGAGAGCTTAGATAATATTTAGTAAGACCTTTAATAGTCTTAAAAGTTTAGAAATGGTGTTGATAATAGTAATGATACTTTTAAAAGTAATTAGACTTAGTATAAGATTAAGAAATTCCTGATTAGTTAAAAAATTAGCATAAGTTTGATATCTTTTATAAAATCATATCAATATTGAGTCAAGCACCTTTTCATAACTTACCAATTGTTTAACACTATCATATTACATATAAGGTATGTATGCACCATAATCTCGTTAATTCCAACCTAACTTATCTTTCGATTATTCATAGGCGTATAAAATCAATGATTCACATATTGAATTAGTCATGTTTATAAACATCTAGTCTTGCTTAAACTATCATTGTATGTTATCCCATATACGTGTATGTATAGTATGTATATGTATATATAATGATTTAACAACTATTTGAAATCATATATGTATTATACACCTTCATTGTGTTCTAAATATATAAAATTTTATTTATTTTAAGTTTCTAGGTTATTTTATCCCTAATGTAACAAGTTCTTTATAAATTTAACTAAGTACCCTTATTTTATATGTTAAGACTAAGTAAACATGCACAAATATTTCAAGTGTTCACCCTAACACTTTGCATCATTTATAAAGTTTAACTAATATTATGATTAAACATTAAATTAGTTGGTCTAAAAGTTATAAATTTCATTCAAATTAATACTCTTAAAAAAATATATATCACATAGACTATGATAAAACCAAACTATGAACTATATTCATTAATCAAGTATTGACATAATTAGCAAATGTATAAATATTTATATACATATTTTGTGTAAGTATCTTAAGTATATTATTTTTATAAATTACTCATGTATAGTTATATTTATTTACGTATACGTCTCCGAATCTCTTACAAAAATCACACACGATATATGGTTTTATTAACATTTTTATTATTAACTAATTGTGATAGAACCATATTTTATCTAGTTAACCCAAATGCTCAACCACTTTAATTTATTTTCTTAAATATATTAATCATACGTTAAAAGATAATGGCGCGCGGTTTTACCTTCTCACTCGTTCATTTCACGTATCGAAAACTAATTACATTAATCGGACGTATGTTTCATAACTCGAACATGTTTCTAAACTCGGTTTTGCGTAACGAATGTAACCGATCACTCGGTTTTTGCTATTGACCGAGGCTGTTCGGATTTGACCCGACCTAACTCCTGTTGACTTTCGTTGACCATGGCTTGTAGCACACCAAACCCCAAACACTTTCAGCGGTTACAATTCTGTCCACCGTGGTTGACATGGTGGTTGTTCCACCGCCACTAGCCACCATCTCCATATCATCACAGCCGCTAGAACCAACCAAAACAACCATAAGAACCACAAATTTTCAGAAATTCCGACATGCACGTGTAGATCGGAGCATAGTGGGCACTTGCTTACCTTAGATTGCCGGTTCAGGAGTGGAACACTGCCGAAACACCTTGTACCACCATTAATGAGCACCACCTCCACTAGGAAAATCCATAAACACATGTAAGACAACTAGAACACTCAAGGGTGTGACATGCATGTGTGAATCGGAACCCTTAGTGAAAGTTATTACCTTTGGTTTGTCGACTAAAAGAAGAGAAGCCATCGGGACCTCCTTGTTCAGCCACCAACGACCACCATATCCACTAAGAACACCCAAAACCATTTCAGAAGCAAAAACTCTTATAAAATTAACATGCATGTGTAGATCGGAGCTTGGGGAGTCATGTTTACCTTCGGTTTTTGGTTATAGACGGAGGTAGTTGAATCCTAGCACCGCCGCCGCCCTTAATAGTTTTCTGGGAAGCACCACCACTTAACCGATGTCGCCAAGAAACCCTGGTTGCCGGCTGAAGCACGAGGACCACCGAAACAGCCTTCATCCATCGCTGCATGTCATATCTCTAATCTAAAACCCATCCTCCGGCCCTTGCCTGCCGACCGTAGCTGGCCTTGGTGCTTCTCAGCGGCGGTTAGGGTAAACCCTAGCCGCTGTTAACTTTCTCGCACGACTTTCCTCCATCTTAAGTCGAAATCTCCCCAAGCCGCAGAAGGGAATGTTGTAGAGCTTGAAGAGAGGAGTTTAGAGGTGTTTCCTGTCCATTCCGCCGCCCTGGCTCCGCCCTGGCTCCGCCGTGCTCCACCTCAGCTCCACCGTGGAGCTCTTTCTCTCTCTTGCTGGTGTCATCGAGCGGCTGGAAGAACACACACATTGTGTGTGTGCGGCTGAACAAAATGAGAGGAGAAGGGAATTACATCCCTTTTATACTTAGGGTTAAATCTAGGGTTTAATGCACGCATCCGACACGTCTCGCGATCGTATTCCGTTTTCGTTCGTCATTCTCGACCCGAAACTTTCAAACTTACGTAAAAATAACTTGTAATAATATTAGTATGTTTATTTTGTTCGCTATATTTAATTTGTTTAAATTAATTATGTTGAATCGCATTAATATCGCGTGCATGACATTCTTGACTGATTAAATGTTTTCGCGCTCCGAATAAGGTTCGTGTACCTTTAATATTGTAATTATTTTTAAATAGGTATTTATCAAAGCTATTTACCTCAGCTCTGGAGTCAGAATGTTAAATTAATTAATACAGGTGTTCACACATTAAGTTCTGTTTAAAATCCTTAACAGGCCTAATTGGGCCTAAGTCTCCTATTGGGCTTTCACATCTTATTGAACCTTTATATCTTATTGGGCCTTATTAGGTCTAAGTTTTCAATCTATAATTATATGTTTAAATTTGTTGGGATTTCTTACAGTTGTTACATGGCTCAACATGTTCAGGTGCCCCTTTGTCTTGGTACTAGGGACTTCCAACCTCAGGGATAAACCCTTCATCAGTTGTTGCCTCTGGCAGGGTCTTAGAGATGTTACAACTATCAATCATTCCAAATGATGGAGATGATGAAGTAGCAGCCCTGTCAGAATTCAGAATCTCTCTGTCCACACTTGGAGCCCTGAAAGTGTAGTCAAAATCCTGTGGGTTATCAGAAACACTATGATCCTCCCCCTCAATGTTGGAGATAATCCCAGTGGTAATATGTGTCTGGGTAGGGATTGGAGTGTTGAGCTGATCCAGGATTTGTTCAATAACAAATGTGGGGTTGTGTTTAGTGGTTTCAGTAGTAGTAGGCTTTGAAGCAGATTGCACCCGGGGAGAATGGTGATGTTCAATAGAAACCTTTTCAAATGAAAGAGGCTCTAGATGTGTGTCTTCCCCTTCAAGAGTTGCACCAAGTTCCTGTTGAGAGGAACCTTGGGCGGTATCAGCTGGTGGAGTCTGGTGCACCACTGGCTGACTACGGCCAGTGGGCATAGCATGCCTTGGTGAGGCAGGTTCAGACTCAGGGGACTCATCTCCCTGAGCAACCTTTTTGGGCTTTTTGGAAAGTGACTTGGTGGGGACTTTGGATTTGGATTGGGATTTTGAGGCTGTGGGTTCCCTCTGCTTGGGTTTTAGCTTTCGGGCAGCCTCTTTGAGTGTGAGGTTAGTGTTGTGCCGGGAATATACCTCTAGCAAAACTGCTGGAGCAGCGATTCCCTGACCAACAAGGCCTTCTTGTTTTAATTGTGTTTCAATGATGGCCATTATAAAACGTGGGTAAAGAAGCCATCTTGTGGTAACAGGTTTAGCAGCATGTTCAGTTAATTCTGAAAATAAAATTTGTGAAAAATTAAGTTTTTGTGATTCCAGAATAGAGAAAAGTACCTGCTGCCACCTGGACGACATCTGGTCCCATGAAGATGATTTTGGAGCCAAACAAATGTTGATCATATGGAAGATGAGACGTTCAGGGTCATTGAAATGTTTCTTGTAGAGAGTGGAGTCACTCAGGTCACCCTGATATTCGCGATTGGTAAAACAGAGATCGGTGAGATTCTTTGGAAATGTAGTGACCAGATTGGCATCATCCAGATTGAGAACATCCCTCAGTTCTGCTGGACTCACATGAACATTGTGTCCATTCACTGTAGATCGGAGTGAAATTACTCCGGTGCCAACATTGATAAGTTCCACATTGGTCCAAAATTGATGAAGAGATTCAACATGTAGTGTAGGATTGAGAAGAAAAGCTGTTTGGAATTGGGAGGCGTTCATAAGATCGACTGCTTCATCAAATTTTGACCAGAAAGAAGATTTCGTGAGATAGGCGATTGAGTTGTGATGAGGTTTGAGGTTCATGATCGCCATTGAAGCAGAGACTTGAGAGGGAAGGTAGGTTTTTGAAAAAGAAGGAAAGTTCTGATAAAGTGGTAATGAAACAACTGAAGAAGGTTTGGTTTTAATAGAAGACTGAAGGATTGGAATTTTAGTCTTCAGATGTTACAGAGGGAAAACAGCATTGGTTGAAACATCTGAAGAGTAAATTTACTCATCAGGTGTTGTCGACAGTACTTGTTCATCAGCTGTTTCAATTTTAACCAGTTGCTCATCAGATGTTGTGAAGATTGATCATCAGAACTTTTGAACAAAAGTTGTTCATCAGGACTTGATAATTTTTTTTTTTGGCATATTTAAATATTTTTGTATTTTGAAAATTTTATCAGGTGTTTGGAATTTTATTAGTTTGAAATCCATTTTATTCTAATTGCAGCATACCAAGCCTTAGTACTAAATTTTGAAAAGTTGAAGTCTCTAAGGGCTTAGTAAATATATCTGCAAGTTCATCAGCACTAGGAAAAAACTTTCGATCAATCAGACCTTTTTCAAAACAATCCCTAATAAAATGATGTCTGATTTCAATATGTTTGGTCCTAGAGTGCTGAACTGGATTCTTTACAATACAAAGAGCTGAGGCACTATCCATTAACAATGGTGTCTTAGACTCTTTGATGCCATAATCCAAAAGTTGGTTCTGAAGCCAGAGAATTTGGGAAGTATAGCTTGCAGCAGCAATGTACTCGGCTTCAGCTGTGGATGTAGCCACAGATGTTTGTTTCTTACTCTGCCAAGAAACCAAACAGTTTCCTAGAAACTGACAACCACCAGAAGTGGATTTTCTGGTGAGTTTGCATCCTGCATAGTCACTATCAGAGAAAGAAACCAGCTTGCAGGAATGCCCAGTTGAATACCAAATTCCCAGTGATTGAGTGCCCTGCAAATATCTAAAAATCCTTTTAACAGCAATCAAATGAGATTCTTTAGGTGCAGCCTGAAATCTAGCACAAACACATGTAGCAAACATAATGTCTGGTCTAGATGCTGTGAGATACATCAAGGAACCAATCATACATCTATAAAGTGTTTCATCAACTGATTTACCTTTCAAGTCTGCATCAAGTTGTGTGGTGCTGCTCATGGGGTTAGAACAGTGTTTACAGTTTTGCAGATCAAATTTCTTTAACAAATCTTTCGTATATTTTGATTGGTGAATGAAAATGCCATCAGGACTTTGTTTAATTTGAAGACCCAAGAAAAACTGTAATTCCCCCATGACACTCATTTCAAAATTCTTTGTCATTAGCTCAGTAAAAGCATCACACAACTTGGGATCAGAGGAAGCAAAAATTATGTCATCAACATAAATTTGAACAAGGAGCTTATGCTGTCCTACTTTCTTTATGAACAAAGTTTTATCTATGGAGCCTCTAGTAAAGTTATTTTGAAGGAGAAAAGTGGATAGAGTATCATACCAGGCTCTAGGTGCTTGTTTCAACACATAAAGAGCTTTATCAAGCTTGTACACCCAATCAGGATGTTGATTATCCACAAAACCTGGTGGTTGACACACATACACTTCCTCTTTTATTTTACCATATAGAAAAGCACTTTTGACATCCATTTGAAAAACTTTTAGTTTGTGTAAGGCAGCATATGCTAAAAACAACCTAATTGCTTCCAGTCTGGCTACAGGGGCAAAAGTCTCATCATAATCAATACCTTCTTCCTGAGAGAACCCCTGTACAACCAGTCTTGCCTTGTTCTTAATCATTTGACCATTTTCATCACTTTTATTCCTAAACACCCATTTAGTGCCTATTGCACACTTACCTTGGGGTAAAGGAACCAACTCCCAGACTTGCTGTTTCTTGAACTGCAACAGCTCCAACCGCATAGCCTCCACCTAGCCATTGTCTCTGAGTGCTATGTGATAGTTCTTTGGCTCTTGCTGACTGACAAATAAAGCATAGAGACAGAAATTTGACAATTGGCTTCTTGTTGAAACACCAGCAGAAATATCACCCATAACTTGAGATAATGGATGATCCTTCAGTTCTTGATAAGGAATAAGATCAGTGCAAGTGTTAGATGGAGATTCAGTGGTTGTAGATGTTGATGAAGAAGCTGGAAACAAGTCAGTAGGAATGTCAAAAGATGTAGAGGAGACCAGAATCTCATCAGCATTTGTAGTGGGAGGAACTACTGAAGCAGGAGTAGCATCAGGTTTAGCAGACCTTGGCAGAGTATCACTAAACCTGAACTGGTGAGTACTAACATCATCATCATCATCATCATCAGTACTACCTTGTGAGTTTCCCATAGCAGCTGTTGATGCATTATCTGCCAGAATAACAGACTCAGCTGGAGGTTGATATGGAACATATTGCAGTATATCCAAATCAAACATCTCTACAGGGTTTTGTGGGATGGGATCTTTTGGTGATTCATTGAACTTTACATGGAGAGTTTCTTCAACAATCTTGGTTCTGCAATTAAACACTATGTAAGCTTTGCTAGTTGATGAATATCCCACAAAATACCCTGCATCCACTTTGGAGTCAAATCTTTGAAGTTGATCTTTGGTGTTGAGTATATAACAAGGACAACCAAAGGCTCTGAAGAAAGAAATCAAAGGAGCCATATGATGAAGAACTTCATAAGGAGTCTTCAACAGCCTTTGATTCACCAACACCCTATTCTGCACATAGCAAGCTGTATTGACAGCTTCTGCCCAGAAAGTCAGTGGCAAACCAGAATCAGCAATCATTGACCTGGCAGCTTCAATTAAAGTCCTGTTTTTCCTTTCGACCACTCCATTCTGTTCAGGAGTTCTAGGTATGCTATACTGCGTCTTGATTCCCTTTGAAAGACAAAACTCATCCAGAATGTGGTTTCTGAACTCTGTTCCATTATCACTTCTCACACACTTGACAGGAAGGGAATATTGATTCTCAGCATACACCACAAAGTTAATTATATACTTAGCAGCCTCATCCTTTGAGTGCAAGAAGAAGGTCTAGACAAACCTTGAGTAATCATCAACAATTACTAAGCAATACTTCTTCTTTGCTAAACTCATGATCCTTACTGGGCCAAACAAATCCATGTGTAACATTTGCAAGCAAGCAGTTGATTTTGGATCTTCAATTGGAGGAAATGATACCTTGTGTTGTTTCCCTTTCAAGCAGGCAGCACAGTTTTCATCACACTTAAAATCCTTCACAGGAAGACCTCTAACTAAACCATGTTGCACCAGTTGATTCATGTTTTTGAGATTCACATGACCCAACCTTCTGTGCCACAGATTTGATTCTTTGGGAGAGGCCTTAGAGAATAGGCATGGATGACCCTTAACATTAATTTTCTTTGAAAGATCCAAAGCATAAACCCTTCCCACTCGGTTAGCTTTAAGAAGGGTATGCTCATCCAAGACCTTGCCAATCATAGGCAACACCTCAGAAGACAGTATTCTGCAGTCTTTCTTAGTGAAGAGAGAAATGTGACCCTTATCACACATATGACTGACACTCAGTAAGTTATACTTGAGATTCTCTACATGGTTCACATCATCAAACCTTAACTCACCATTTGACACATATCCTTTTCCTATTATGTAACCCTTAGCATCATTTCCAAATGAAACAAATCCCTTCCTTCGTAAAATAGTCATTAAGAAGAGATCTGCTCCCAGTCATATGCATGGACCCTCCACTGTCAACATACCAGATGCTATTTTGGCATGCTGAAGGACCCTGCATACATGAACACACTTAGTTAGACTTTTGGACCCAAACCAGTTTGGTTTTGGGTCTGTTATCACATGAAGAAACAAAAGTAACAGTTTCATTTGAAGCAACACTTGAATCATTCTTTTCAAAAGATTTAACCTTGGTTTTTGACCTTGGTTTCTTCGTATGAAATGAAGCAACAGAGGCATCTACTAGATTGGCTCTTCCTAGCAGATGTGGCAACATCATAACTAGTTGATGCTGGTTTTGAGTCAAAGTTTTGATTTCCTCAGAAACATCAATACTTGACTTCAAATTTTTGTGCTTCATTTCCTTAACTTCTTTGGGTGATGAAGAAGGTTTCAAGTGCTTTTTCTTTGAATCTGGAAAAACCCCTTGACCTTTCTTGGATTTACTTGAATCATTTCCCTGTGAGGGTTTTCCAGATTTTGAAACTACTGATGATTCTGGTACAAACTTGGAACTAAATTCATTTTTCATCTTGATTATGTTTTTGTTTTTGTGCTTAATTTTATTAAATTTCGATCCTCTTCTGTACCAGCATTCATTAGAAGAATGATTGAACAACCTACAGACTTCACAAGGCACTCTCTTTTGTTTCTCCTTGTGAGTAACTACAAGTACTGAAGACTTAGATACTGAATTTGTCTTCTTCAGAACTTGTTTAACATCAGTCTTTGTAGACTTTAGTGATTTACCTTCTTCAGTACTTTTCAACCCTTTCCTTTTAACTTCAGTTTTTGTGATATTCAGAGGTTGTAAAGTACCGAAGCATATCTCATCAGTAGTTGTATAATTGTCAACCTTTTTTACAACTTCTGATGATACACTTTGAGTTATCAAAAGCCGTGCATCTTTCTCTCCAGTGCCATGCCCATCTGACTCAATCAGTTTTAAATTTAATTCATTTGAGACTTTTTCATCAGGATCAATCTCAATTAAAACACTATCCTGACATGTTTCACCCTGGATGACATTTGTACATCCAATAGAATAAGAATATGTTTCAATATCCACAGTTTCAGACTCAGATTTGCATGCACTTGACTCACTTTCAGATGATTCTTTAGCATCAGACTTTTCTGAAGATTTGGTGGATTGGTATACACTGTCCCCTTCAGACTCACATTCATAATTTTTTTGTGTATAATCAGCTGGGGGGCAATGTGATTGTATCCAATCCCAAATTTCACATTTGATGCTGATTGTTTGTTTAACAACATCTCAAACCCCTTGCAGACTCAACCCATTTTTCACAATTTACTTGGGTTGCTGCAAGTGTTTGTTTCAGATCATTATGTTTTACAAGCATTACTTCCACCCTAGCTTTTTCATCCGACAACTGACACTTGAGTTTATAAATTTCAGACTCTTTTTCATTCAAAACTTTCTCAAATTGAGTTTTATTCTTAGTCACAACCTTTTCTAAATCAAACTTCTCATTGATTAATTCAACATTTATTTCTCTGATGGAAGCAAATGCTGAAATACATGATTCTGAACACAACTTAGCTTTTGATTCAGATGATACCTGTGCAGTTGAAGACGTGAAGCATGAGTTTTCATTTGAATCTATAGCCATTAGAGCAAGGTTCCCAAATAAGTTATCTTCACCATGTGAAACAGCTCCAGTAAACAGCTGTTCATTGAAGTCAGATAGATCATCATGTAAGCTACTCCAGTCAGCTACACCTGTGGTGAAAAAGCTCTGTTGTTGTGGTTGTGTTTGTTGATTTGATTTAGTTTGGTTGGCTTCAGGAAGGGCAGGAGGTTGTTGAGTTGTGAGTACTTGATTTTGTGTGGATTGAGGCATATAAAAACAGGGATATGGATAAGAATGGGACCTTGTGGCATAAAATGAGCTGGATAGAACTGTTGTTGACTCAACCAGAAGAGTGTTGCCCTTTGTTTTGTGAATTATTACTTGGGAAAGTCACAAAGGGTGCAGAGGAACCAGATCCGGAGGATTTGCATTCTCTTGCAAAATGCCCAAGCCTGTGACACTTGTGACATCTCAACTTCCCTTTGTCAAAACCAACTTTGGTTTTGCCGGTCAGTCCAGGGAATTTTCTTCCAGTTCTTTTGTAAAATTTTTGAGATCTGATGTTTATTAAGGCCATCTGACTTAATATATCCATTTCTTCTAGATCATCATCTGGGATTCCCTTTAAATCATCCATCACAAAGCACCAATTCTCTCCTGAGTTTCCTGCATTGCCATCAATTCCAACAAAAGCATGTTCAACACCATTAGTAGAGAAATCAATATGCTCATCATAAGAACACTCAGATGCAGCATACTCTGACTCTTGACCCATCAAGGCAGTATTGCCAAGAATGAAATCATCAGTGAGCTTGCCAGATGAAGACAGCTTTCTCTTCTGTTCTACCTCTCTCTCAAAGTTAAGAGTTTCCCATGGAGTTGGGTGAGAGATAGATTCTCTAGATTTGCATTAGAGCGTAAGACAATAGTATAAGTGTCCCATCTCTCAGGCAGTGATCTGAGGAATCTGTTGTTCATCTGACTATTGGTATACTCCTGCTTAACCATTTTTAATTCAGAAATCAGACAGGAGAACCGCTCAAATTGTTGAGTCAATGACTCACCCTTTCTATGAGAGAAAGTCTCATATTGTTGGGCGAGGATTTCTCTAGTGTTTGCTAGAACCTCATCAGTTCCACCGAATTGTTCTTTCAGTGCAACCCAGAGATCATGAGCAGTGTCATGATGCATCAAACCTGAATATATCTCATTCGTCAAAGCCATGGCCAGAATACCATGAGCTTTTGCATCAATTTCAAACAATTTTATATCTTCATCCGAATACATATCTGACGGTATCGGAATCATTGTTTTTGTTTCAGGATCAGTGATCATGGGTTTATACGGACCATGCACCACAGATTTCCAACATCCTGCACTGTTAATTGACAGGTGATGTAGCATTCTACGTTGCCAAATGTTGTACTCACTCCGAACCTGCATCGGAGGCTTGGTTGCGGAGCCTGTGTTGTGCGGATCATTGCTTGGAGTCGACATATTCTCAGATTCAATCAATTTAAACTAAATTCAAATGACTTAATCACAAACTCAACAAATTAATTCAAACGAATCTATGTTGAAAAACAAATCAGCGGAAGTTATCAGAAAACTTCAATCTATAACAAGTTCTTACTAATCGGCTAATTCGATCAAACAGATAACTGAAATGAGCAGTTTCAGAGATCAATTGTTTAATCGATCAATGATTAACCTGCTCTGATACCAATTGTAGGAACAGTTGTTCTCATTTGATCAGTATTAGGTTATAGCAGCGGAATTCAGAGATGAATTAGCATAAGAATTTGCAAGAACACTTGAATATTAATGAAACAGTAAAGAACAATTTGTTATAGAGACAGAATTCTGCAAATGGAATGATTTCATTTAATACGCTAACTTCCCTACCATTACACTATGTCAACTGTCCTTATATAGGAACTGTGACGTCTGATGATGTCACATGATGTTGACACCTAACAGACTTATTACAACAACTGAAATAAACAAAACTACTGAGGATGTTCATAAAGCCTGAAGGCATCCTCTTACAAAGTCTGAATAACTAATACTACTGAAAGCAAACTACAACATCTGATGAGTAAACTACTCATCAGAATTACAACTATTGAAAGAAAAATACTGAAGACAAAAACAAACATCACAACATCTGAAGACTAAACACTTCAGCTGTTGTGAATAGCTTCAGATCTTGTAACTCTTCAGATCTTGTATCACTTCAGATCTTGTATCACTTTAAGTAGCCTTCAGCTGTTGTGTTCTTCTTCAGTTGTTGTGTGTCTATGAGACTTAAAGGTTTTCTGATCAGGCTCATTGGTTCTTTTGGTCCAACAGGTCAAATGAGTTCATTTAGACAGTTAAGATTACATATAGAAACTATATTTCTCTCCTATCTGTCATTAAACTCATAAAAATTTAACAATTTCCTAAAATTATACTAAGTGTCCTAGTTGGTCATAACTAATACTAGTTAACTATTCCTAAGTTTCATACATTCTCCACCCTATACCAACACTGACAACCTCCCGATGCAATGCAACAAGCTTATATATAGGGCATATGCAGAGGTAGATCGTAATCTCCCCTACACCTTCCCACCACCGTTCCATTGCACCACGATTATGCCCTTGTTAGCATTTAGGGTGTATCATGTGTCTTACCATATTCTCACTTCACAAACCTTATCCTAGGTAGGATAATTTTGAGTGAAGTGGTCTCTAGTTCCCTTGGACAATTAGGTTCGCCTAATGTCTAAGTTCACCTGACATGTAGGTTTGCCTATTTCTAAGTTCACCTAATGTCTAAGTTCACCTAACATTAAAGCTCCCCTAATGTCTAAGTTTACTAAATTCCATACGAATTCCAATGTCCATAATCGTCCATAAGGGTTCATATCATCACTGAGTGCTCTTATTGTCACTAAGTGTTCATATCATCCCTATCATTTATTCTCAATGAGTGTCCATACCATCATTAAGTGTTAGTATCATCACTATGTGTTTATATTATCACCAAGTGTCTATATCATCACTCAAGTCCATATTTCATCACTAATCGTTCGTTGATCCTATGCACCCTACGTGTCCAATCCGCGTGTTTCATAAGTGAATTTATAAGTGTTTATCAAGTATGATCATCCATGAGTCAATCCAAACCACTCTAACAAACATATCATCAACAGCCATCAACCATAACCTTAAAGCACTCCCTAATAATATCCTAAGTTCTTGACATTGACAGACCCCCAATATACTACAAATGGTATATGTATAGGGCATATGTAAGGGTCAGTCGCAACTGCCCTAGCCACCGTCCCACCACCTTTGTAGTATACCACGAGTGTGTCCTTGCCTGGAGTTATAGATCAAACAAATAATTTTTCCTAAGCAGAGAATTCCTAAGCAATTAATTTCCTAAGCAAATAATTTCCCAAACAGGTAGTTCCCACATTCTTCAATACTGACATCCACCTAATGTACTGTAAATGGTATATATATAGGGCATATATAAGGGTTAGTCGCAACTGCCCTAGCCAACATCCCACCACCTTTACGATACACCACGTGCATCTCCTTATCGAATCATTAGGCACAAGTAGCAAACAATTAATGATCAGCATATATATAATCAGATGTATAACAGGAGTTCAGTTAACATGTAATGAACACATAAGCATGAAATCCTGAATATACTAACTAGTGTATGAAATTAATTCATACTAGGGTATCCTACGGTTATAGACTAGGTCAACCATTTCTAGTAACCTAATTCCCTATAACCCAGGCTCTGATACCAATCTGTAACACCCCGACCGATGGCGGAAACGTCGGGATGCCACGAGGGATGTGTAGATTGTTCAAAAGCTCGTGGGCATCTAAATCCAATCATCATATATCAATCAATCAACCAAAATAATTACACAAAAATCATGTTCATCATGAAATAGTTACAACAATTACAAAAGAGATTTAGCTATCTAACTAAATTATAGTCGCCAGATATTTAGTTATTTAGCTAAGTCCAAGACCCTATATGATGATGTCCAAAATAGAAGAGATCACCCTCTGTAACATCAGTGCCGGAAACACCACCGGAACAGTGATCTCTACAGTACATGAACAGTAAAACAGGTATGAATCATACACATTTCAGTAATTTTCATATTCATATCATTTATCATTATCATGGTGAGTTGTCATAGAACAGTTTCAGACGCATTTAACAGAAACACAGTTCAGAACAATGGTTCTTGAGTCGGATAATTATCTGGCAACACAGAACCATCATGTGATTATTTGTTTAGGATTTATTATGTATAAACGTATGTGAGGCCTTACAGAACAAAACACACGAATATCGTTATGTAAATGCTAAATGGACGGGTTATTCGTATAGATGACGATCTGTACGAATATATCTGAAAGTTTAACGTTCTGAATGATATTCTATAATTAGAAAACAAGATTGAAAAGTATAGTTATCGTCGTGTTCGTGCGGGTGACGATCCGAACGAATACGCGCGACGACCGTACATTTCAATTTAAACAGTTAATTAATATTTTAAATTTTTGATAAATAAGAAGATATTAGTTAATTTATTAGGAATCACAACCTAGAATAATTAAATGATTTCTAATTTTATAACCGTGTCGTTTTGTCACGAAAACTACACAAACGGGCATTTTACGCGAAACCGATCGCGACCGAACATCGGGTCTCGGTGACACATTAAATGAGGACATTTAATGCATCACCAACCTCCCTCCTCATTCTTAACTCGTCACTCTCTCTCTAGCTCTCTCTCTCTAGAAATTTCAACTTCTCTCTACGATTGGAGGCTCGATTCAAGTCGGATTCAAGCAAGATTGGTGTCAAGACGATTCCCTCAGCACGTAGGTCACGGGAGTACAAGAAATTCAAGCACTCATCCACGAAAGTTGAGGTAAAAATCCAATTTATATTCGGTTTTGAGTAGATTACGATCCTTAGGGTTTCGTTAATGTTGTAACCATTTTACACACTAGTAAACACTTAGATAACTCGGTTAATCAACTAGAGAGAAAGTAGGAATGGAGTTGTAACAGATTTGGACCAGAAAAGGGATGATTTGATGCAGTTTCGTGGGAGTATGGGGGCTGTGGTTGATACAGGTTCGCTTGCCGAACCCTACACGAACTCACCAATGCAACGAACCCTGCAAACTTCTGGGAGCCGAACCCTGCGTAGCCTGCAACGAACCTGTAAAACTGGGTAACGAACCCTGCAATGTTGACTGGCCGAACCCTAGGCCTCACGAACCAGTCTCGGCCGAAGCTGCTAGCATGTAGCGAACCCTAACAGCACGAACTTAGGGCACACGAACCTTCTGGCCGAACCATGCAAGGCTCTGACTACCGAACCTTAGGGTGAATTAAGCTACGAACCTTCTACAGTCGAACTAGTACACGAACCCATGGATGGCTAGAGGTGTAACCGAACCTTATGACTCTAGGACCAGCCGAACCTTAGGTAATTCCTTAGAAGGTTCGCTGCCCTATACACCCTAACCAACCTAAAAGTTGTTAATCGGAATAATATGGGTCCATAATCAACAAGACTAGTGTTAAGAACATAAGAGATGGATAGTTGGTCATTAACCTAAGTTCTAACAAGGAAATGGATCCAATAAGTTGCATGCATGGGTTCATGGATTAGAGATTACTATGACAATATAATCCCTAACATACAATAACAACTCAACATGAGTGTTAGGGGGACATAAGATGGTTTAACAATTGGATATCATTGTCTTAAGTTCAAGAGAATTAAAAGTTCAAGTTGGAAATCAAATAGAAATCAAAGAAGTTCAATTGGGCCTAAGTGGGCCCAATGGGGTTTAATTAAGCCCATCATGTATTAAATGATTTGGAAAACTCAAGTAATGAAGTTTTGGTAAAATCTCATCAAATTATAACTTGTTAGATTGCATTAAATGATTTTGATTTAATAATTGATTTAATTGGAAGTTAAATTGTAATGCTTTGATTTAAATTACTTATTTTGAATTAATTGATTGGGATTTTGTTGAAAAATAGACAATATATTTGTCTGGATTTTAAACATAAAACAAAGGAAACTCTGCCGAAATTTTCTAAAATTTTAAGGTAAGTTAGCAACTCAACATGGGATTGGGATCAAAAAGGGTAATTAAGATAGATTAGGTCTTAGATACACCTAGTACTAAGACACTTAGTTGCACACACAACTATACTCAAAGTCTTAGGCACGACGACTACTATGTGTACTTATTATATTCGGATTCTATTAAAATAACTCAGGAACTGAAGATACTTAGCTTACAAACAAGAGTGCGCATTCTGTGATAGTACATTAGACATCGACACAGGTGAGTTCATTGCCCCTTTTCTAACATTTTTGTTTTAAAACGCGGGGCTGAGAAGCATGCGTAAACTGTTATTTAAATTGTTTACTTAAATGCTTTTAAATTATATGTTTTACATATGTATAAATGTTATCCTAGATCATATCTAGGAAGATTTTATGCAGGTTATTAACTGATTTACTTATTTATTAAGTGAATAATCAAGTTAAACTAAACTTTTCAACAAATCAAAACAAACATTTTGACAAATCAAGTGGGTGAATTCAAGGAATCAAATCAAACATTTTGACAAAACAAGTGGGTGAATTCAAGGGATCAAAACAAACATTTTGACAAATCAAGTGGGTGAATTCAAGGGATCAAATCAAACATTTTGACAAAACAAGTGTGGGACATCAAGACATCAATAAAACAATCTTTGCAAAGACAACATTCAATGTTCTATAAACCAAGTGTTTGTTGAACAATGAATCAAGTGTACAACCGATCAATGAATCTTGTATTCTATGATCAACACATTAAGTACATCTTGTGACAGAATCAGACGATCATTAAATCATTTTTAAGGGATAGTATGGGAAATATCAGAGATAACATATGCCAACACATTGAATCCAGAAATCCTATATTTCAAGAAGTCCTAGCTAGACTGATTGACTTGTAGGTCTTATGTTTGATGATATTTACAGAATTCCCTAACTACTAAGTACCTAGATTGACAGACTAGTCTACTCGAGTATGACCATAGGCCCCAATCTTAAGGACTTAGATTTTATTAAATGTTTATTTACTTGTTTAATTAAGCATTTATAACTGTTTATACAATTGTGTGGTTGATCATATTGTGTGATGAACTTATGAAATCAACAGTGGATTTCAAATGATTGTAATTACAGGGACGACAAACAGAAGAGTCATGGGTAAATGGTAGGGTAAAAATGCCTAATTATTGTTAACAACAATGTCCTATGCGGATTAGTATGTTGTGGGATGGCGTATGGGCGGGGTTGTAGCCTCGACTCAGGGGTATGCCCTATACATAAGCATACCGATCTGGATGATACATGTGGAGTTAATGAGGTTAGGGTCTTTACCAAAGGAGGTTTTCAAATCATTTTCAAATCATGTTCAAATCATTTTCAAATCATTTTCAAATACTAAACTATATGAACTCACCAACCATGTGTTGACTTTTATTTTTGCATGACTTCTCAGGTGACGAACAGGTCAATTAGGAAGTCATTTCTTTTGGACTAGGGCTTCAGATAGAAGACTTAGTATTTTGGACCTGCATACTTTTGAAGACATCATTATACAATTTATTTTGTATATCTTGGGTAAATACAAGATAGTTATTTTATGATGTTTACAATAGATTTACATTGTTAAATTATAAACAATACTGATGTAATTTAACTTTGTAATTCTATTTTATTTAGCATTTCTCATTTATATCATGTGCAAGGTAAACAATCTGATCACTTCTGATTATCACTCCCGATATCGCGCCCCGGGAACCTTCCGCCCGACGGGGACTCCGATCCTACCCCGCCGGCTCGGGGTGTGACACCCTCTTCATCCTACTTGTCTCCATCACCTGAAACATGTAAGAAATCAAGTGTCAACTACAAAGTAGTTGGTGAGTAATCATAAGTTTTTATACTTAAAAAGTTTTATAAAATGAATTTAAATGTTTTAAATTTAAAAATGGTTTTATAAAAGGTTTAGATAAGACGAGTATAAAATGCTTATGATTTTCTGAGAAAATCCACAATAATACCTGTATGAGATAATCCAACCAATCCCCAAACTTAACACCCAAGCAAATACACAAACACATAATCACATAACCAATCAGTCATAATCAATCACAGATAATCATAGTCAGAAAGAGATAATCAACTCACATAACCAATCAATCAATCTCAATATCAACATTCTCAAATAATATATGTGACTATACATGGACATTATGTAATTAACATAAGTTAAAAACAAGATCCATGGAGTGGTAGCTTTACACGTGGCTATACATGAATTCAAGCAATTAACCGGAGTTAAAGGCGAGAATTCACGGAGTGGACAACATCCACGTGAAAATACATGATATCAAAGCAATTAACCGAAGTTAAAAGCAATGATTCACGGAGTTTGTGGCAATACATGTAATCGTTGTTATTGACCGAAGTCAACGACAATGTTTACACGGATATATATTATAAGAGACAATCCAATAATAATGATAATTTATAATTATGAATATCATATTGATAAAAAGGTATTAACCTTGTGTTATCAAAACAATATTTAATTTGGTATACATGTTTCACCTCCGAGTTTTAAAACAAAATAGTTTAAAGAAAAGGAGGTTATGAGAACTCACCTGAATTCCTTAGATTCAGTGTTCTTGTATAATGCGCGCTCGCGTAAGAGAAATCAAACAACTCAACAACCTGTATTTAACATGTGTTTGTGTTCATAAGTTTGTGTGATTTATCATATTTTAATATCCAAGCTTGTTTGCTTCAATTAATCATTGTGTCATTAATGTAGTTTGATTATTCTAAGTTGAACCGTTACACCCAACTTTTATTACTTACTATCATATAAGATAAGTTGAACTCGTTAGAGTTTGATTATCATATATATCTATGGTGATTTTCTTTTACACCTATCCATAGGTTGTGAAGATATCATCCTTACAACTTATGTAGATACGTTCGTTGTTACATGCATGTGTTATCGTATTCATCCACCACACTTTAAATTATTAAAACTTAATGTAATATTTAAAGAAATTAGGTTTACATTATTCAACCCCACTATTTAAATAGATTCATAACTTATGCTTTTTAAGAAACATGTGGTGGTCATTTCGTTCCACTTGCATGCCTACCTTCTTATAGTTTTCCATGATCTTTAATCATTCTTTTCTCTACTTCGATGAACTGTGTCTTGTTTCCCCCCAATGTGGGCAGCGAACCTATGGTATGATTGCCCTAGGTTCGGCCACTTTAGATCCCAATAGGTTCGGCCTTAGTGTTGCTCAAGTGCTAAGGTTCGACCGAAGGTTATGAGCTCGTGAACACAATAGTTCGGCTAACTCAAGGAAGAAGGTTCGTGAATGGCTGCATGAGTTCGCGTGGGTTCGTACAAAGAGGCGAGGTTCGTTGGGACCCTTAGGTTCGCGAGGGTTCGTGACCACCTGATGCATGTTCGTTACTGCTTATCCTAAGGTTCGGCCGACTAAGGTTCGGCTAAGTCCAAGGGCAATGGTTCGCGAAGGCCACAAGGTTCGTCTAGGTTCTAGTCTAAGCTGAAAAAGGTTCGTGAGCTCTCCAAGCTGCTGCAACAGGTTCGGCTCTATAGCTGAGTCGCGAACCAGCAACTCTAACTCCTGCATTTTTGAATTTTACAAGTTATGTGGTCGGCTACGGCTTCCCATGCATGAAGACTAACTCGATCAACAAATGTATGACCCAACAATCACTTATAATGATATTAATGATAATTAGGATATGCTTAAGTGTAAAAAAAGAAAGAAAACTCAAGATCTACCTCGATTCGTTGATGAAACTTGAAATATTCTTGTACTTCCTTGTTCTCCTCGATCTCACGAACGCGTAGGCGCCGGAATCTCTCGAATTGGTTCAGAAACGAGTTCAAAAAGCTAGAGAAAAGGTGGAGAAAAAAGTATGTGTGTGTTTTTAGAGAGAGAAAAGGTTTGTGAAATGAAGGGGAAGATGATGGTCTTTCTCCTTATAACGCGTATTGTCACCACGTGTCCGGTCTCGTTTTTATCGCGATAAAACGTAATAAATGCTCGGTTTTTAACGTAAGACATATTTAAACATAAAATGTTTTAAATAATTGGTTTTCAATATTAAAATGATTTAAATACTTTTATTTCGTAAAACGATTTCGTTTACAAAATCAATTATTTTAAATAAGGATTTATTCGATTTTTCTTTAAGTCATGATTCCTAATAAACGTTTTCAGTTTATATTTATTAATTTAATATCGTTAGTTATTATTTAATTATCTCGTCGAAACGCGTTACTCGCGTACGTATTCGTAGAGATCGTCACCTTTGCGAATACGATGCTCGTATCGTGTTTCGATTTAATTTAATATTTATGGAATATCGTTTCAGAATATTATTCTTAATAATTATATTCGTGTGAATCGTTACCCACGCGAATACATTATTAAGTTAATATTTCCAAATTAATATTCGCGTTTAAACTGTGTTCGTAACCTCACCATCGCGTAATTAATTCCCATTATTTATTAACTTCAATATTATCATTCCCAAACCAAAACCCACTAAACCCTAGTCACTGACACATCCATGATAGACCGAAATATGCATATGTATAGGGCATATGTTAGGGTCAGTCGCAACTGCCCTAGCCACCGTCCCACCGCTATTTCGATAAACCATCTCCATGTGTCCTGGACTATGTTTAGTAACCAAACAACAACCAATTTAAATCCCCTTTCCATTTCCAAACCAAATCCATAATCATTAACAATATAACTGCGATAAACTTTCTGGTTCTGTTTAGTTGAGTTACAACTAAACTTCCCACGGTTTACGCGTATAATATGTTCTAAACATGTATACCAATAACAATGATAATCATTAATAATATCAGCAAATAATTCATTATCATTAATAATAATAAATCTCAGATCGTAACAGTACAATATTACGGATGTACGGACGACCGGAAGTACAGTGATGTTACAGTCTCCCCTAGTTAAGGGAATTTCGTCCCGAAATTCAACTTGGAGTGACTGTAGTAAGTAAGTGTGGATACTTAAGCTTCATCTGATCTTCCCACTCCCAGGTGAATTCTGGACCCCTCTTCGATTCCCAACGTACTTTGACAATTGGAATTTTACTGCGTTTGAGCTTTTTAACCTCACGATCCATTATCTCCACTGGTTTTTCAACAAAATGCATGGTATCATCGACGCGAATGTCATCGAGTCGTATCTGAAGATCCTGATCAGCTAAGCACTTTCTTAGGTTGGACACGTGAAACGTTGGGTGCACATTACTAAGTTCAGGAGGAAGTTCTAACTTGTAAGCAACCTTCCCGATCCGTTCAAGGATCTTAAAAGGGCCAACATAACGTGGAGCAAGCTTCCCTTTCTTTCCGAATCGAACAACGCCCTTCCAAGGCGACACTTTGAGTAATACCATATCTCCCACATCAAACTCTAAAGGTTTTCTTCGTTTATCCGCGTAGCTGTTCTGTCGACTGCGAGCAGCTAACAGATTGTCACGGATCTGGCGGATCTTGTCAGTCGTTTCCTGAATAATCTCAGGACCAGTAATCTGCGAATCGCCGACTTTGGTCCAACAAATAGGTGACCGACATTTCCTGCCATAAAGAGCTTCAAATGGCGCCATACCAATGCTCGCGTGATAACTGTTGTTATACGAGAACTCAACCAACGGTAAATGGCTATCCCAATTGCCACCGAAATCGATGACGCAAGCTCTCAACATGTCTTCTAATGTCTGAATTGTTCGCTCCGTCTGTCCATCCGTTTGAGGATGATAGGCAGTGCTAAGATCCAGTCTTGTTCCAAAGGCTTCATGAAGTGATTCCCAAAATTGTGCCGTGAAACGAGCATCACGGTCCGATATTATACTTAAGGGGATACCATGTCTGCTAAGGATCTCATCAATGTAGATACACGCTAACTTCCGCACAGGGTACGTCTCGCGTATCGGTAAGAAATGAGCCGACTTGGTCAATCTATCCACAATCACCCAGATACTACCTTTACCGTTTGTGGTTCGTGGGAGTTTAGTAATAAAATCCATGGAGATATTCTCCCACTTCCACATGGGTATTTCTGGTTGTAATAACAATCCCGAAGGTCGCCGGTGTTCTGCCTTGACTTTAGCACAGTTAAGGCACATTGACACGTATTCAGCAATATCCTTCTTCATTCCACGCCACCAATACAAGCCCCTAAGGTCTTGATACATCTTATCAGAGCCTGGGTGGATTAAGTAACGAGACTTATGAGCTTCATTCATAATCACCATCCTAAGATCACCCCGGTTCGGTATCCACAACCGATTTAAGTAATACATCAATCCATCATCTTTAGTTTCCAATAAAATTTCAGCCCCGCAAGACATCTCATTTTTCAAATCATCTTGAGCTAATGAGTGTTGTTGGGCTGTGAGAACATCATCACGGAGACTAGAGTGCACTCGGACACTATGGATCTGAACTTGACTCTTGCGACTAAGCGCATCTGCTACTACATTCGCTTTACCAGGATGGTAGCGAATTTCACAGTCATAATCATTCAACAGTTCAACCCATCTCCGTTGTCTCATGTTAAGCTCTTTCTGATTGAGAATGTGTTGCAAACTCTTATGATCAGTAAAGACTACACACTTTGTGCCATAAAGATAATGTCTCCATATCTTCAAAGCAAACACGACTGCACCAAGTTCCAAGTCGTGTGTAGTGTAGTTCTTCTCGTGAATTTTCAGCTGTCTTGATGCATAGGCCACAACCTTTCCTCGCTGCATGAGGACACAACCGAGACCTAGGTTGGATGCATCACAATAGACTACAAAATCATCATTTCCATCAGGCAGTGTCAAGACAGGAGCATCACAAAGTTTCTGCTTCAAAGTCTGAAACGCCTCTTTTTGTTTTGGTCCCCACTGATATGGCTTATTCTTCTGTGTCAAAGAAGTGAGAGGGACAGCAATTCTGGAGAAATTCGAAATGAACCGCCGATAGTAACCAGCAAGTCCAAGAAATGATCGAATCTCCGTCGGTGTCTTCGGTGTACTCCAGTTCTTCACCGCATCAATCTTTGCAGGATCTACGTGAACACCATATTCGTTGACTATGTGTCCCAAGAATTGAACTTCCTTAAGCCAGAATTCACATTTAGAGAATTTGGCATACAGTCGCTCTTCTTTTAGGATCTCCAAGACCAACTTAAGGAGTTTCTCGTGTTCTTCCTTGGTCTTTGAGTAGATCAAAATATCATCAATGAATACAATCACGAATTTATCCAAGTATGGCCTGCAAACACGGTTCATGAGGTCCATGAAAACCGCAGGTACATTGGTAAGGCCGAAAGGCATTACCAAAAACTCATAATGACCATATCTTGTTCTGAATGCAGTCTTGGGAATATCATCTTCATGTACACGAAGCTGATGATACCCGACCTAAGATCGATCTTTGAAAACCATGCCGACCCTTGAAGTTGATCGAAGAGATCATCGATGCGCGGCAGTGGATATCGATTCTTGATTTTCAGTTTGTTCAACTCGCGGTAGTCGATGCACATTCGGAATGACCCGTCCTTCTTCTTGACGAACAAGACCGGTGCACCCCATGGCGAATGGCTCGGGCGAATGAACCCTTTATCATTAAGCTCTTGCAGCTGGCTCGCCAATTCTTACAACTCTGAAGGCGCAAGTCTGTAGGGAGCCTTAGCAACTGGATTCGCACCAGGTACTAAGTCAATTCGAAACTCTACTTGACGTTCTGGTGGAAGTCCCGGCAAATCATCTGGAAATACTTCTGGAAAATCTCTGATCACAGGAACATCTTCAACTCTCTTTCCCTTATCCTTTTTCTCCACAATATGAGCTAAAAACGCTATGCATTTCTTCCTAAGGTACTTGTGTGCTTTAGTGCATGACATAAGCTTAAGACCTTTACTAGAAGTTTCTCCAAAAACTCTTAAAGTTTCACCCGAAGGTAATGGAGTACGAATATATTTTTCATGGCAAACTATCTCCGCTTTATGGGTGGCTAACCAATCCATGCCTATGATAACATCAAAGCTACCAAGATGCATAGGTATAAGATCAATCGGGAAAACGTGATCATTTAAGTTCACAGTACATCCGATAATAACAGTGTCAATATCAATAGTGTTTTCGTCAGCCACCTCCACGTTAAACGGTTTATCTAAATATGTACGTGTTCTACCAAGCAAGCGTTCAAAATCATATGAAACGAAACTCCTATCGGCACCAGAATCAAATAAAACAGATGCATAAGAGTTGTTGATCAGAAATGTACCATTGACCACGTCCTGGTTGGCTTGAGCAGCTGGGGTATTCAGTTGAAACGCCCGGCCTCTTGCCACCCTCTGATTATTTCCAGTCAACTTTGGGCATTGATTTCTGAAGTGACCCACTTGACCACACTCATAACAGGCTCTTGCCTGTGCTTGAGGTACCTGGCGGATGGGTACAGCTGGGATTGGTTGTGCATGTGGAGCAGGCAGTGCAAGTGGTGCATGTTGCATCCTTTGAGCTTGCGGTGCGCTCCTACAAACATTAGCAAAATGGCCATACTTGCCGCAGTTGTTGCAGACGCGACAAGGCAAGTTTGGCATGTGATGATATCTGCAAGTATTACACTGGGGAGTATTCCCAGTGTAATTTCTGGCAGTGGTGTTATTGTTAGATGATTGCTGCGCAGACTTTGCAGCAGGAGCAGTGACCATGAAGTTTCTGGTCTTCCTCTTTTTGTTGCTATTTTTGGATGAGCTGCCTTGTTCAGTCTTGACTTCAGTTGAAGCCTCTCTTGCAGCTGCTTTGGTGTCGGTCTTCTTGAATCCTTTTCGAGTGAGTGTTCCAGCCTTCACATGGTTGTCGGTGAGTGTAGCAGATAAACGGATAGCAGCTTCCAGTGTTTTGGGATTGCTCCCATATATGGTATCCTGAATCTGCATCGGCAGCCCGCCGATATATTTCTCGATCGCTCTCTCCAAGGGTGTCACAAGATGAGGCACCAGCAGGCTATACTCATGGAACTGAGTATTGTCGATAACATTCTCTCCACTGTCCTGCTTGAGTTCCCAGAACTCAGTCTCAAACTTCCTCATCTCGCTTATAGGACAGAATTTAGTGGTCATCAGGTCCTTGACCTCTTTCCATGTTAGCGCTAGAGCGGCATCAACTCCCCTAGTTCGCTTTTCGCCATTCCACCAGGTCAGTGCTCTCTTTTGGAAAACACTGGTGGCATAGCGCACCTTCAAGTTCTCAGGACAATCACTGTTGATGAAGGTATTCTCCATACTCTCAAACCACTGCAGTAGACCAGTGGCTGATTCAGCACCCGTGAACTTCAGAGGATTACAGGAGTTGAAATGCTTGAATGTGCAAGTTGGCGGATTTGCACCTCCTCTGTTTTGATTGATGTTCTGATTGGCTTGAGTCAGTTGATTTACCAATCCAGAAATGAGTGTGGCTAACTCTTGTATGCCGGAGTTGGCATTACTGTTGTTAGCATCCCCATTGTTCGAGTCATCTTCGTTGTGACGGCGCGGCGGCATGTTTCTGAGGAATTAGAAACATGTTACTACCGTTTACAACGTAATTCGTACAAACAATGGTCAAATGAGTTCATTTAGACAGTTAAGATTACATATAGGAACTATATTTCTCTCCTATCTGTCATTAAACTCATAAAAATTTAACAATTTCCTAAAATTATACTAAGTGCCCTAGTTGGTCATAACTAATACTAGTTAACTATTCCTAAGTTTCATACATTCTCCACCCTATACCAACACTGACAACCTCCCGATGCAATGCAACAAGCTTATATATATGGCATATGTAGAGGTAGATCGCAATCTCCCCTACACCGTCCCACCACCGTTCCATTGCACCACGATTATGCCCTTGTTAGCATTTAGGGTGTATCATGTGTCTTACCATAGTCTAACTTCACAAACCTTATCCTAGGTAGGATAATTTTGAGTGAAGTGGTCTCTAGTTCGCTTGGACAATTAGGTTCGCCTAATGTCTAAGTTCACCTGACATGTAGGTTTGCCTATTTCTAAGTTCACCTAATGTCTAAGTTCACCTGACATTAAAGCTCCCCTAATGTCTAAGTTTACTAAATTCCATACCAATTCCAATGTCCATAATCGTCCATAAGGGTTCATATCATCACTTAGTGCTCTTATTGTCACTAAGTGTTCATATCATCCCTATCATTTATTCTCATCGAGTGTCCATACCATCATTAAGTGTTAGTATCATCACTATGCGTTTATATTATCACCAAGTGTCTATATCATCACTCAAGTCCATATTTCATCACTAATCTTTCGTTGATCCTATGCACCCTACGTGTCCAATCCGCGTGTTTCTCATCGTGTCACTAAGTGTTCATATCATCCCTATCATTTATTCTCATCGAGTGTCCATACCATCATTAAGTGTTAGTATCATCACTATGCGTTTATATTATCACCAAGTGTCTATATCATCACTCAAGTCCATATTTCATCACTAATCTTTCGTTGATCCTATGCACCCTACGTGTCCAATCCGCGTGTTTCATTAGTGAATTTATAAGTGTTTATCAAGTATGATCATCCATGAGTCAATCCAAACCACTCTAACAAACATATCATCAACATCCATCAACCATAACCTTAAAGCACTCCCTAATAATATCCTAAGTTCCTGACATTGACAGACCCCCAATATACTACAAATGGTATATGTATAGGGCATATGTAAGGGTCAGTCGCAACTGCCCTAGCCACCATCCCACCACCTTTGTAGTGTACCACGAGTGTGTCCTTGCATGGAGTTTATAGATCAAACAAATAATTTTTCCTAAGCAGAGAATTCCTAAGCAATTAATTTCCTAAGCAAATAATTTCCCAAACGGGTAGTTCCCACATTCTTCAATACTGACATCCACCTAATGTACTGTAAATGGTATATATATAGGGCATATATAAGGGTCAGACGCAACTGCCCTAGCCAACATCCCACCACCTTTACGATACACCACGTTCATGTCCTTATCGAATCATTAGGGCACAAGTAGCAAACAATTAATGATCAGCATATATATAATCAGATGTATAACAGGAGTTCAGTTAACATGTAATAAACACAAAAGCATGAAATCCTGAATATACTAACTAGTGTATGAAATTAATTCATACTAGGGTATCCTATAGTTATAGACTAGGTCAACCATTTCTAGTAACCTAATTCCCTATAACCCAGGCTCTGATACCAATCTGTAACACCCCGACCGATGGCGGAAACGTCGAGATGCCACGAGGGATGTGTAGATTGTTCAAAAGCTCGTGGGCATCTAAATCCAATCATCATATATCAATCAATCAACCAAAATAATTACACAAAAATCATGTTCATCATGAAATAGTTACAAGAATTACAAAAGAGATTTAGCTATCTAACAAAATTCTAGTCGCTAGATATTTAGTTATTTAGCTAAGTCCAAGACCCTATATGATGATGTCCAAAATAGAAGAGATCACCCTCTTCATCCTACTTGTCTCCATCACCTGAAACATGTAAGAAATCAAGTGTCAACTACAAAGTAGTTGGTGAGTAATCATAAGTTTTTATACTTAAAAAGTTTTATAAAATGAATTTAAATGTTTTAAATTTAAAAATGGTTTTATAAAAGGTTTAGATAAGACGAGTATAAAATGCTTATGATCTTCTGAGAAAATCCACAATAATACATGTATGAGATAATCCAACCAATCCCCAAACTTAACACCAAAGCACATACACAAACACATAATCACATAACCAATCAGTCATAATCAATCACAGATAATCATAGTCAGAAAGAGATAATCAACTCACATAACCAATCAATTAATCTCAATATCAACATTCTCAAATAATATCTGTGACTATACATGGACATTATGTAATTAACATAAGTTAAAAACAAGATCCATGGAGTGGTAGCTTTACACGTGGCTATACATGAATTCAAGCAATTAACCGGAGTTAAAGGCGAGAATTCACGAAGTGGACAACATCCACGTGACAATACATGATATCAAAGCAATTAACCGAAGTTAAAAGCAATGATTCACGGAGTTTGTGGCAATACATGTAATCGTTGTTATTGACCGAAGTCAACGACAATGTTTACACGGATATATAATTATAAGAGACAATCCAATAATAATGATAATTTATAATTATGAATATCATATTGATAAACAGGTATTAACCTTGTGTTATCAAAACAATATTTAATTTGGTATACATGTTTCACCTCCGAGTTTTAAAACAAAATAGTTTAAAGAAAAAAAGGTTATGAGAACTTACCTGAATTCCTTAGATTCAGTGTTCTTGTATAGTGCGCGCTCGCGTAAGAGAAATCAAACAACTCAACAACCTGTATTTAACATGTGTTTGTGTTCATAAGTTTGTGTGATTTATCATATTTTAATATCCAAGCTTGTTTGCTTCAATTAATCATTGTGTCGTTAATGTAGTTTGATTATTCTAAGTTGAACCGTTACACCCAACTTTTATTACTTACTATCGTATAAGGATAAGTTGAACTCGTTAGAGTTTGATTATCATATATATCTATGGTGATTTTCTTTTACACCTATCCATAGGTTGTGAAGATATCATCCTTACAACTTATGTAGATACGTTCGTTGTTACATGCATGTGTAATCGTATTCATCCACCACACTTTAAATTATTAAAACTTAATGTAATATTTAAAGAAATTAGGTTTACATTATTCAACCCCACTATTTAAATAGATTCATAACTAATGCTTTTTAAGAAAAATGTGGTGGTCATTTCGTTCCACTTGCATGCCTACCTTCTTATAGTTTTCCATGATCTTTAATCATTCTTTTCTCTACTTCGATGAACTGTGTCTTTTTTCCCCCAATGTGGGCAGCGAACCTATGGTATGATTGCCCTAGGTTCGACCACTTTAGATCCCAATAGGTTCGGCCTTAGTGTTGCTCAAGTGCTAAGGTTCGGCCGAAGGTTATGAGCTCGTGAACACAATAGTTCGGCTAACTCAAGGAAGAAGTTCGTGAATGGCTGCATGAGTTCGCGTGGGTTCGTACAAAGAGGCGAGGTTCATTGGGACCCTTAGGTTCGCGAGGGTTCGTGAACACCTGACGCAGGTTCGTTACTTCTTATCCTAAGGTTCGGCCGACTAAGGTTCGGCTAAGTCCAAGGGCAATGGTTCGCGAAGGCCACAAGGTTCGTCTAGGTTCTAGTCTAAGCTAAAAAAGGTTCATGAGCTCTCCAAGCTGCTGCAACAGGTTCGGCTCTATAGCTGAGTCGCGAACCAGCAACTCTAACTCCTTCATTTTTGAATTTTACAAGTTATGTGGTCGGCTATGGCTTCCCATGCATGAAGACTAACTCGATCAACAAATGTATGACCCAACAATCACTTATAATGATATTAATGATAATTAGGGTATGCTTAAGTGTGAAAACAGAAAGAAAAATCAAGATCTACCTACATTCGTTGATGAAACGTGAAATATTCTTGTACTTCCTTGTTCTCCTCGATCTCACGAACGTGTAGGCGCCGGAATCTCTCGAATTGGTTGAGAAACGAGTTCAAGAAGCTAGAGAGAAGGTGGAGAAAAAAGTATGTGTGTGTTTTTAGAGAGAGAAAAGGTTTGTGAAATGAGGGGGAAGATGACGGTCTTTCTCCTTATAACGCATATTGTCACCACGCGTCCGGTCTCGTTTTTATCGCGATAAAACGTAATAAATGCTCGGTTTTTAACGTAAGACATATTTAAACATAAAATGTTTTAAATAATTGGTTTGCAATAATTAAAATGATTTAAATACTTTTATTTGGTAAAACGATTTCGTTTACAAAATCAATTATTTTAAATAAGGATTTATTCGATTTTTCTTTAGGTCATGATTCCTAATAAACGTTTTCAGTTTATATTTATTAATTTAATATCGTTAGTTATTATTTAATTATCTCGTCGAAACGCGTTACTCGCGTACGTATTCGTAGAGATCGTCACCTTTGCGAATACGATGCTCGTATCGTGTTTCAATTTAATTTACTATTTATGGAATATTGTTTCAGAATATTATTCTTAATAATTATATTCGTGTGAATCGTCACCCACGCGAATACATTATTAAGTTAATATTTCCAAATTAATATTCGCGTTTAAACTGTGTCCGTAACCTCACCATCGCGTAATTAATTCCCATTATTTATTAACTTCAATATTATCATTCCCAAACCAAAACCCACTAAACCCTAGTCACTGACACATCCATGATACACTGAAATATGCATATGTATAGGGCATATGTAAGGGTCAGTCGCAACTGCCCTAGCCACCGTCCCACCGCTATTTTGATAAACCATGTCCATGTGTCCTTGACTATGTTTAATAACCAAACAACAACCAATTTAAATCCCCTTTCCATTTCCAAACCAAATCCATAATCATTAACAGTATAACTACGATAAACTTTCTGGTTCTGTTTAGTTGAGTTACAACTAAACTTCCCACGGTTTACGCGTATAATATGTTTTAAACATGTATACCAGTAACAATCATAATCATTAATAATATCAGCAAATAATCCATTATCATTAATAATAATAAATCTCAGATCGTAACAGTACAATCGTACGGATGTACGGATGTACGGACGACCGGAAGTACAGTGATGTTACACTCAGGAAAGAACAGGGAAGAGTCATCAAATAAATCCACTCACCACCCAAAGAAGAAACAGAAGGTCATCAAGAACTACACGATGGCCACTCCACTCAATCAAATAGCAGCTGCACCACAGAACCCTAGCAAAAGACCCTACTTTGGCACATACCCTTTGTGTGCCAAATGTCAATACCATCATGCTGCTAATACTCCCTGCAAGCACTGTATGGGAGGTGGACGAAAGGGAAATTGGGTCCAACAGTGCAGGACATCACATGCTCAAACTGTCAACAATGTTGCCTTAGCTCTCCCTCCACCCAACAATCTGAACAAAAACAATGGTGGATGCTATAACTGTGGTGAAATTGGCCATTTCTCAAAGAACTGCCCAAAGAAGGTGCAACCGGCAGTTCAAGCACCGCACGAAAGAACTTTTTTCATTGGAGCTCCAGCTGCTCGTCAAGACCCGAATGTAGTCATTGGTACATTTCTTTTACATGACTTTTATGCATCTATTCTGTTTGACACTGGTGCGGATCAGAGTTTTATCTCGGCCGACGTTGCATGCTAACGTAATTATGTTGAAAAATCTTTAGACTCCCCTTATATCATTGAAGTAGCGAATGGGAAACAAATCACAGTTAGAACAATATTTAGAAACTGCCCATTAACACTTAATGGCCAAACATTCACCATCGATTTGATACCGACGGAGTTGGGTAGTTTCGACATTATTGTCGGGATGGATTGGCTATTTCTCAATAGGGTGGAAGTCATCTGTTCTGAAAAGCTGCTTCGAATTCCATTGACGAACGATCATGTGTTGGAAGTTTGAGGGGATCAAGCAAAACGGAGTGTCAAAATCATATCTTGCATAAAGGCGCGTAAGTGTCTATAGAATCAATGTGTAGCTTTCCTGGCTCACGTGGTGGAAAAAGAGAAAGACAAGATTAAGATTCAAGACGTGCCAATAGTAAGGGAATACCCTGAAGTATTTCCTGATGATCTACCAGTTTTGCCACCAGCACGATCGGTAGAGTTCTGTATCGACTTAGTTCCTAGAGCAACCCCTGTTTCTAAATCTCCTTAAAGGTTAGCACCTTCCGAGATACAGGAATTGTCAAATCAATTATAGGAATTACTGGATAAAGGTTTCATCTGACCGAGCTACTCACTGTGGGGAGCTCTAGTTTTGTTCATGAAAAAGAAGGATGGATCCTTTCAGATATGCATAGATTACGCGGAGCTGAACAAATTAACCATCAAAAATCGGTACCCATTACCGAGGATTGATGATTTGTTTGATCAATTACAAGGGGCACAGTACTTCTTGAAGATTGATTTACGATCCGGATATCATCAACTCAGAGTTCAAGAAGAAGACATACCAAAGACGACTTTCCGAACCAGGTATGGGCATTATGAGCTTATGGTGATGATCTTCGGGTTGACCAATGCACCAACAGTTTTCATGGATCTCATGAACCATGTGTGCAAGCCGTATCTGGATCTGTTTGTCATTGTTTTAATTGATGACATACTGATTTATTCCCAGAGCAAAGCTGAACATGAGCAACATCTCAAGAAGATATTTGAGCTGTTGAAGAAAGAAAAACTTTATGCCAAATTCTCAAAGTGTGAATTTTGGCTGAGAGAAGTTCAATTTTTGGGTCATGTAGTCAACAGTGAAGGAATATATGTAGACCCGGCCAAGATTGAGGCTATTAAGAACTGGGATACTCCGATGACACCGACAGAGATACGGTCTTTTTTGGGACTTGCGAGTTATTATAGAAGGTTTATTTCAAACTGTTCTAAGATAGCCTTGCCTCTCACTAAGTTAACTCTGAAGAGCGAACCATTTGTTTCAAAACAGAAACAAGAAGACGCTTTCCAGACATTGAAATAGAAGTTATGTGATGCTCCAATCTTATCTCTTCCAAAGGGTACAAACGACTTTGTAGTGTATTGTGACGCTTCCCATCAGGGGCTCGGTTGTGTATTAATGCAGCGAGACAAAGTTATCGTGTACGCGTCAAGATAGTTGAAGATTCATGAGAAGAATTACACAACTCATGATCTAGAATTGGGAGCAGTAGTCTTCGCATTGAAGATTTGTAGAAATTACTTGTATGGCACTAAGTGTACCATCTTCACTGATCACAAAAGTTTACAGCGCAACCTTGATCAATAGGAATTCAACATGAGAAAGCGTCGCTAGGTTGAACTTCTGAATGACTACGACTGTGTGATCAAGTACCATCCGGGTAAGACAAATGTTGTAGCAGATGCCTTAAGCCGGAAGGAACGGGTCAAACCCCTGCGCGTAAGAGCAATGGGAATGACTGTACAGACAAGTCTACGTGACAAGATTGTACAAGCTCAACATGAATCAGTGAAACGAGGTAATCTGAAGAAAGAACTTGATTGTGGAGCAGAACGACAGTTTGCGACGAAATCAGATGGAGTTATCTACTACCAGGATCGCGTATGGATTCCTGCAATAGATGAATTGAGAAAACTTATCTTTGATGAAGCACACAAAACCAAGTACTCAGTTCTTCAGGTGCCGATAAAATGTACCAAGATTTACAGGGATTTTATTGGTGGCCGGGGATGAAGAAAGATATAGCTGAGTATGTCGGTCGATGTATGACATCTGCAAAGGTTAAGGCGGTACACCAAAAACCGTCAAGTATGCTGGAACAACCCGAGATTCCGCTGTGGAAGTGGGAACAAATACTTATGGATTTCATTACCAAGCTACCTCGCACTTCTAGTTGTAATGATACAATTTGGGTTATCATCGATCGGTTAACCAAATATGCTCACGTCTTGCCAATGCGTTAAACCTTCACGATGGATAAACTGGCGAGATTATACATCAATGAGATAGTGCTGTGCCACGGTGTACCATTTTCTATCATTTCAGATCTAGACATCAAATTTACATCGAGGTTCTTGTAATCATTACAGAAATCTCTAGGGACACACTTGAACTTGAGTACAGCTTACCATCCACAAACGGACGGTCAAAGCGAACGTACGATACAGACCCTAGAGGACATGTTAAGAACATGTGTTTTGGATTTCGGTGGGAACTAGGGTTCTCATTTGCCACTGATCGAATTCTCCTATAATAACAGTTACCATACTACTATCGGATGCGCACCATTCGAGGCTCTTTATGGTCGAAAATGTCGGTCATCGATTTGTTGGACTGAAGTTGGAGATAACCACATAACTGGGCCAGAGCTTATTTAGGAAACTACTGATAAGATCGCTCAGATTCAACAAAAGTTCTAAGCAGCACGAAGCAGACTAAGAGCTATGCTGACAAAGGGCGCAAGCCATTGCAATTTCAAGTGGGAGATCGTGTCATGTTGAAGGTATCCCCATGGAAGGGCGTAGTTCGTTTCGGAAAGAAAGACAAATTAGCACCGCGATACGTCGGACCGTTAAAGATCATCCAACGAATCGGTTCTGTTGCGTATAGGCTGGAATTGCCTGATGAACTCAGCGGTGTACACGACGTGTTCCACATCTCAAATCTTAAGAAACGCCTTGCGGATGAATCACTTGTCATACTGGTTGAGGAAATTCAAGTGGACGAACAATTACATTTTGTCGAGGAACCTTTAGAGATTATGGATCGCGAAGTTAAACTACTAAAGCGAAGCCGCATTCCGATCGTCAAGGTTTGATAGAATTCAAATGAAGTCCAAGTTTACTTGGGAACGCGAGGATCACATGAAATCCAAGTATCCCCACCTGTTTACAGAGGAAGCCATACCTGAGAACGATTCTTAACTTTCGGGATGGGATTTCTCTAACAAGTGGAGACTGTAACATCAGTGCCGGAAACGTAACCAGAACATTGACTTGTACAGTAACACAAGTATGAGCTATGTGTATTGCATATGTGTTATTAATCCTTTGATGTTTAATACAGAACTATTACACATCAGTTTCGGAAACATATTTCAAATCCATGGTTTAACAGTCAGAATTACATCTGACAACACAAAACTGTTATGTGAATGTTAGTTAGGATTTTATTATGTAAAGACGTATGTGAGATTTCACGAAACAAAACAATAACAGACGTCGTTACGTGAATATTTAATTGACGGGATATTCTTGTGGGTGATGATTCGCACGAATATATCTGAAAGTTGAACGTTCTAAATGATGTCTGACAATTAGAAAATCACAATGAAAAGTGTAGTTATCGTCGTGTTCGTACGGGTGACGATCCGAAAAAATGCGCGCGAAAACTGTACAATTCGATTAAACAGAAAAATTTAACGTTTTCATAAATTTAAAAATAAACAAAAGATATCTAGTTAATTTACTAGGGATTACCACCTGATTTAATTTAGTAATTCTATTTTTTTTAAATCGTAACGTTTCGTTACGAGAACGAACGAAAACCGACGCTTCTACGCGAAACTGAACGAACCCGACCACGTTGGAACGATTAAATGAGTCAAATGGCATTAAATTCCATTAACCCCACTCACCTACTCACTCACTCTCTCCCAAACCCGTCACACTCTCTCTAGAAACCCTAGCCTAACTTTCTCAAATCTGCACCAAATTAAGCGATTTTGGTGTCCAAACGACCGTAGCAACGCGTAGATCGTTAAGAGATGAAGAGATCGAGCCTAGAATCGTCAAAAAGAAGGTAAAAATGAGCGAGAAATCACTGATTGTCAGAAATGTATAGTATTCATCATCTTCTTCGAACGGTCTCGACGTTTCAGCTAAGATCTGGCCACATAACCCCTTAGGTTGTGCACTAAACCAATATAGGGTGTACGAGAATGAGGAGAAAGCCTTGAACTTGTCATGAGTTCAAAAATGGCAGTGGGCTAGGGCTTGACAGTCGGTTCAGACGAATGGGAACCCCATTCGTATGACCATCCACAGTCGGGCAAACATGGGGGCTGAAACAAACCATCAGCCGAATGGAACCTTCCATTCGTGTGACATCCACATTCACATGATCATCTTTATTTGGCTAATCATCTCCATTCTCATGACCCTTTGCATTCGCATGATATCACAACCGAAGGGGAGTGTTAAAAGAATGAGCGCATTTGTGAATCACCATTCGCTGGGCTGCATGATGGGTATTCATTCATGGGGTCCTCCTCCATTCGGCCGAACTGTGAAGACTCATGTATACGAATGAAACTCATTCGTATCACAGAAACAATGGCCAAGAAATCATAAGTTAAGGAACTAGGTTAAATGGCTAATTCACAACAAGAAAGATGTGATATGTTAACCGATTTCTATGACCATCACTGCCAAAGGATTTCATTATCATAGTTCTAAACCTTTTTAAAAATGTAAACATTGATTTTAACAAATCGGATGGGAATAGACATTGGGGTATCATATGAAACCAAAATCAGGGGATTAGTATTTAAGTGATTCAAATATGAGGAGTTACAAAGAACTAAGGAAAAACAAGTTGGAATCCATTGAAGAACGAGAAACAAACTAAGTGGAGATGTATTGACCTTATGTGTCAACACTCTATACTTAGTGATTTCCATACAATGGTATAACTAACTTAGATTATTCAATCAAATGATCTAATCTCGATTATACTCAAGGACGAACAAAGAACTAATGAAGGACTTAGAGTTAATCAAGTGAGATTAACTTAAGTCTAACATGTTAACTTATAAATTTCTTTAAAAAGTAACTTATGTTTTAAGTATAGTAAATTGATTTATAAACTTTCTGATTTAAATGTTTTAAAATAACTTAAATGATTGCTGAACTTAATATTTTGTAACGTAAGGTTAAAATTTTAAATAAAGTAATAAAAACCTTGCATAAACAAGGTTTAGTAGTGATGTTTTACTAAGGGATAAAGGTTTGTAGAAGGTTGTCACACCCCTGCGCCGCGTGCGGAATCCACGGCGCGGTGACGTATGATCAGTTGAATCATGCACAAGTATTGAATAAAAACAACCACAATGGATTACTAAGTTTCATAATGTTTAGACAATTGTTTAGTTACAGAAAATCTATCTACCAAAAGAAAAACAACTACAGACCCAAAATATAGTTACAAAATAAGACTTCAAACAAGACAATTAAACAATTTGGATTTAGTGTGTTTCTAATCCATCCTAGCATGTTTCTTCATCTTGTTCTATCTTAGAATGGTCTCATTAGTTGTCCCTTAGAAAGCCTTAAACCTGATTACCTGAAACACGTGAAAAGTAACTGTCAACTACAGAATTAGTTGGTGAGAACAATAGGTTTAACATTTGCAAACATGAATATGTGACATAAGGCATAGGTATGTTAAAGCAATAAATTATTCACATGGATGAGCTGCAACCCAAACTAACATCAAGTAGGAAAAATGAATGTAAACAGTCCAATCACTGTTTGCACAAAAGCCAACATATAATATCAAGTCCCAAACCACGTTTGGAGTTAGATAATGCATCAGCAATTTTTGAAAACCATAATGACACCAGACCTGCAGTTAGCTTTTAAAACAAATTTAAAAGCTAACTCCATCCTGGATAAGAACCAATGTGTCCGCTTTCCCTTGTTGTGATCACCCAGTACTAACGCTAATGAATATGATACTTGATGCGTTTACAAGTTTGTTTACAACAATGGACACCATGTTTATGAACCTTACTTTAAACTAGCGTGTTAATGCCTTATTTGATAACATGAATTACCTTGATTTAATCCCATGAATTGAATCCTTTGTTTTGAATACCATGAAATGAATCTCTTGATTTGAATACTCTGAAATGAATCTCTTGATTTGAATACTATGAAATGAATCTCTTGATTTGAATACCATGAAATGGTGACCTTGTATAATAACAAGGTTTATAACAAACGAGTTTATAAAAATCCATTGTTTAAAAGTGTTTATCATTTGTAAAAACATTTGAGTAAATCTGTTATAAAAAAAGTTCAAAGAACCTTTATAAGACCTTTTTAATAAAAAGAGTTTAATAGTTGATAAAATCCTTTAAAACGGTTGATGAATTCCTTGAAACAGTTGATAAATCCCTTGGATTTGTAAAATGAACCTGAAATGTTTATAAGAATACACACATATTGTGTAATGAATACAATTTTAAAGATAGAGTTAGATCACGTGTTCCACCCCAAAACAGTTATAAAACAGTAAAAGAGGGGCTAATGTTCTCACATGTCTGCAGTAGACTCTGAACTATAACAAATAGCAAGTAGCAAACAGGACTTCTAACTGGTTCCTATATCATTGTAATCATACATAAGATATAAGATTTATAGTTGTATAGACTTTGATTCATTGATTGACTTGTGAAAACTTGATATTCATGATTATGATATTTGTTTGATCATAAATCCATGAAAAGAATGTGTAATGTTCTTTTGTGCACAAACTTGTTTGCACAACATCACAGGTGTTTAAGAGTTTGTTAAGCCATAGATTAACATGAATTATGAAAAGATGTCCCAATTGTTTAAGTCCTTGAGATTGTGATTTGGTCTCATAATTAGGTTAAGTTTTAACTTAACTCAATTAAGATCAATTCACAATTTCCCTTGATTTGTGGGCCACATTGTGGGCCTTAAGCCCATAATGATAATAGGCTTAAATAGAGGTCTACAGGCCTCTTAGGTTAACAAGGGCCAATTGAATATGATATTGGGCAAATTAAAGACCTTAATGGGCCAAGCTATTTCAATTGGGCTTGAGCTTAACTCCTGGGCTGATTACTAATAAGGTTGGGCCGTGTGAAACTGAATTGGGCCGAGTTAAGTTTGGGCTGCCAACATAGGCAGCGAACCTTTAAATTTCAGGTACCTAGGTTCGCCGATAATGTGACACCACCAGGGTTCGGCCAAGTACCCAACAAGGTTCGGCTCCATACTATGCATGTAAGGTTCGATAATGTTTGCCTCAAAAGGGTTCGTCATGCCTGATGGTTCGTTGCTTAGGATGCCACAAGGCTCGGCAGTTAGGGTGACAATCTAGGGTTCGTAGCATGCATGAGGGTTCGTAGCTCTGATGATGGTTCGGCTGGGTTCTATGTTAACAGAAAGGTTCGTGAATGCTATATGGGGTTCGGCTACATGACTAAGGATTCATCATCATGCAAGGGTTCGGCAGTCCTCAATGGTTCGCCACGATCACAGAAGGTTCGGCATGATGATGGTTCGTGAGATCATAAGTTCGTCTGCATGCCAGGTTCGCGAGGCTCTCCCCCCCCTTCCAAGGGTTCGACTGATGTCCAACGAACCATGTAGGTTCGCTATGGTTCGCCGAGGATGTCATCCTCATGAAGGTTCGGCCAGGAAACCCTAACAGGTTCGTATCCCTGCTGTTGTTGCTGAACACCTCCCGAACCTGTCATCTCCATCATCATTTGACTTTCTTTCTTTGATCCAACCATTCCCAGGCCTCTAATCCTCGTAGCCTAGACTCGCATGTTGTTATTTCGAAGGGGAATGCGCAAGAACCGGTTATAACTAGGTTCGAACAATCACCCAAACAAAAACCCTATTTCCCGACCCGTTCTTTTGTTCATACCTCTGATTCGGCCGGTTAAAACTCCAGATAGGCTGTACTTCCTTGTAGTACTCGTCGAGGGCTTCGCGTGGACACCAAAAACACCAAAATCCGTTGAGAAACGAAGGAGATATGAAGCTTGGAAGGTTGAAATTGTAGTGTGAGAAAAAGGTTCGCGAATTTGGAGCTAGAGAGAGGTTGTTGGCTGCAATTAATGAGAAAAATAGCCATCCTTATGGCTTTTATAGTCCAAGTGGTATTCGGGTCCGTTTCGGTCGCTCGGTTCGCGTTTCTGGAACGTAACGCGTATTTTACGCGGTTTTAAAATAAAATAGTTGTTAAACTCATTAAAATGATGAGTTTCAAAATTGTAAAAATATAAAATAATTAAATTTTAATTATTTTTGCTCTTCGTGCGTTAACAGATCGTTAAACACATACAATTACGTGTATACCCGCAATCGCGTAAGTTTTTCGATCGTATTAAATATTTAAAGTCGTTTAATCATAATTATAAGTTCAACATTCGTATCATTATGGATCGTCACCCATAACTATACTCAGTCTCGCTTACGTATTACGATTCTTGTTGAATTAATTAATTGTCATAATATTCGTCTTAACATTACGCACTAACACTATCCTGTTACACCGAACGCAGTATATATATAGGGCTCACTCTCGCTGCCCACCACTGTTTCGATATATCACGATACTGTTCTTGCCTGGTGTAATCGACTGTAAATAAATAATACATACTTGTTCTCAAGAAATAAGGATTCTAACACACAAGCACATAATGAACACATGAATCACATTGATTTACTGAACATTGACACACACTGATCTAACACTGTTTACGACTACCATAACTGAATATACAAATGTTACAAAGGTAATTAACATAGAGTAATTAGAGAAACTTAGTAAAACATTAGCAAGTGTATAGGACACTTAGTCGCACACCGAGACCAAATCCTATATACGACATCTTCCGACACTTATCGTATGCAAATCATAATAAATCAACACAGGTACTAAAGATACTTAATCTACAAACAACGAGTGCGCATATCTTTTGTGATTCATTACATAGCAACACAGGTGAGTTCATTGCCCCTTTTCTAAACATTTTTGTTTTATAAACGCAGGGCTGAGAAGCATGCGTAAATTATTTTCCTTGGATTATAATTACTTAAATGCTTTTACTTCATATATGTTTTACATGTGTAATTGTTATCCTAGATTTTGTCTAGGTAAACTATTTGCAGGTTTCCAAAAGGGGTTATTTATTCATCATGAGTAGATAACTATTTCAAATCATAGAACTATTTTCAAAGGTCTATTTTCAAAGAACTAAAGATTTAATCAAAGAGCTATTTTCAACGGTCTATTATCAAAGAACAAAAGGTCTAATTCGAAGAATTGTAGGCAACGATCTATTTTCAGAGTACTACAAATTAAATTTCAAAGAACTATTTCCAACGATCTATAATCAAACGACCATTTTCAAGGGAATGTCTGGGAAATATCAAAGATAGCATGTGCCAATCCTATGTTTCAAAATGTGTCCTAGCTAGACTGATTGAATATGGGAAAGATGTTTGATGATATTTACAGAATCCCCTAATCATTTTCCAAGGAACATCTGGGAAATATTCAAACATAACATGTGCCAAAGAACTAACGAACTATGCAAACAAGGACGAACTATGGACGATCTAGACGAACTACAAAATCATATTCATCAAAAGATGTCCTAGCTGGACTGATTGATTAGAGGTCGCATGTTTGATGATATTTACAGATTTCCTCCACTACTAAGAACCTTGATTGCTAGACTAGTCTACTCGAGTATGACCAAGGCCCAATCATTAGGTCTTAGATTTTATTAAATCTTTACTTACTTATTCATTTAAGCATTTAATGTAATGTTTCTACAAATGCGATGGTTGATCAAAATTGTGCGATGAACTTAAGGAATCACATAAATTAAACGTTTGTAGAAATTTAAAAATAAATAAAATAAAAATAGTTAATTAATTAGGAATTACCACCTAATCTAAATTAGTAAAATCTATTTTTAAAAATCGTAACGTTTCGTTACGGAAACGATCGAAAACCGACGTTTTAATCGGGAAACCGAACGGAACCTGACGAACCCAAACACGTCGGAACGATTAAATTAGTTAAATGACATTAAATGCCATCAGCTCCCACTCACCAACCACACTCTCTCTCCCAAACCCGCCTCTCTCTCTACTTTCTCTCTCTAGATCTCCCAAGCTCAAAAGGCTCGTTTCTTCGCCAAATCGAGCGTTCTTGTTGTCAAAACGATCCTCACAACACGTATAGCACGAAAGTACAACAAATCAAGCTCAAAGTCACGATTTAGGTTTTCTTCCTTGTTCGAACACCCCCACTTTTCAGCCGGCTTTAAATCATCAAAAATCCTTAGGAACTGCACATCAATGGTCTAGAATGATGTAGGAACCTGTGGGACTCCATGATTTAGCCACAAACTCGATAATGGAGTCCAGAACATGTTTGGTCGCGACCCAGACGAATGAACACCAGCCTATACAGCTGTGGCGAATGGCTGGGTGCAAATGAGAAACACTATACATGTTCAGACGAATGGAGCTTCCTTCGTAGGATGTCTTCATTCGTATGAAGCTGATAACCGAAGCAGAATATCATGCGAATGGGTTCTTTCGTGAGTTTTCATTCAGGTGACCATCTTTCTTCGTTCGAACATCATGAAAGAATGAATAACCAGTTGGATGATCATTCGTATACCACCATTCGTGAGGCTGCATGGTGAGTATTCATTCGTGGGGTCCTCCTCAATTCGGCCGAACCGTGAAGACTCATGCAGGCAAATGAAACTCATTCGTATCACAGAACCAATGGCCAAGAAATCATAAGATAATGAACGAGGTTATATAACAAATTCACAACAAGAAAGGGGGTATGCTAACCGGTTTTGTTAATCATCTATGCTAAGGTTTTCAACATCAAAACTGTTCTAAACAACTTTAACATATAACCATGGGTTTTAACAATCAATGTGGCTTAAAACACTTGTGTTTTTGTCAACTAAAACCATAGGTTAAAAAGGCTAATGTCGAAGATGTTTCAAGGGTGGTTAACTAGGTATTAAACGAAACACCCTAATGACTCCAATCTTAGCTTCAGGTTTTCTACCCAAATAAACTAAGTGCCCTTCATAGGATCACATCCAATGGTTACGGAAAAAACGAACTAAAGAACTAATTGAGATCATGGGGATTCAAAGAACTAACAAAATACGGGTGGTATGGCTTATGTTATTAACACCCAACACCTAACAGCTTCAACTCATGGTTAGATAACTAAGGATATTCAAAATGAATAATCTTAGATGATAACCAATTCAAGAGCGGACAAGACCAAGGGTGGTAACAAAGAGATAATAAAGAACTTAGTGATTAACTCATTGAGTTGAACTTAAGTTCTAACATGTTTAACTTATTATTTCCTTGAAAATAAGTTATGTTTATTTAACATAAAAATGATTTATAAACTTCTTAATTAAAATGTTTTAAAATATCTTAAATTATTTCTAAACTTAATGTTTTGCAACTTAAAGCTTATTTTATAAATCATGTTTTACTTAAAAGATCATGAATGTGATTAATATAGACGATATATGACTAAGCTTTAGTTGTGAGTACCTACGGGATATGGGTGCACAAAGGGTGTATAACATAGAATAGTTAAAGAAATCTTAGTAACACATTAGTGAGTATATAGGACACCTTGTCACTCACCAAGACCGAGACCGAAACCCTATATACGTCATCTCCAAATACTTATCATATTCAAATCATAATAACTCAACACAGGTGCTCAATAAACATAATCTACAATCAACGAGCGCATATCTTTTGTGATTCATAGCATAACAACACATGTGAGTTCATTGCCCCTTCTCTAAATATTTTTGTTTTATAAACGCAGGGCTGAGAAGCATGCGTAAATCATTTTCCTTGGATTATATTTACTTAAATGCTTCAACTTTATATATGTTTTACATGTATACTTGTTAGCCTGGATTTTGTCTAGGTAAACTATTTACAGCTTTCCAGCATACGTTATTTATTCATCAAGAATAGATAACTATTTTAAAAAAAAGAACAATTTTCAACGGTCTGTTTTTCAAAGAACTAACGATCTAAATCAAAGAACTATTTTCAGCGGTTTGTTATTCAAAGAACTAAAGATCTATTTCAAAGAACTGTATACAACGATCTATTTTCAAAGAACTAAAGAACTAGTACAGAGAACTATTTTCAACGATCTATTTTCAGAGGATTATCTGGGAAAAATTCAAAGAGAGCATGTGCCAAAGAACTAACGATCTATACGAACAAGGACGATCTAGAACGAACTATAAAATCCTATACATCAAAAGATGTCCTAGCTAGACTGATTGATTATAGGTCGCATGTTTGATGATATTTATAGATTTCCTCAACTACTAAGAGCCTTGATTGCTAGACTAGTCTACTCGAGTATGGCCAAGGCCCAATCATTAGGTTTTAGATTTTTATTAAATGGGTATTTATTTAATTATTTAAGCATTTAATGTAATGTTTCTACAAATGCTATGGTTGATCATGTTTGTGTGATGAGCTTAAGGAATCAAGAGGATTTCCATATTTTGTGAAACTACAAGAACTAAGAACTAAGAACTGATGTGTTGATGATGAGGAATGGAATGCTTAACTATCATGCACCACAATATGATATACGGTTCAGTATGTGGTGGGCTGGCTGCTGGGCTTGACCCTACATATGCCCTATATATAAGCATACTGGGTTGGATAGCATAGGTGGTTGTCCGTGGGGTTAAGGTTGTCATTCGGTCAGGTTTGTACAAATTCATTTTCAAACAAAACTATATGAACTCACCAACTGTGTGTTGACTTGATCTTTTTGCATGACTTCTCAGGTGACGAACACGTGAACTAGGAAGTTCGTGTTGTTTACTAGGGTGCCAGTTAGAGGACCTAGCATTTTTGGAAGTGCATATTTTTTAACAACATTATACGAATTCTTTTGTATATCATTTACAGATACAAGATAGTTGAATTATGATGTTAATTAGTAGATTTACATAGTTAAATTATGAACAGTACTGATGTAATTTAACTTTGTAATTCTATTTCACTTAGTGCTTTCTCGTTATTATCATGTGCCATGTAAACAAACTGATCACTTCGATTATCATTCCGATATCATGCCCTGGGACCATTCCACCCTACGGGACACTCGATCCGGCCCACCAGCTCGAGGTGTGACAGATTGGTATCAGAGCCATGGTTATATAGAAACATAGGTCATTTATTTAAACAGTTTGGCCTAAACTATAACCTAGGGACCCTTCATGTAGAGAACACAGGACTTAGGAATTGACTTGCATTGTCTCTTCTGCATTCGATCATTGCACTAATTGATGTTCTTTCTCTTATGATCAGAATGCCACTGATAAGACCACCTCCTCTACTGCCTCCACCACCACCGCCACCTCCTCCTCCACACACTCTGCCTCCCGACCCGAACAAGAATCAGAATCTGGATCCTGCCACTATGGCATTGGCCACCCTACTGAGTGGTCAGCTGACTATGCAGCTGAAAGTGGTAAGCCTTAACTTGGTGGAACTCACAGATCCAGGCCAGAGGAAGGGAAAAGGCAATCGCGATGCCATGGGAAGATTTTAAGACTCTACTGAGGAATGAATTTTGTCCCAAGAACGAACTACAGAGAATGGAGGCGGAGCTGTCAAACCATGTGATGAAAGGAGCGGATCACCTGGGTTATACTACTCGTTATCACGAGTTAGTAGCATTGGTGCAAGACATGGTACTAACTCTAGAGAAACAGATTGACAGATATGTAGGTGGATTGCCTTGACACACCCCGAGCCGGCGGGCCGGTTCGAATAATCTGTCGGGCGGAATGGTCCTGGGGCGTGATATCAGGATGATAATCGGAGTGATCATATTGTAACATTGCACATGATATAAAATGAGAAAGCACTAAATGAAATAGAATTACAAAGTTAAATTACATCAGTATCATTCATAATTTAACAATGGAAATCTACTAATGACATCATAAGTCTTCCATCTTGTATATACACAACATGTACAAAATAATATGTATAATGATGTTCAAAATATGCTCATCCAAAATGTTAGGTCCGTTATCTGGGCATCCTAGTCAAAAGCAAGAACTTCTTAATTAACATGTTCGTCACCTGAGAAGTCATGCAAAAATAAAGTAACACATGGTTGGTGAGTTCATATAATTTCCTTTGAAAATGAATTTGTACAAAACTTGTCCTAATGACAACCTTAATCTCACCAACAACCACCTATACTATCTCGTCAAATATGCTTATATATAGGGCATACGTAGGGGACAAGCCCCAGCCGACATCCCACCACATACCGAACCACATAGTACATTGTTATTAATGATAATTAAGCGTTTCATTCCTCATCATCAACATTCTAGTTCTTAGTTCTTGTTAGTTTCAAAAAAATGTGGAAATTCTCTTGATTCCTTAAGCTTATCACATACATATGAACAGCCATAGCAATTGTAGAAACATTTAGTTAAAATTCTTAAATAAACAAATAAATAAACTTTTAATAAAATCTAAGGCCTAATGATTGGGCCTTGGTTATACTCGAGTAGACTAGTCTAGCAACCAATGTTCTTAGGAGTTGAGGAAATCTGTAAATATCATCAAACATGCAACCAATAATCAATCAGTCTAGCTAGGACATCTTTTGATGTATAGGATTTTATAGTTCGTTTAGATCGTCCATAGTTCGTTCTTGTTCGTATAGATCGTTAGTTCTTTGGCACATGTTATCTTTGAATATTTCCTAGACATTCCTCTTAAAATACATCTTCGAAAACAGTTCTCTGTACTGGTTCTTTAGTTCTTTGAAAATAGATTGTTGTATACAGTTCTTTAAAATAGATCTTTAGTTCTTTGAAAACACACCATTGAACACCCCACTGAAAACAGTTCTTTGAATGAAAATAGTTATTTATTCTTGATGAATAAAGAACCCATTTTGAAACCCGCAAATAGTTTACCTAGACAAAATCTAGGCTAATGTTAGGTCATTTTGTAATAGTTTGCTTTCAAAAGTATGTATTTAACTTAGGTTTTTGCTAGGTTCGTCTGGCCCACGAACCTAGGCAAGAGTTGTAAAGGTTCGGCGAACCTAATGCTTTGTATTGTAAAGGTTCGTCCGGCGAACCTGTTGGTTCGGCTAGGTTCGTTTGTTTTGTGTATATATTGCAGGTTTGTTTGTATTTTGAAGAGTGACAGAACAGATAGAGAGAGAACCTGTGTGAGATTAGTATGATTGTTAATAACTATGTGTTCTTATTTCAAGTTCTTCTAATCTGATTTTGTTATCAATGAACATGATGTTTATCATAATGATTGTATATCTTTGCTTCATATAGATTTAATCTAGATTCCGCATAGATTGAATTGTTAATAGAATTCCATTGATCGATCAAGAACAATCTACAGTGGTATCAGAACTTTGGAGGAGTTCTATACAAGTTCTTGAAGATTATCAATCATTTTGAAGATCAAGAGATGGCTGGAGTTTGATTTTTTGTATCTGATTGTTTGCTGACATTTTCATCATCGTATACTGCTACTTTGTTGGTTGAAATAAGAGAATTCTTTGTTGAAATTAGTGGATTAGAAGGTTGAAGCTTTGAAGGTTTTCCCTCCAGATTTGAAGGTTTTCCCTCTAAAATTTTCAAGTTCAACTTAAAGGTTCATGAAACGAACCAGGTAGATTATCAGCTGCATTTTAAAGAAGAGGTTCGCCGAAGAAGTTTTTAGTTGAAGTTTGTATATTTAAAATTTTGGAGAGGTTTGTTTAATAGGTTTGACAAAGGTTCGTCTATTGATGAGGTTCGTTGGTCAAGGTTCGTTGTTGATTCATTGAATGAGGTTCTTTGGTCAAGGTTCGTTGTTGATTCATTGACTGAGGTTCATTGGTCAAGGTTTGTTGAAGGTTCGTTGGATAAGGTTCATGAGTTCAAGGTTCGAAAGAGGTTCGTCTGATACTTAGGTTCGTGAGCTTATAAATTGGAAATAGGTTCACTGATAAAAATTTGAATCATGGAGGATATGTTTGCATCAGATGCTAATCGAAATTCTAAGATTCAGAGTATTTTGATTAGTGAAACTGAGTTCGGGTAGCTCAAACAAAGTACCAAAATTACTTGATTTGACTGATTATGAAAATTGGAAAGGTCGTTTTGAGACTCATCTTAATTTTACTGACACAAATCTTTGGGAAATAATCTTATCACCATATGAACGACCAAAGGTGGTTGGAACAGATCTGGATCAAACTCTTGATAGACTGGATGTTGAACAAAGAAAGAAATATGATTCTGAAAAGAAAGCATACTGGATGCTATGTCAAGCTATTCCTAATCAAATTCTTCATCACTTTGATGAACATAAAACATCATATGGTTTATGGAATGCTTTAAAGGCAAGAATTGAGGGAAACACCAAACTCAAGAAAATGAAAGCCACTGATTTGCAAAAAGAGTTTGACAATTTCAATTATATTGGAAATGAGAATCTTGATGCTTTGATTCGTAAGTGTGGAATTGAGTATTCTGAAGAAGAGAAAATAGACTATTTTGCAGATGCTTTACCAGAAAGATGAAATTCGTTGGTGTTGATTTTAAGAGAAAATCTTCCTGGAATGACATTGGTTGAATTTATTCAAAAGTTAGAAGAACAGGAAATGAAAGACAAAAGAAAAGCTAGAAGAGTTAATGTAACACAGGATCCTTCACTTTATGGTGCATTTCTGGTTACACCTCGTGTTTCATCTGCAAAAATACAAACAGCTTTTGTTTCAAGTACTCCTGAGAGTACTTTTGTACCATCTGCATCTACTAGCTCAAGTTCATCTTATTCTGGGAATGAGAAAAAGTCTGATTCTCCATCTACTCCAATTCAATTGAATACAGCTAATCTGGGAAAGGTGTCTGTGGAGGTTGTTAGAGATCATATGTTGATATTGTCATGTGTTGTTAGTGCCTATGATGAACAGATAGCTGGAAGGATAGGAAATTCCAATCTTACTTTTGAAGATTATGAGCAGATAGATGATGATGAGATGGAATTGATTGACACTCAGTGGGCTTTGGCTAGTGCAATAAGAAGAATTAACAGATATGAGAAGAAAATAGGAAAGAAGTTTACTTTTGATCGGAAAACAAAGTTTGGTTTCAATCCAAAGGCCACACAATGTTATAATTGTGGTGAGTTGGGTCATTTTTCTCAAGAATGTAAAAATCCAAAGAAGCAAGGAAACTTGAATCCTTTCAAGCCAAAAGAAGCTTATCAAAAGAAAAAGGAAAAGTTTTAAGAATCAACAAAAGCTTTAGTCAGTCAAACAGACGAAAGATATGACTAGGGTAAACAATATGATGATTTAATGGGCGCGCTTATGGCTTCTATGGATGAAGAAGCAAGCAAGGGCAAAGAAAAGGCTGAGGAGGTAAATAATGATCTATTAGAGGTCATTGAAAAGTTGAAAGAAATGAATGCTCAATTGACTGCTGAACTGATCGAGTGCACTGAAGCTAACCAAAAGTTGGTTTCCAGAGAGAAAGGTTTTGATAAAAAGATCATTGATTTGGGAAAAGAAAATGAAGAATTAAAAATTAAAGTTTTGCAAAACAATCATGCAGTTTCTGTGCATCTAGAGTCAGTACAAAAGTTAAAAGCTGAACTATCAGCAGAGAATTATCAGCATTCTCAGTATGTTATCGATTACTTTGTTGCTATGCAAAGATCATCGAATGATACTACTGGCTTCGGATTTCATGCTGTACCACCTCCTTCAAGGTATGTTCCTAGACGACAAATTGATCCTAATTTAGAAGTTCATCTAGTTTCTTTGAATGAAATTGAGTCTGAAAATGTTGTTACACATGCTAGAGTCTCATCTTCTGATGAAAAGGTGTCACTTGACAGTGATGCTCCAATCATTGAAGATATCACTGAATCAAAATATTTTTCTGATATTTTGAGACAAAATGATTACAAGGGAAAAAATGTTGTCAAAAAGAGTTTTGAATCTCAGCAATCAAAATCTGAGATTAAACAAGTTGAGAAGGTGGTGCTTAAAACCACTCAGGTTTCCAAACCAGTGATTAAAATCAAACCAACCACTATTCTTAAACCGATTGTGTATGTTAGATTATCTAATACACATCAAGGAGAGTCTAGTGGAAATTTTCAAAAGAAAAATGTGGTTTCTAAGAAAGTTGAAAAGGTGGATTTTTTCTTTGACAATTTTGGGGTTGGGCACAAGGTTAAATCAAAGAATTTTCAAAAACAAATGGATAATTCAAAGACAAGTTTAACTGGTTTGAGAAACAAAATCTCATCTTCAAAGGTTGTTTCAAGACCTTTCAGTTCATCAAGTTTTTATGATGAACCCTTACAAAAAATTCATATTAAAGATAGAAAATGTTACCGATGTGGTAATATGGGTTATTTGGTTGCTAATTGTAATGTGGATTTTAGTTCAAGTGATTGTAGCAGTTTTAAGTCTTTTTCACCAAGAGAAACACGAAAGTGTTTTACTTGTTGTGGTAAAGGACATATTTCTGCTAATTGTCCAAATAACAAAATCAGAAAGAGTTCTAATAAGGAGTGTCAGGTGAATGGTTCAGGTGGAAGCCCTAGGAAAAATAGACCTAGTGAAGATGAGATGAGAGCTCTTAGAAAATTCATTCCTGATTGTTTTTGGGTGAAAGAAATCGACCAAAAGAAAATACTTTTTGAGAATAAAAAAAATGTTAAAAGGATTGTGAAAATTGTGACTTCATCTGATGATGATTCATTTGAAACTTTTTCATCAAAATCATTTTCAAACCAACCTATTAAATCTAAATCATTTTGGAAACTCAAATATAGATCAGGTGATGAAGTTTCTAAGAAAAAGGATGACACAAGTGATGATGGGTATTCGATCACGTCATCACAAAAGAATGGAAGGGGTACATTCCGGGAGACTCGACACCGAAATGGCAGGGGTCATCCCTTTTGAATACTGACAGGATTCTTTTAATTTATTGTACAGGTTGCATCCATGGGCCATATTAACAATCGTTGGATTGTTGATAGTGGATGTTCCCACCATATGACTGGAGAATTGAACTTGTTAAGAGATTTCAAGTTGGTGAAAGGAAGTTATGTGAATTTTGCTGGAGATAAAAGAGGTCAAATTACAGGGATTGGTAGTTTGACAAATGGAAAGGTTTCATTTGATAATGTTAATTTTTGTAAAGAATTAACTAACAATTTGTTGAGTGTTTTGCAGATTTGTGATAAGGATTACAAAGTGATGTTTGACAAAGACAGGTGTTATGTACTCAAGCAAGGATTTCAAATTTCTAAGGAGTGGGTTCTGATGACAGCTGATCGGAGCAAGGATCTTTATGTGCTTGACATGGCAAAGGTGGAGACTGTAAATAAAGTGGAAACATGTCTGGTGTCCAAAGCTACTGAATAAGATACACGTTCATGGCACAGGAGAATGAGACATATTCATATTCAAAAAATGAATCATCTTGTGCATAATCATTTAGTTAAGGGTGTACCTGTTAAACATTTTAAACTTCCGGATGTGTGTGTGTCTTGTAAAATGGGTAAACAAAAAGGAAGTCTCACAAAACAAAGAAAATATTTTCTATTGATATGCCACTTGAACTTCTTCACATGGATTTGTTTGGACCAATTAATGTGAAAAGTATAGGTGGTGAATCTTATTGTTTTTTTGTGACTGATGGCTTTTCAAGATTTTCAAAGGTTATGTTTTTAAAGCATAAATCAGATACCTATGAAAATTTTGTGTTGTTGATAAATAGGTTGGAGACTTTATATAAGTTGAAGGTGAGACGTGTAAGATCTGATAATGGGACTGAGTTAAAGAATCACCAAATGGAGGAATTTTGTAATTCCAAAGGCATTCAGCAGCAGTTCAGTGCACGTTATGAACCTCAGATGAATGGTGTAGCTGAACGAAAGAACAGGACTTTGATTGAGTCTGCGAGAACAATGCTAGCTGATTCTAAACTTCCTATTACTTTTTGGAGTGAAGCTGTGCTACTGCTTGTTTTACTTTGAACAGAGTTTTAATAGTCAAAAGACACAATAAAACTTGTTGTGAATTGCTTCAGAATCGAAAGCCCAATTTAGAACACTTGGAACCTTTTAGGACTCCTTGTACAATGCTAAAGAAAGATTCAAAATTCAATTCTAAAGTTGAAGAGGGTTTCTTTCTTGGTTATAGTCTTCCTAACAAACGTGTGTTTAATAAATGTACGGGTGTTGTGGAATTATGGTATCATGTGGATGTTCAACGTCATACACCTATACCAGACAGGAAGGGTCCAGATTGGCTTTTTTATTACAATAAGTTGTTTGAGTCTTTTAATATGTATTTAAATGTTTCTGATGATGAAATAACCTTACAAATGTTGTATGATTTTTAGAATTCAGAAGAACATGGTATTTCTCATCAATCTGAAAATGGAATTACTACATCACATGAAGAAGGTACTTCAGAAGTCATTAATGAAGATTGGTCATCTGATGACGAAAATGATGTTTTTGAAGATGCTATTTCTCATGATGTGGTTGTACCGCAATTGCCTGTCACACGTGTTCATGTTAATCATCCAATTGATCAGATCATAGGAGATCTAAATGCAGGAGTACAAACACGAAATCAAGTCATAAATGAAGAAAGCATGTATGTGGAGTTAGAGAAAACTCATGGCAGTCAAGAGCTCTGGATGCATTCAGAGTTTATTTCACAAATAGAGCCAAAGACTGTGACTGAAGCTTTACATGGGCCTGCCTGGGTGGAGGCTATGCAAGAAGAATTGAATCAATTTCGCAAGTTGGGAGTTTGCATTTGGTTGATTTGCCAAAAGGAGAGAAAAAGATTGGTACTAGATGGGTGTTAAGATGTAAACGAGATGACAGAGGTGTAATTGTCAGAAACAAAGCTCGTTTAGTGGTTCAGGGTTTTAGACAAGTTGAAGGAATTGATTATGATGAAGTTTTTGCACCTGTGGCGCGATTGGAAGCAATTCGACTTTTTCTTGCTTTTGTTGCTCACAAGAAGTTTAATGTTTTTCAGTTGGATGTAAAATATGCTTTTTTGTATGGTTCTTTGAAGGAAACGGTGTATGTTTGTCAGCCACCGGGCTTTGAGGATCCAATCCATCGGGATCAGGTTTACTCTTGTACAAAGCACTGTATGGTCTTCATCAGGCTACGTGTGCCTGGTATGAGACTTTATCGACTCACCTTATTGAACACGGGTTTAATAGGGGTCAGATTGACAAAACTTTGTTCTTCCGGGAAAAGGGCAAGGATATTATCCTTGTACAGATCTATGTGGATGATATCATTTTTGGATCTACCAATGAACAAATGTGTTTGGAATTCAAAGAGGTGATGATTGATAAATTTGAAATGAGTGTTATGTCAGATATCAAATTTTTTTTGTGTGGATACAAGTTGATCAAACTGATAATGGAATTTTATTCATCAAACTAAATATATTCAATATGTGCTGAAAAGGTTTAGCATGCTTGATTTAAAACCAATCTCCACGCCCATCCAGCCTAATCACGGGATTGAGCCTGATATTAAGGGGTAGTTGATTGATCCTACACTTTATCGTGGAATTATTGGAAGTTTGATGTATCTAACTGCCTCAAGACCAGATATTGTTTTTGCTACAAGTATTTGTGCAAGATATCAATCTAATCGTAAGGTGTCACATCTGATTGCAGTCAAGAGAATTCTTCGTTATCTAAAGGGTACACCAGAAACTGGTCTGTGGTATCCAAAGGATGATAACTTTTCCTTCAATGCCTACAGTGACTCAGATTATGGAGGGTGTAAAACAGATGCAAAGTCCACAACTGGTGGTGCACAATTTTTAGGGGAACGGTTAGTTTCTTGGCAATGTAAAAAGCAAACATCTGTGGCTACTTCAACTTGAGAAGCTGAGTATGTTGCTGCTGCCAGTTGTTGTTCACAAGTTTTGTGGATACAACAACAAATGAGAGACTATGGTTTGAATTATCTTAAAACCCCAATCCATGTTGATAATGAGGTTGCCATTGCTATTACTAAAAATCCAGTGTATCATTCGTGTTCTAAACACATTGATATTGGGTTTCATTTCATACGCGATTGCTATGAAAAGAAACTTATTGATGTAATGAAGATAAAAACAAATGAGCAACGAGCAGATCTTCTCTCCAAGGCTTTTGATAAAAAACGTTTTGAGTATTTACTCAAATTAAATGACATTCGGGTCATGGGTGAGGTTATTTCAAATCAACTTCCTTCATAATCAATTTTATTGAATTGACATCAGATATTTATTTTTTTATTTGCTTTATGTTTTAGGTTTTAGGGGGAGAAAATTTGAAAAATCAAAAACTTTTGAAAAATCAAAAACACAAAAACATTAAAAAAATTAAAATTTTGAGAAATTGATTTGACCTAGTGAGAAATGATAGTACATTGCAGTAATCTGAAGTACATTTGTATCATTCTAGAACTTAAACATAAAGAGCATTTACAATTACAGAGTATGATATGTTGGTAGATTTAGAACTTCGTTGAGATAAGATTTGACAAAATTATGATTATACTTTGTGAGAGACAGTTGCTTAGAATATAGTGCTTAGCTTTGTCCTGAATAACTGGTTATTAATCTTATAATGTGTTTCTTGAATTAAAATTACTTAATGGCTAGTTTTTGATAATGTGTTAAATTTTAAAAGAAATTCTAAATTTTGTTTTTTCTTTTATTTTAGTTTAAAGCTGATAAATTCTCTGCGAATACTTACGTATCGACTAGATTGTTATAGCTTTAAACAATTCAAATTTGTTTTCCTGGTTTGATTAAGTTTTGGACAATCTCTGCGTATATGAAAATATCGATCTGATTGTTAAAAATTTTATCTTAAATTATTTTTTCGTTCATTTTCTGGATCATCTGAGCATACAAAAGTATCAACCTTGATTCCATGATTTTGAACAATTTCAAATTGTTTTACATTTTTTAAATTTTCAAAATGAAATTCTATTTTGTTTTTGCATGATCAAACTAGTTACATTTGAATTAAATTGTTTCAAGAACATTATTGTTTGATTGATTATTCACAAAACGGGGATATGTTCAAGTAAATGAGGAACATAAAGTATTTGGCGGTTTTGATTTCAGTTGATATCTTAACTAAGTAATCAAATTTAAATTGGATTTATATACTGACAATCATATCTGAATTGTAATTTGCTAATGAATATATTCATTAACTCAATCAAGTGTACTGATGATAATAATGTAATATGATCTTATGTCTTGATCTTTCTCATCAAAAATATATGTTTGTTTTGTTCATTTTCATATTTCATGTTAAGTTTAGTACAAAATTAATATTTTGGTGTGTTTAATATAAAATTTGAAAATCCAAAAAGATTTTTGTTCATATATCTGATGTTAAATCAATAATTATTGATTATTTGTTTTCACTCTGAAACACTAACTTTTTTTTTGTTTGAAATTTTTTAAAAATAAATTTGATTTGTGAAAATGTAAAATCGTTGAGACGAACCTTTGATAGGTTTGTATGAAGGTTCGTTTATCAGGTTTGGTGAGAGGTTCGTATGAGAGGTTTGTAGATAGGTTCGTTCAGAATGTTATTGACAGGTTCGTTCATCATGTTTTCTGGAAGGTTCGCTTGAATAGGTTTGCTGAGAGGTTCGTTCAACCAGGTTTGTTCATAGGTTCGTGTGAAACTCATAAAGGTATAAATTTGAAGGTTCATGGGACAGCTTCGTCACTTTCATCAGATTCTCAGAAACGAACCTTCTTGGACTAATTTTGATTTTCTTGATTATGTGTTTCTCAGTATCATTTTCTTATATCATTAGATTCATAATTGTGTTGTGATTTTTAGAAGGTAAATAGATTGGATTTTTACTGGCTAGATTTGTAGAAATTTGAATTTTAAGTCCAGTTAGTTGAACCTAATTTCGTTTGATTAAATATGTTTAAATCAAAGTTTTATACAAAAAGTATTTATGAAAGTTGTTAATCTGTTAATGACGAACCTATGGGTATTATTAGATTTGTCTAATTCGTAGATTTGAATTTTGATTCTAAATTTGAACAGGTTCGTTTGAACTCAAACAGGTTCGCTGATTTTATCAGGTTCATTTTAATTCAAAAGGTTTGGGCCGAACCTTTTCAAATTTTAGAACCGAACCTTAATTAGTCAAAGGTTCGTTTGACCATAAGGTTCGCATTAAATTCATAGGTTCGTTCATGTTTTAGGTTCGTGATTTTAAACAGGTTTGTCTTGAGCTTAGGTTCGTCTAAGAATAGGTTCGGCACAGGGGGTTCGCTAATTTTGGACTTAGAAATTTTTTTAACTTTTGAATTTTTTATTTTTTATTTTATAATTTTTTTAATTGTTGTTTGTTTTAATTGTAGATATGGCAAATCTAGCATTTGGTGATAAACACAATCTATGTGCTTATATGGATCCGACTACAAAGAATGGCAAGGATTTTAGACCGATGATTGAATTTATGAGAAGATCAAGAATTTACTATGCTATTTCCAATTCCTGTCACATATATAGATCTCATATTCAGAGCTTCTAGGAATCTGCAAGGTTGATTACTGTAGATGATGCATTTGTGATTGAAGCTAGTGTTTTGGGACAGGTGACCAGAATATCCGAAGCTGGTGCGAGAAGAGTGTTGCAGTTTGGTGGAGAACCTGAAGGAATGACATTGATTCCTTAAAGGTGTATTAAAGGTTGTTTTATGAGAATCAAGTATTTTGGAGTTTATAGTGAGTATTTGATCAAGAAAGGGAAGTTGCCTCTACCGTACAAGTTTCTTGCACATGTACTTTTACATTGCATTAGTATGAGGAAAAGCACTTTTAATGAGCTAAGAGATTTGATGAGATCAAAAATGGTTGCTTTGATTCGGAACAAGCCATTCAATTTTTCTGCTATGATCTTCAGATATCTTTTGGACAACATTACTAAGGCGAAAGAAAAATTCTGATTTATCCAAGATTTACACAGATGTTGATTGATGAGAAGTTTCCTAAACAGAATCTACCAAGAGTTGCATCTGATATTCTGAAGTTGAAGCATATGACTGATTCGAGTTTAGGTCAAGTAAAGATTTATCAGAAGAGTGGTGATGTGATTCAGACAAAGGATATGATTTGTCATTGTGCAAAAGTCAATTATGTTGCTCCATTAGATGATGCTTGGAGACATGATGATTAAAGTTCTGAAAGTGAAAATATGGATAATGATGATGACGATGATCAACAACCACCACCACCACCTCCACAAGATCCACAAGTCAGACAAACTCAAACACAATCATCTCAAACTCATCAACAAACTGTAGGCACTAAAAGAGTTCATATTTCTTGAAAGAAACGGTGTATGTTTGTCAGCCACCGGGCTTTGAGGATCCAATCCATCGGGAGTCAGGTTTACTCTTGTGAGCACTGTATGGTCGAGGCTGTGTGTGCCTGGTATGAGACACCTTATCGAAGACCTTATTGAACACGGGACAGGGTCAGATTGACAAAACTTTGTTCCTCCGGGAAAAGGGCAAGGATATTATCCTTGTACAGATCTATGTGGATGATATCATTTTTTCTTGAAAGAAACGGTGTATGTTTGTCAGCCACCGGGCTTTGAGGATCCAATCCATCGGGATCAGGTTTACTCTTGTACAAAGCACTGTATGGTCTTCATCAGGCTACGTGTGCCTGGTATGAGACTTTATCGACTCACCTTATTGAACACGGGTTTAATAGGGTCAGATTGACAAAACTTTGTTCTTCCGGGAAAAGGGCAAGGATATTATCCTTGTACAGATCTATGTGGATGATATCATTTTTGGATCTACCAATGAACAAATGTGTTTGGAATTCAAAGAGGTGATGATTGATAAATTTGAAATGAGTGTTATGTCAGATATCAAATTTTTTTTGTGTGGATACAAGTTGATCAAACTGATAATGGAATTTTATTCATCAAACTAAATATATTCAATATGTGCTGAAAAGGTTTAGCATGCTTGATTTAAAACCAATCTCCACGCCCATTCAGCCTAATCACGGGATTGAGCCTGATATTAAGGGGTAGTTGATTGATCCTACACTTTATCGTGGAATTATTGGAAGTTTGATGTATCTAACTGCCTCAAGACCAGATATTGTTTTTGCTACAAGTATTTGTGCAAGATATCAATCTAATCGTAAGGTGTCACATCTGATTGCAGTCAAGAGAATTCTCCGTTATCTAAAGGGTACACCAGACACTGGTCTGTGGTATCCTAAGGATGATAACTTTTCCTTCAATGCCTACAGTGACTCAGATTATGGAGGGTGTAAGACAGATGCAAAGTCCACAACTGGTGGTGCACAATTTTTAGGGGAACGGTTAGTTTCTTGGCAATGTAAAAAGCAAACATCTGTGGCTACTTCAACTTGAGAAGCTGAGTATGTTGCTGCTGCCAGTTGTTGTTCACAAGTTTTGTGGATACAACAACAAACGAGAGACTATGGTTTGAATTATCTTAAAACCCCAATCCATGTTGATAATGAGGCTGCCATTGCTATTGCTAAAAATCCAGTGTATCATTCGTGTTCTAAACACATTGATATTGGGTTTCATTTCATACGCGATTGCTATGAAAAGAAACTTATTGATGTACTGAAGATACAAACAAATGAGCAACGAGCAGATCTTCTCACCAAGGCTTTTGATAAAAATCATTTTGAGTATTTACTCAAATTAAATGACATTCGGGTCATGGGTGAGGTTATTTCAAATCAACTTCCTTCATAATCAATTTTATTGAATTGACATCAGATATTTTTTTTTATTTGCTTTATGTTTTAGGTTTTAGGGGGAGAAAATTTGAAAAATCAAAAACTTTTGAAAATTCAAAAACACAAAAACATTAAAAAAATTAAAATTTTGAGAAATTGATTTGACCTAGTGAGAAATGATAGTACATTGCAGTAATCTGAAGTACATTTGTATCATTCTAGAACTTAAACATAAAGAGCATTTACAATTACAGAGTATGATATGTTGGTAGATTTAGAACTTCGTTGAGATAAGATTTGACAAAATTATGATTATACTTTGTGAGAGACAGTTGCTTAGAATATAGTGCTTAGCTTTGTCCTGAATAACTGGTTATTAATCTTATAATGTGTTTCTTGAATTAAAATTACTTAATGGCTAGTTTTTGATAATGTGTTAAATTTTAAAAGAAATTCTAAATTTTGTTTTTTCTTTTATTTTAGTTTAAAGCTGATAAATTCTCTGCGAATACTTACGTATCGACTAGATTGTTATAGCTTTAAACAATTCAAATTTGTTTTCCTGGTTTGATTAAGTTTTGGACAATCTCTGCGTATATGAAAATATCGATCTGATTGTTAAAAATTTTATCTTAAATTATTTTTTCGTTCATTTTCTGGATCATCTGAGCATACAAAAGTATCAACCTTGATTCCATGATTTTGAACAATTTCAAATTGTTTTACATTTTTTAAATTTTCAAAATGAAATTCTATTTTGTTTTTGCATGATCAAACTAGTTACATTTGAATTAAATTGTTTCAAGAACATTATTGTTTGATTGATTATTCACAAAACGGGGATATGTTCAAGTAAATGAGGAACATAAAGTATTTGGCGGTTTTGATTTTAGTTGATATCTTAACTAAGAAATCAAATTTAAATTGGATTTATATACTGACAATCATATCTGAATTGTAATTTGCTAATGAATATATTCATTAACTCAATCAAGTGTACTGATGATAATAATGTAATATGATCTTATGTCTTGATCTTTCTCATCAAAAATATATGTTTGTTTTGTTCATTTTCATATTTCATGTTAGGTTTAGTACAAAATTAATATTTTGGTGTGTTTAATATAAAATTTGAAAATCCAAAAAGATTTTTGTTCATATATCTGATGTTAAATCAATAATTATTGATTATTTGTTTTCACTCTGAAACACTAAATTTTTTTTTGTTTGAAATTTTTTAAAAATAAATTTGATTTGTGAAAATGTAAAATCGTTGAGACGAACCTTTGATAGGTTTGTATGAAGGTTCGTTTATCAGGTTTGGTGAGAGGTTCGTATGAGAGGTTTGTAGATAGGTTCGTTCAGAATGTTATTGACAGGTTTGTTCATCATGTTTTCTGGAAGGTTCGCTTGAATAGGTTTGCTGAGAGGTTCGTTCAACCAGGTTTGTTCATAGGTTCGTGTGAAACTCATAAAGGTATAAATTTGAAGGTTCATGGGACAGCTTCGTCACTTTCATCAGATTCTCAGAAACGAACCTTCTTGGACTAATTTTGATTTTCTTGATTATGTGTTTCTCAGTATCATTTTCTTATATCATTAGATTCATAATTGTGTTGTGATTTTTAGAAGGTAAATAGATTGGATTTTTACTGGCTAGATTTGTAGAAATTTGAATTTTAAGTCCAGTTAGTTGAACCTAATTTCGTTTGATTAAATATGTTTAAATCAAAGTTTTATACAAAAAGTATTTATGAAAGTTGTTAATCTGTTAATGACGAACCTATGGGTATTATTAGATTTGTCTAATTCGTAGATTTGAATTTTGATTCTAAATTTGAACAGGTTCGTTTGAACTCAAACAGGTTCGCTGATTTTATCAGGTTCATTTTAATTCAAAAGGTTTGGGCCGAACCTTTTCAAATTCTAGAACCGAACCTTAATTGGTCAAAGGTTCGTTTGACCATAAGGTTCGCATTAAATTCATAGGTTCGTTCATTTTTTAGGTTCGTGATTTTAAACAGGTTTGTCTTGAGCTTAGGTTCGTCTAAGAATAGGTTCGGCACAGGGGGTTCGCTAATTTTGGACTTAGAAATTTTTTTAACTTTTGAATTTTTTATTTTTTATTTTATAATTTTTTTTAATTGTTGTTTGTTTTAATTGTAGATATGGCAAATCTAGCATTTGGTGATAAACACAATCTATGTGCTTATATGGATCCGACTACAAAGAATGGCAAGGATTTTAGACCGATGATTGAATTTATGAGAAGATCAAGAATTTACTATGCTATTTCCAATTCCTGTCACATATATAGATCTCATATTCAGAGCTTCTAGGAATCTGCAAGGTTGATTACTGTAGATGATGCATTTGTGATTGAAGCTAGTGTTTTGGGACAGGTGACCAGAATATCCGAAGCTGGTGTGAGAAGAGTGTTGCAGTTTGGTGGAGAACCTGAAGGAATGACATTGATTCCTTAAAGGTGTATTAAAGGTTGTTTTATGAGAATCAAGTATTTTGGAGTTTATAGTGAGTATTTGATCAAGAAAGGGAAGTTGCCTCTACCGTACAAGTTTCTTGCACATGTACTTTTACATTGCATTAGTATGAGGAAAAGCACTTTTAATGAGCTAAGAGATTTGATGAGATCAAAAATGGTTGCTTTGATTCGGAACAAGCCATTCAATTTTTCTGCTATGATCTTCAGATATCTTTTGGACAACATTACTAAGGCGAAAGAAAAATTCTGATTTATCCAAGATTTACACAGATGTTGATTGATGAGAAGTTTCCTAAACAGAATCTACCAAGAGTTGCATCTGATATTCTGAAGTTGAAGCATATGACTGATTCGAGTTTAGGTCAAGTAAAGATTTATCAGAAGAGTGGTGATGTGATTCAGACAAAGGATATGATTTGTCATTGTGCAAAAGTCAATTATGTTGCTCCATTAGATGATGCTTGGAGACATGATGATTAAAGTTCTGAAAGTGAAAATATGGATAATGATGATGACGATGATCAACAACCACCACCACCACCTCCACAAGATCCACAAGTCAGACAAACTCAAACACAATCATCTCAAACTCATCAACAAACACAAGAACAAGAACAAGAAACTCCAAATGTAACTCATACTACATTTGTTCCTCTTCAAGTCATTTATCCTGATCAACATGATGTTCAAGAACAAGCTGATGCTACTATTTCATCTCCACATGTTGAGGCTGAGAATGTTGATGCTGAAATGGAAGAAGAATCCACTGAATCTGAAATGGAAACTGTTCAAGTTGGAAATAGAATGGTGAGAAGATTGAAGAGAAATCCAATGCAACAACAACAAAACATGGATGAAAGAGAAGAGAGGAATGATCCTAGTTTTATTGTGGATGAACCAGAGACATCCAGACCAAAGAAGAAGAAAAGAATGTCTAATGTGCCTAAACGGAAGAAGTCAAGGACTCCAAGAATTATAGTTTCTTCTCCTGTGACTACATCTTCAGCTCCGGTATCTATTTCTGTATCTGTACCTGTGTCTGTTGCTGTATCTGTTCCAGAGGTTGTTGTTTCTACATCACAAGTTCCTGTGTATACTGAAACTTCTATGCCTAGTTTTGATCATGTCATTGTTGCATCATTCATGCCTTCATTTGTTAATGCTACTACAGTCACTACATCATTTCAAGAAGCTTCTACTTCCAGAGTTGATTCAATGTTTGAGGGTTTAGATGATCTTGATTTAAATTTCTCTTTGGATTATGATGATTCTGAATTGAGAAGGAGGATTTCTATTTTGTCCCAATAATTTGATAAATAAAAGAACCAGAAGGAGAAAGCTGAGACTGAAAAACAATCTTCTTCAATTTAAATTGATTTCGATATGATGAAAAGTCATATTGATCAATTACAAAAGTGGAGAGAAGAAGATTTACAAGATAAGAAGATGATGAATGATAGAATTACATCAATGGAAAGATTGAGTAAGGAACAAAATGATAAGATTATTGATTTGAAGAAAGAGAATCAGATGTTGCAGCAGAGAATTAATGAGATTCAAGATAAAGTTGTTCATTCTGAGACACATACTGTAGGCACTAAAAGAGTTCATATTTCTTGAAGGAAACGGTGTATGTTTGTCAGCCACCGGGCTTTGAGGATCCAATCCATCGGGATCAGGTTTACTCTTGTACAAAGCACTGTATGGTCTTCATCAGGCTACGTGTGCCTGGTATGAGACTTTATCGACTCACCTTATTGAACACGGGTTTAATAGGGGTCAGATTGACAAAACTTTGTTCTTCCGGGAAAAGGGCAAGGATATTATCCTTGTACAGATCTATGTGGATGATATCATTTTTGGATCTACCAATGAACAAATGTGTTTGGAATTCAAAGAGGTGATGATTGATAAATTTGAAATGAGTGTTATGTCAGATATCAAATTTTTTTTGTGTGGATACAAGTTGATCAAACTGATAATGGAATTTTATTCATCAAACTAAATATATTCAATATGTGCTGAAAAGGTTTAGCATGCTTGATTTAAAACCAATCTCCACGCCCATTCAGCCTAATCACGGGATTGAGCCTGATATTAAGGGGTAGTTGATTGATCCTACACTTTATCGTGGAATTATTGGAAGTTTGATGTATCTAACTGCCTCAAGACCAGATATTGTTTTTGCTACAAGTATTTGTGCAAGATATCAATCTAATCGTAAGGTGTCACATCTGATTGCAGTCAAGAGAATTCTCCGTTATCTAAAGGGTACACCAGAAACTGGTCTGTGGTATCCTAAGGATGATAACTTTTCCTTCAATGCCTACAGTGACTCAGATTATGGAGGGTGTAAGACAGATGCAAAGTCCACAACTGGTGGTGCACAATTTTTAGGGGAACGGTTAGTTTCTTGGCAATGTAAAAAGCAAACATCTGTGGCTACTTCAACTTGAGAAGCTGAGTATGTTGCTGCTGCCAGTTGTTGTTCACAAGTTTTGTGGATACAACAACAAATGAGAGACTATGGTTTGAATTATCTTAAAACCCCAATCCATGTTGATAATGAGGCTGCCATTGCTATTACTAAAAATCCAGTGTATCATTCGTGTTCTAAACACATTGATATTGGGTTTCATTTCATACGCGATTGCTATGAAAAGAAACTTATTGATGTAATGAAGATACAAACAAATGAGCAACGAGCAGATCTTCTCACCAAGGCTTTTGATAAAAATCGTTTTGAGTATTTACTCAAATTAAATGACATTCGGGTCATGGGTGAGGTTATTTCAAATCAACTTCCTTCATAATCAATTTTATTGAATTGACATCAGATATTTTTTTTTTATTTGCTTTATGTTTTAGGTTTTAGGGGGAGAAAATTTGAAAAATCAAAAACTTTTGAAAAATCAAAAACACAAAAACATTAAAAAAATTAAAATTTTGAGAAATTGATTTGACCTAGTGAGAAATGATAGTACATTGCAGTAATCTGAAGTACATTTGTATCATTCTAGAACTTAAACATAAAGAGCATTTACAATTACAGAGTATGATATGTTGGTAGATTTAGAACTTCGTTGAGATAAGATTTGACAAAATTATGATTATACTTTGTGAGAGACAGTTGCTTAGAATATAGTGCTTAGCTTTGTCCTGAATAACTGGTTATTAATCTTATAATGTGTTTCTTGAATTAAAATTACTTAATGGCTAGTTTTTGATAATGTGTTAAATTTTAAAAGAAATTCTAAATTTTGTTTTTTCTTTTATTTTAGTTTAAAGCTGATAAATTCTCTGCGAATACTTACGTATCGACTAGATTGTTATAGCTTTAAACAATTCAAATTTGTTTTCCTGGTTTGATTAAGTTTTGGACAATCTCTGCGTATATGAAAATATCGATCTGATTGTTAAAAATTTTATCTTAAATTATTTTTTCGTTCATTTTCTGGATCATCTGAGCATACAAAAGTATCAACCTTGATTCCATGATTTTGAACAATTTCAAATTGTTTTACATTTTTTAAATTTTCAAAATGAAATTCTATTTTGTTTTTGCATGATCAAACTAGTTACATTTGAATTAAATTGTTTCAAGAACATTATTGTTTGATTGATTATTCACAAAACGGGGATATGTTCAAGTAAATGAGGAACATAAAGTATTTGGCGGTTTTGATTTCAGTTGATATCTTAACTAAGTAATCAAATTTAAATTGGATTTATATACTGACAATCATATCTGAATTGTAATTTGCTAATGAATATATTCATTAACTCAATCAAGTGTACTGATGATAATAATGTAATATGATCTTATGTCTTGATCTTTCTCATCAAAAATATATGTTTGTTTTGTTCATTTTCATATTTCATGTTAGGTTTAGTACAAAATTAATATTTTGGTGTGTTTAATATAAAATTTGAAAATCCAAAAAGATTTTTGTTCATATATCTGATGTTAAATCAATAATTATTGATTATTTGTTTTCACTCTGAAACACTAAATTTTTTTTTGTTTGAAATTTTTTAAAAATAAATTTGATTTGTGAAAATGTAAAATCGTTGAGACGAACCTTTGATAGGTTTGTATGAAGGTTCGTTTATCAGGTTTGGTGAGAGGTTCGTATGAGAGGTTTGTAGATAGGTTCGTTCAGAATGTTATTGACAGGTTTGTTCATCATGTTTTCTGGAAGGTTCGCTTGAATAGGTTTGCTGAGAGGTTCGTTCAACCAGGTTTGTTCATAGGTTCGTGTGAAACTCATAAAGGTATAAATTTGAAGGTTCATGGGACAGCTTCGTCACTTTCATCAGATTCTCAGAAACGAACCTTCTTGGACTAATTTTGATTTTCTTGATTATGTGTTTCTCAGTATCATTTTCTTATATCATTAGATTCATAATTGTGTTGTGATTTTTAGAAGGTAAATAGATTGGATTTTTACTGGCTAGATTTGTAGAAATTTGAATTTTAAGTCCAGTTAGTTGAACCTAATTTCGTTTGATTAAATATGTTTAAATCAAAGTTTTATACAAAAAGTATTTATGAAAGTTGTTAATCTGTTAATTGACGAACCTATGGGTATTATTAGATTTGTCTAATTCGTAGATTTGAATTTTGATTCTAAATTTGAACAGGTTTGTTTGAACTCAAACAGGTTCGCTGATTTTATCAGGTTCATTTTAATTCAAAAGGTTTGGGCCGAACCTTTTCAAATTCTAGAACCGAACCTTAATTGGTCAAAGGTTCGTTTGACCATAAGGTTCGCATTAAATTCATAGGTTCATTCATTTTTTAGGTTCGTGATTTTAAACAGGTTTGTCTTGAGCTTAGGTTCGTCTAAGAATAGGTTCGGCATAGGGGGTTCGCTAATTTTGGACTTAGAAATTTTTTAACTTTTGAATTTTTTATTTTTTATTTTATAATTTTTTTTAATTGTTGTTTGTTTTAATTGTAGATATGGCAAATCTAGCATTTGGTGATAAACACAATCTATGTGCTTATATGGATCCGACTACAAAGAATGGCAAGGATTTTAGACCGATGATTGAATTTATGAGAAGATCAAGAATTTACTATGCTATTTCCAATTCCTGTCACATATATAGATCTCATATTCAGAGCTTCTAGGAATCTGCAAGGTTGATTACTGTAGATGATGCATTTGTGATTGAAGCTAGTGTTTTGGGACAGGTGACCAGAATATCCGAAGCTGGTGTGAGAAGAGTGTTGCAGTTTGGTGGAGAACCTGAAGGAATGACATTGATTCCTTAAAGGTGTATTAAAGGTTGTTTTATGAGAATCAAGTATTTTGGAGTTTATAGTGAGTATTTGATCAAGAAAGGGAAGTTGCCTCTACCGTACAAGTTTCTTGCACATGTACTTTTACATTGCATTAGTATGAGGAAAAGCACTTTTAATGAGCTAAGAGATTTGATGAGATCAAAAATGGTTGCTTTGATTCGGAACAAGCCATTCAATTTTTCTGCTATGATCTTCAGATATCTTTTGGACAACATTACTAAGGCGAAAGAAAAATTCTGATTTATCCAAGATTTACACAGATGTTGATTGATGAGAAGTTTCCTAAACAGAATCTACCAAGAGTTGCATCTGATATTCTGAAGTTGAAGCATATGACTGATTCGAGTTTAGGTCAAGTAAAGATTTATCAGAAGAGTGGTGATGTGATTCAGACAAAGGATATGATTTGTCATTGTGCAAAAGTCAATTATGTTGCTCCATTAGATGATGCTTGGAGACATGATGATTAAAGTTCTGAAAGTGAAAATATGGATAATGATGATGACGATGATCAACAACCACCACCACCACCTCCACAAGATCCACAAGTCAGACAAACTCAAACACAATCATCTCAAACTCATCAACAAACACAAGAACAAGAACAAGAAACTCCAAATGTAACTCATACTACATTTGTTCCTCTTCAAGTCATTTATCCTGATCAACATGATGTTCAAGAACAAGCTGATGCTACTATTTCATCTCCACATGTTGAGGCTGAGAATGTTGATGCTGAAATGGAAGAAGAATCCACTGAATCTGAAATGGAAACTGTTCAAGTTGGAAATAGAATGGTGAGAAGATTGAAGAGAAATCCAATGCAACAACAACAAAACATGGATGAAAGAGAAGAGAGGAATGATCCTAGTTTTATTGTGGATGAACCAGAGACATCCAGACCAAAGAAGAAGAAAAGAATGTCTAATGTGCCTAAACGGAAGAAGTCAAGGACTCCAAGAATTATAGTTTCTTCTCCTGTGACTACATCTTCAGCTCCGGTATCTATTTCTGTATCTGTACCTGTGTCTGTTGCTGTATCTGTTCCAGAGGTTGTTGTTTCTACATCACAAGTTCCTGTGTATACTGAAACTTCTATGCCTAGTTTTGATCATGTCATTGTTGCATCATTCATGCCTTCATTTGTTAATGCTACTACAGTCACTACATCATTTCAAGAAGCTTCTACTTCCAGAGTTGATTCAATGTTTGAGGGTTTAGATGATCTTGATTTAAATTTCTCTTTGGATTATGATGATTCTGAATTGAGAAGGAGGATTTCTATTTTGTCCCAATAATTTGATAAATAAAAGAACCAGAAGGAGAAAGCTGAGACTGAAAAACAATCTTCTTCAATTTAAATTGATTTCGATATGATGAAAAGTCATATTGATCAATTACAAAAGTGGAGAGAAGAAGATTTACAAGATAAGAAGATGATGAATGATAGAATTACATCAATGGAAAGATTGAGTAAGGAACAAAATGATAAGATTATTGATTTGAAGAAAGAGAATCAGATGTTGCAGCAGAGAATTAATGAGATTCAAGATAAAGTTGTTCATTCTGAGACACATACTGTAGGCACTAAAAGAGTTCATATTTCTTGAAGGAAACGGTGTATGTTTGTCAGCCACCGGGCTTTGAGGATCCAATCCATCGGGATCAGGTTTACTCTTGTACAAAGCACTGTATGGTCTTCATCAGGCTACGTGTGCCTGGTATGAGACTTTATCGACTCACCTTATTGAACACGGGTTTAATAGGGGTCAGATTGACAAAACTTTGTTCTTCCGGGAAAAGGGCAAGGATATTATCCTTGTACAGATCTATGTGGATGATATCATTTTTGGATCTACCAATGAACAAATGTGTTTGGAATTCAAAGAGGTGATGATTGATAAATTTGAAATGAGTGTTATGTCAGATATCAAATTTTTTTTGTGTGGATACAAGTTGATCAAACTGATAATGGAATTTTATTCATCAAACTAAATATATTCAATATGTGCTGAAAAGGTTTAGCATGCTTGATTTAAAACCAATCTCCACGCCCATTCAGCCTAATCACGGGATTGAGCCTGATATTAAGGGGTAGTTGATTGATCCTACACTTTATCGTGGAATTATTGGAAGTTTGATGTATCTAAATGCCTCAAGACCAGATATTGTTTTTGCTACAAGTATTTGTGCAAGATATCAATCTAATCGTAAGGTGTCACATCTGATTGCAGTCAAGAGAATTCTCCGTTATCTAAAGGGTACACCAGACACTGGTCTGTGGTATCCTAAGGATGATAACTTTTCCTTCAATGCCTACAGTGACTCAGATTATGGAGGGTGTAAGACAGATGCAAAGTCCACAACTGGTGGTGCACAATTTTTAGGGGAACGGTTAGTTTCTTGGCAATGTAAAAAGCAAACATCTGTGGCTACTTCAACTTGAGAAGCTGAGTATGTTGCTGCTGCCAGTTGTTGTTCACAAGTTTTGTGGATACAACAACAAATGAGAGACTATGGTTTGAATTATCTTAAAACCCCAATCCATGTTGATAATGAGGCTGCCATTGCTATTACTAAAAATCCAGTGTATCATTCGTGTTCTAAACACATTGATATTGGGTTTCATTTCATACGCGATTGCTATGAAAAGAAACTTATTGATGTAATGAAGATACAAACAAATGAGCAACGAGCAGATCTTCTCACCAAGGCTTTTGATAAAAATCGTTTTGAGTATTTACTCAAATTAAATGACATTCGGGTCATGGGTGAGGTTATTTCAAATCAACTTCCTTCATAATCAATTTTATTGAATTGACATCAGATATTTTTTTTTATTTGCTTTATGTTTTAGGTTTTAGGGGGAGAAAATTTGAAAAATCAAAAACTTTTGAAAAATCAAAAACACAAAAACATTAAAAAAATTAAAATTTTGAGAAATTGATTTGACCTAGTGAGAAATGATAGTACATTGCAGTAATCTGAAGTACATTTGTATCATTCTAGAACTTAAACATAAAGAGCATTTACAATTACAGAGTATGATATGTTGGTAGATTTAGAACTTCGTTGAGATAAGATTTGACAAAATTATGATTATACTTTGTGAGAGACAGTTGCTTAGAATATAGTGCTTAGCTTTGTCCTGAATAACTGGTTATTAATCTTATAATGTGTTTCTTGAATTAAAATTACTTAATGGCTAGTTTTTGATAATGTGTTAAATTTTAAAAGAAATTCTAAATTTTGTTTTTTCTTTTATTTTAGTTTAAAGCTGATAAATTCTCTGCGAATACTTACGTATCGACTAGATTGTTATAGCTTTAAACAATTCAAATTTGTTTTCCTGGTTTGATTAAGTTTTGGACAATCTCTGCGTATATGAAAATATCGATCTGATTGTTAAAAATTTTATCTTAAATTATTTTTTCGTTCATTTTCTGGATCATCTGAGCATACAAAAGTATCAACCTTGATTCCATGATTTTGAACAATTTCAAATTGTTTTACATTTTTTAAATTTTCAAAATGAAATTCTATTTTGTTTTTGCATGATCAAACTAGTTACATTTGAATTAAATTGTTTCAAGAACATTATTGTTTGATTGATTATTCACAAAACGGGGATATGTTCAAGTAAATGAGGAACATAAAGTATTTGGCGGTTTTGATTTCAGTTGATATCTTAACTAAGTAATCAAATTTAAATTGGATTTATATACTGACAATCATATCTGAATTGTAATTTGCTAATGAATATATTCATTAACTCAATCAAGTGTACTGATGATAATAATGTAATATGATCTTATGTCTTGATCTTTCTCATCAAAAATATATGTTTGTTTTGTTCATTTTCATATTTCATGTTAGGTTTAGTACAAAATTAATATTTTGGTGTGTTTAATATAAAATTTGAAAATCCAAAAAGATTTTTGTTCATATATCTGATGTTAAATCAATAATTATTGATTATTTGTTTTCACTCTGAAACACTAAATTTTTTTTTGTTTGAAATTTTTTAAAAATAAATTTGATTTGTGAAAATGTAAAATCGTTGAGACGAACCTTTGATAGGTTTGTATGAAGGTTCGTTTATCAGGTTTGGTGAGAGGTTCGTATGAGAGGTTTGTAGATAGGTTCGTTCAGAATGTTATTGACAGGTTCGTTCATCATGTTTTCTGGAAGGTTCGCTTGAATAGGTTTGCTGAGAGGTTCGTTCAACCAGGTTTGTTCATAGGTTCGTGTGAAACTCATAAAGGTATAAATTTGAAGGTTCATGGGACAGCTTCGTCACTTTCATCAGATTCTCAGAAACGAACCTTCTTGGACTAATTTTGATTTTCTTGATTATGTGTTTCTCAGTATCATTTTCTTATATCATTAGATTCATAATTGTGTTGTGATTTTTAGAAGGTAAATAGATTGGATTTTTACTGGCTAGATTTGTAGAAATTTGAATTTTAAGTCCAGTTAGTTGAACCTAATTTCGTTTGATTAAATATGTTTAAATCAAAGTTTTATACAAAAAGTATTTATGAAAGTTGTTAATCTGTTAATGACGAACCTATGGGTATTATTAGATTTGTCTAATTCGTAGATTTGAATTTTGATTCTAAATTTGAACAGGTTCGTTTGAACTCAAACAGGTTCGCTGATTTTATCAGGTTCATTTTAATTCAAAAGGTTTGGGCCGAACCTTTTCAAATTCTAGAACCGAACCTTAATTGGTCAAAGGTTCGTTTGACCATAAGGTTCGCATTAAATTCATAGGTTCGTTCATTTTTTAGGTTCGTGATTTTAAACAGGTTTGTCTTGAGCTTAGGTTCGTCTAAGAATAGGTTCGGCACAGGGGGTTCGCTAATTTTGGACTTAGAAATTTTTTTAACTTTTGAATTTTTTATTTTTTATTTTATAATTTTTTTAATTTTTGTTTGTTTTAATTGTAGATATGGCAAATCTAGCATTTGGTGATAAACACAATCTATGTGCTTATATGGATCCGACTACAAAGAATGGCAAGGATTTTAGACCGATGATTGAATTTCTGAGAAGATCAAGAATTTACTATGCTATTTCCAATTCCTGTCACATATATAGATCTCATATTCAGAGCTTCTAGGAATCTGCAAGGTTGATTACTGTAGATGATGCATTTGTGATTGAAGCTAGTGTTTTGGGACAGGTGACCAGAATATCCGAAGCTGGTGTGAGAAGAGTGTTGCAGTTTGGTGGAGAACCTGAAGGAATGACATTGATTCCTTAAAGGTGTATTAAAGGTTGTTTTATGAGAATCAAGTATTTTGGAGTTTATAGTGAGTATTTGATCAAGAAAGGGAAGTTGCCTCTACCGTACAAGTTTCTTGCACATGTACTTTTACATTGCATTAGTATGAGGAAAAGCACTTTTAATGAGCTAAGAGATTTGATGAGATCAAAAATGGTTGCTTTGATTCGGAACAAGCCATTCAATTTTTCTGCTATGATCTTCAGATATCTTTTGGACAACATTACTAAGGCGAAAGAAAAATTCTGATTTATCCAAGATTTACACAGATGTTGATTGATGAGAAGTTTCCTAAACAGAATCTACCAAGAGTTGCATCTGATATTCTGAAGTTGAAGCATATGACTGATTCGAGTTTAGGTCAAGTAAAGATTTATCAGAAGAGTGGTGATGTGATTCAGACAAAGGATATGATTTGTCATTGTGCAAAAGTCAATTATGTTGCTCCATTAGATGATGCTTGGAGACATGATGATTAAAGTTCTGAAAGTGAAAATATGGATAATGATGATGACGATGATCAACAACCACCACCACCACCTCCACAAGATCCACAAGTCAGACAAACTCAAACACAATCATCTCAAACTCATCAACAAACACAAGAACAAGAACAAGAAACTCCAAATGTAACTCATACTACATTTGTTCCTCTTCAAGTCATTTATCCTGATCAACATGATGTTCAAGAACAAGCTGATGCTACTATTTCATCTCCACATGTTGAGGCTGAGAATGTTGATGCTGAAATGGAAGAAGAATCCACTGAATCTGAAATGGAAACTGTTCAAGTTGGAAATAGAATGGTGAGAAGATTGAAGAGAAATCCAATGCAACAACAACAAAACATGGATGAAAGAGAAGAGAGGAATGATCCTAGTTTTATTGTGGATGAACCAGAGACATCCAGACCAAAGAAGAAGAAAAGAATGTCTAATGTGCCTAAACGGAAGAAGTCAAGGACTCCAAGAATTATAGTTTCTTCTCCTGTGACTACATCTTCAGCTCCGGTATCTATTTCTGTATCTGTACCTGTGTCTGTTGCTGTATCTGTTCCAGAGGTTGTTGTTTCTACATCACAAGTTCCTATGTATACTGAAACTTCTATGCCTAGTTTTGATCATGTCATTATTGCATCATTCATGCCTTCATTTGTTAATGCTACTACAGTCACTACATCATTTCAAGAAGCTTCTACTTCCAGAGTTGATTCAATGTTTGAGGGTTTAGATGATCTTGATTTAAATTTCTCTTTGGATTATGATGATTCTGAATTGAGAAGGAGGATTTCTATTTTGTCCCAATAATTTGATAAATAAAAGAACCAGAAGGAGAAAGCTGAGACTGAAAAACAATCTTCTTCAATTTAAATTGATTTCGATATGATGAAAAGTCATATTGATCAATTACAAAAGTGGAGAGAAGAAGATTTACAAGATAAGAAGATGATGAATGATAGAATTACATCAATGGAAAGATTGAGTAAGGAACAAAATGATAAGATTATTGATTTGAAGAAAGAGAATCAGATGTTGCAGCAGAGAATTAATGAGATTCAAGATAAAGTTGTTCATTCTGAGACACTAAAAGAGTTCATATTTCTTGAAGGAAACGGTGTATGTTTGTCAGCCACCGGGCTTTGAGGATCCAATCCATCGGGATCAGGTTTACTCTTGTACAAAGCACTGTATGGTCTTCATCAGGCTACGTGTGCCTGGTATGAGACTTTATCGACTCACCTTATTGAACACGGGTTTAATAGGGGTCAGATTGACAAAACTTTGTTCTTCCGGGAAAAGGGCAAGGATATTATCCTTGTACAGATCTATGTGGATGATATCATTTTTGGATCTACCAATGAACAAATGTGTTTGGAATTCAAAGAGGTGATGATTGATAAATTTGAAATGAGTGTTATGTCAGATATCAAATTTTTTTTGTGTGGATACAAGTTGATCAAACTGATAATGGAATTTTATTCATCAAACTAAATATATTCAATATGTGCTGAAAAGGTTTAGCATGCTTGATTTAAAACCAATCTCCACGCCCATTCAGCCTAATCACGGGATTGAGCCTGATATTAAGGGGTAGTTGATTGATCCTACACTTTATCGTGGAATTATTGGAAGTTTGATGTATCTAACTGCCTCAAGACCAGATATTGTTTTTGCTACAAGTATTTGTGCAAGATATCAATCTAATCGTAAGGTGTCACATCTGATTGCAGTCAAGAGAATTCTCCGTTATCTAAAGGGTACACCAGACACTGGTCTGTGGTATCCTAAGGATGATAACTTTTCCTTCAATGCCTACAGTGACTCAGATTATGGAGGGTGTAAGACAGATGCAAAGTCCACAACTGGTGGTGCACAATTTTTAGGGGAACGGTTAGTTTCTTGGCAATGTAAAAAGCAAACATCTGTGGCTACTTCAACTTGAGAAGCTGAGTATGTTGCTGCTGCCAGTTGTTGTTCACAAGTTTTGTGGATACAACAACAAATGAGAGACTATGGTTTGAATTATCTTAAAACCCCAATCCATGTTGATAATGAGGCTGCCATTGCTATTACTAAAAATCCAGTGTATCATTCGTGTTCTAAACACATTGATATTGGGTTTCATTTCATACGCGATTGCTATGAAAAGAAACTTATTGATGTAATGAAGATACAAACAAATGAGCAACGAGCAGATCTTCTCACCAAGGCTTTTGATAAAAATCGTTTTGAGTATTTACTCAAATTAAATGACATTCGGGTCATGGGTGAGGTTATTTCAAATCAACTTCCTTCATAATCAATTTTATTGAATTGACATCAGATATTTATTTTTTTATTTGCTTTATGTTTTAGGTTTTAGGGGGAGAAAATTTGAAAAATCAAAAACTTTTGAAAAATCAAAAACACAAAAACATTAAAAAAATTAAAATTTTGAGAAATTGATTTGACCTAGTGAGAAATGATAGTACATTGCAGTAATCTGAAGTACATTTGTATCATTCTAGAACTTAAACATAAAGAGCATTTACAATTACAGAGTATGATATGTTGGTAGATTTAGAACTTCGTTGAGATAAGATTTGACAAAATTATGATTATACTTTGTGAGAGACAGTTGCTTAGAATATAGTGCTTAGCTTTGTCCTGAATAACTGGTTATTAATCTTATAATGTGTTTCTTGAATTAAAATTACTTAATGGCTAGTTTTTGATAATGTGTTAAATTTTAAAAGAAATTCTAAATTTTGTTTTTTCTTTTATTTTAGTTTAAAGCTGATAAATTCTCTGCGAATACTTACGTATCGACTAGATTGTTATAGCTTTAAACAATTCAAATTTGTTTTCCTGGTTTGATTAAGTTTTGGACAATCTCTGCGTATATGAAAATATCGATCTGATTGTTAAAAATTTTATCTTAAATTATTTTTTCGTTCATTTTCTGGATCATCTGAGCATACAAAAGTATCAACCTTGATTCCATGATTTTGAACAATTTCAAATTGTTTTACATTTTTTAAATTTTCAAAATGAAATTCTATTTTGTTTTTGCATGATCAAACTAGTTACATTTGAATTAAATTGTTTCAAGAACATTATTGTTTGATTGATTATTCACAAAACGGGGATATGTTCAAGTAAATGAGGAACATAAAGTATTTGGCGGTTTTGATTTCAGTTGATATCTTAACTAAGTAATCAAATTTAAATTGGATTTATATACTGACAATCATATCTGAATTGTAATTTGCTAATGAATATATTCATTAACTCAATCAAGTGTACTGATGATAATAATGTAATATGATCTTATGTCTTGATCTTTCTCATCAAAAATATATGTTTGTTTTGTTCATTTTCATATTTCATGTTAGGTTTAGTACAAAATTAATATTTTGGTGTGTTTAATATAAAATTTGAAAATCCAAAAAGATTTTTGTTCATATATCTGATGTTAAATCAATAATTATTGATTATTTGTTTTCACTCTGAAACACTAAATTTTTTTTTTGTTTGAAATTTTTTAAAAATAAATTTGATTTGTGAAAATGTAAAATCGTTGAGACGAACCTTTGATAGGTTTGTATGAAGGTTCGTTTATCAGGTTTGGTGAGAGGTTCGTATGAGAGGTTTGTAGATAGGTTCGTTCAGAATGTTATTGACAGGTTCGTTCATCATGTTTTCTGGAAGGTTCGCTTGAATAGGTTTGCTGAGAGGTTCGTTCAACCAGGTTTGTTCATAGGTTCGTGTGAAACTCATAAAGGTATAAATTTGAAGGTTCATGAGACAGCTTCGTCACTTTCATCAGATTCTCAGAAACGAACCTTCTTGGACTAATTTTGATTTTCTTGATTATGTGTTTCTCAGTATCATTTTCTTATATCATTAGATTCATAATTGTGTTGTGATTTTTAGAAGGTAAATAGATTGGATTTTTACTGGCTAGATTTGTAGAAATTTGAATTTTAAGTCCAGTTAGTTGAACCTAATTTCGTTTGATTAAATATGTTTAAATCAAAGTTTTATACAAAAAGTATTTATGAAAGTTGTTAATCTGTTAAGGACGAACCTATGGGTATTATTAGATTTGTCTAATTCGTAGATTTGAATTTTGATTCTAAATTTGAACAGGTTCGTTTGAACTCAAACAGATTCGCTGATTTTATCAGGTTCATTTTAATTCAAAAGGTTTGGGCCGAACCTTTTCAAATTCTAGAACCGAACCTTAATTGGTCAAAGGTTCGTTTGACCATAAGGTTCGCATTAAATTCATAGGTTCGTTCATTTTTTAGGTTCGTGATTTTAAACAGGTTTGTCTTGAGCTTAGGTTCGTCTAAGAATAGGTTCGGCACAGGGGGTTCGCTAATTTTGGACTTAGAAATTTTTTTAACTTTTGAATTTTTTATTTTTTATTTTATAATTTTTTTTAATTGTTGTTTGTTTTAATTGTAGATATGGCAAATCTAGCATTTGGTGATAAACACAATCTATGTGCTTATATGGATCCGACTACAAAGAATTGCAAGGATTTTAGACCGATGATTGAATTTCTGAGAAGATCAAGAATTTACTATGCTATTTCCAATTCCTGTCACATATATAGATCTCATATTCAGAGCTTCTAGGAATCTGCAAGGTTGATTACTGTAGATGATGCATTTGTGATTGAAGCTAGTGTTTTGGGACATGTGACCAGAATATCCGAAGCTGGTGTGAGAAGAGTGTTGCAGTTTGGTGGAGAACCTGAAGGAATGACATTGATTCCTTAAAGGTGTATTAAAGGTTGTTTTATGAGAATCAAGTATTTTGGAGTTTATAGTGAGTATTTGATCAAGAAAGGGAAGTTGCCTCTACCGTACAAGTTTCTTGCACATGTACTTTTACATTGCATTAGTATGAGGAAAAGCACTTTTAATGAGCTAAGAGATTTGATGAGATCAAAAATGGTTGCTTTGATTCGGAACAAGCCATTCAATTTTTCTGCTATGATCTTCAGATATCTTTTGGACAACATTACTAAGGCGAAAGAAAAATTCTGATTTATCCAAGATTTACACAGATGTTGATTGATGAGAAGTTTCCTAAACAGAATCTACCAAGAGTTGCATCTGATATTCTGAAGTTGAAGCATATGACTGATTCGAGTTTAGGTCAAGTAAAGATTTATCAGAAGAGTGGTGATGTGATTCAGACAAAGGATATGATTTGTCATTGTGCAAAAGTCAATTATGTTGCTCCATTAGATGATGCTTGGAGACATGATGATTAAAGTTCTGAAAGTGAAAATATGGATAATGATGATGAGGATGATCAACAACCACCACCACCACCTCCACAAGATCCACAAGTCAGACAAACTCAAACACAATCATCTCAAACTCATCAACAAACACAAGAACAAGAACAAGAAACTCCAAATGTAACTCATACTACATTTGTTCCTCTTCAAGTCATTTATCCTGATCAACATGATGTTCAAGAACAAGCTGATGCTACTATTTCATCTCCACATGTTGAGGCTGAGAATGTTGATGCTGAAATGGAAGAAGAATCCACTGAATCTGAAATGGAAACTGTTCAAGTTGGAAATAGAATGGTGAGAAGATTGAAGAGAAATCCAATGCAACAACAACAAAACATGGATGAAAGAGAAGAGAGGAATGATCCTAGTTTTATTGTGGATGAACCAGAGACATCCAGACCAAAGAAGAAGAAAAGAATGTCTAATGTGCCTAAACGGAAGAAGTCAAGGACTCCAAGAATTATAGTTTCTTCTCCTGTGACTACATCTTCAGCTCCGGTATCTATTTCTGTATCTGTACCTGTGTCTGTTGCTGTATCTGTTCCAGAGGTTGTTGTTTCTACATCACAAGTTCCTGTGTATACTGAAACTTCTATGCCTAGTTTTGATCATGTCATTGTTGCATCATTCATGCCTTCATTTGTTAATGCTACTACAGTCACTACATCATTTCAAGAAGCTTCTACTTCTAGAGTTGATTCAATGTTTGAGGGTTTAGATGATCTTGATTTAAATTTCTCTTTGGATTATGATGATTCTGAATTGAGAAAGAGGATTTCTATTTTGTCCCAATAATTTGATAAATAAAAGAACCAGAAGGAGAAAGCTGAGACTGAAAAACAATCTTCTTCAATTTAAATTGATTTCGATATGATGAAAAGTCATATTGATCAATTACAAAAGTGGAGAGAAGAAGATTAACAAGATAAGAAGATGATGAATGATAGAATTACATCATTGGAAAGATTGAGTAAGGAACAAAATGATAAGATTATTGATTTGAAGAAAGAGAATCAGATGTTGCAGCAGAGAATTAATGAGATTCAAGATAAAGTTGTTCATTCTGAGACACATACTGTAGACACTAAAAGAGTTCATATTTCTTAAGGAGCTCAAGTTGATCCTGTTTATGTAAACATATATGATGAAGATGTGGAAGAAAAAGTTGATTATGAAGATTCTGATTTTGATGAACATCCAGGTTTTGATGCATTTAATATGATGATGGAGATGATGATGGTGATGTAACTGGAATTGGTGGTTCAAGTGGATTAAATTCAATAACTGGAGCTATAGTACTTTACAGACCATCAAGAATTTCTTTTTATGTGAATCCAGTTTCATCTGTTTCTTCTGATAAAGTCAAAGATAATGAAGATGTGGATACTGAAGATCTTACTGAGTTAGAGTATCCAAAGTCTGTGATTGATTACTCATTACCAACATTTGTGGAATTATTCAAACAAGCTGGAGATGAAGAATTAATGAAAATGGTTGGTGAGATTAATCTAGTTAGAGAATTAGAAGAAGGAGAGATTGAAGGTGGATATACTAAAGAAGATCTTGCTATTCTGTTTGTAGTCAAAGTCAATGATCTGCAAAATGCCAATGATTCTGGAAAGGTGATTATTGGAGAGTCAGATAATTCTTTTGAGTTTAAGCATGATGGTTTGTGTGATGAAAATTTGTATAATTTGAAAACTTTGAAGAAAATCTTTGATATTGAAGCTCATAAGAAATTTCAGAGTACATTAAGTGACACATTGAATATCAAGACACATATTGTCACACCCCAACTCAAGGAGATTAGGGCACAACGATTGATCTCAAATCATTTAAGTAACTTGGCGGAAGCATAGTATAAATAATCCATAGCCCAAAGTAAACTAAAGCAAATAAAGTCTCAACACACAACAATTATCTAATTGCCACGCATGGCCAAATAAAACATTATCCAATAACATAAATTGTTTGCAATTAACTTCATTCTAAAAGCTACACTACGCCTCAAGAAGCTGATCCAGTTCGCCTACTCTTATCATTCAACCTGAAAGACATGCTAAAATACGTCAACTAAAAAGTTGGTGAGAACATGACTTTAATATTATGACACGATAGTAACAATAATAAAATAAAGCATAACATGTGATAATTCAATAACAATACAACCAACCCTGCCCCATGCTCGGGCGTTTGCCTCTTACAATGTTAGCCCATAACATGGTCATTCTAATTTAACTTCCCATTCCGAGACCCGTTCCTGCTCTCGGTGTAAATGTATCAATAAGAATATATGCCACAACAGTTGACATTAACCTCAGTGGGGTTTCAACCCTATTTTATATGGCCACCCTTTCGGGCCACTGTGCGTGGGGGATTCCCCAAGTAGTACTACCCATATACTCACCGGCTCTCCTTATGAGTTAATGGTTGTATATTATGTTTAATGTCTAGGGGAAGCAATTTTATTTGAAACGGACGTTCATTATCACATAAATATAATTTTATAAACAGTTTATGGAGCATGCTTTCACTATCCCAAAACAGTAAAAAGAAAAGGGATCACATGAACTCACCTGTGCTAGCGATGGAGTTTGGTTAACTGATGATTGAATGGTTTGGTGGTTTGCCTTGATTGGTTCAATTGCCTAATATATGTTTAGAATTTTTAGTATATAATCACGCCATAATTATTGATGTGCTAATGTTTCTTATGCAATATTATCAACTTACATCGTGTAGTTGTATAGTTAACTACATGCCAATATTCAATAGTTTAATGTTTAACAATTAAACATGTATATATATTTATATGATTATAAATAGTTTTAGGTAAACATAGTTTGCAAGTGTTTTAAATAAGTAGTTGTATGATGATTAATATTTTTAAATAGTTTAATAGGAACTTGCAATTAAAGGATTAAGGTCTCTAAAAATTCCGAAACTTTTTGTACAGAATAATAAATGTGTCCTTAGGCTACTGTAAAAATTTCAGAATTTGTCGAGGTCGTTTACTATTTTAAATGATTTTTATACTGTTTAATATACAAAATATCAAAATAAACACTTAACAGTTACTAAAAATTACAAAATTTTTACTGGAATATCACAATATGATTACCATTCTGGAAAAATATTTATTTCATATTTTGGACAGTAATGAATTAAATTCGTATTTTTAGGCTTAATTAATATATTAAATAATAAATAATTAGATTAAACCATACATTTGTAGTTTTAATATTTTTCCCAGGTTGTATACATATATTAAGACTAAAATAAATTAAAGTTAGAATTTTTATTTCACAGATGCTATTTTTACCGATTTTACCAACTTTTATAGCGATTTTATAAAATCCATAACTTATTTTTGGTGCATCAATAAATACCCCAAATTTTTATGTAATGATTTGATATTATTATGGACCTGTTTTGGTCATCACCTCATCCAGTAAGTTTGAATATGTATTGTTTTTGATTTTATGATCTATTTATACATATAAACCAAGGTTTTTAGTTAAATAATCACCATGCAATGCTTTTATAATCATGACCACTTTATTTCAATATTATTTCCAAGTTTATTATAACAATATAACCTGTCCAAAAATCGTGACATACATATTTATTATTTCAAGTTGCATATTCCCACTTTTACATACATGCATGTATAGGTTTTAAGCTTTAGAGGGGTGAAATCATACCCTTGTGTTGTGAACTTGTGAGCAACGTCTCGAGATGATTCTTAGTGTGGTTAGGACCTATAAAATGTGTAGAAGGGTTTGTAGGGATTATTAGAGGTACAAAATGGAAGTCATGATTTTCCAAGCTCAAGAACTTACACATTCAAAACTTGCATGTGTATGCATGGCTCTAAGTACTCGTCCCCTAATGGATTCTTCAGTTTACATTAGATTAAGAATTGCTTCTTTTGAATCTTTACGGGTTATAATACCAAAAATTGTAGTTTTTGTTAAAGAGATGTCGAGTTTTTCACACATGCATGTACATGCATGTGTGTTCTCGTGACTATGGCAACATAACCTCCTCATGATTATGATAAAAATGGTTAAAGATCGAGTACTCAGGGGCTGTTAAGAGTTTAGTTGGAAGGAAGAGTAGATAGGACATGATTTTTGAGAGTTTACGATTATCCAACTAACCGTTGTGCCGACCTATTCCTTGTCTCACGTTGAGTGCTTGTAGTGGCCTTCAATCCGTCGCTTCTTGGCTTCCAAAGTGGGCTAGTCTTCGTTGATGATGAGAGAAAACGAAGAGAGGGAGTGAGACTTGTGTGTTTTCAAATGAGGTAAAGTGTGATGTGTGTGGGTGTTGTCGATTATAGAGAAGGGAAAGAGGGAGAGAGTGATCCGGTCAAGCAAAAGAAAACGGGAGGAGAGGGATTGGGGAACCGGTTTTTGGGATAGAGAGGAGGAAGGGATTGGTTGAAAGTGAGGTGAGGGTGTGGGATAGTGTATAATTTTTGTTGTCTTGTGGTTGTGTATATATGTATACCGAAATGTATGTGTATAAATATATTTATATATAATGGTGATATAAAAGATTAATAAATGATGTTATTGGTGGTGATGGGAGGTGGGGTAAAGGATTGTATGTAAATATATATGTATAACCGTGTGTATATACATATATATTTTATCTATATAAATTCTTGTGTGTGTCACGTATGTATCTAGATGTATTCATATATGTTGTTTCATGGTTTGAATTAGTGTGTGTGGCGTGTGCATGCATATCATTTTTATGTGTGTGTGACTCACGCATGCATGTGTATATATATATATGCATATGTATTGTAGGGTTTGATTTTTATGCATGTATGTATATAAAATCGAAATGTGTACATATATATATACACGTATTGTTATGGGTCGTGTATATATATATGTAATGTAAAGAGTGTTGTTTAATTGATGTTGTCATGCATACATAATATGATTTTCATTAATTTAAGTGTGCACTAATATTTGTATAAGAATATACATGTGTATTTATGGTTTCATTTTTGTGTTATAGGGTAAAGTCTTATAATACCTTGTTAATGTTTCACCCATTTGGGTCGTCATAATTATTTGTAAGGATACAAATTTCTTGTAACACTTGGATTGTTACGTAAAAATTTTTAATATGATTCACTTGCTTCTAACCTTTATGGCATGTGTACTTTATTGCTCTCAACTAATGACATATTTCTCTACTTAATGTTTCCAATATGTGTGTCTATCAAATCATGTTAACAGAATGCGTTGTAATTAAGGTTCTAATATAAACCTGGTTCATGTGTTGTCACAGTCTCCCCAACTTATAGAAATTTCGTCCTCGAAATTTGATTTGTCGTAGTCAACTCGTAGCTTGAAACAGTTGAGGGTACTTCCTACGCATCTCTGATTCTTTTTCCCAAGTAAACTCAGGTCCTCGTTTGGAATCCCAACGTACTTTTATAATTGGTATCTTACTACGCCTCAACTTCTTGACTTGTCTGTCCATGATTTCCACAGGTTCTTCCATGAATTGTAATTGTTTATTGACCTTTGCCTCTCAGTAAGGTATGATCAAACTTTCGTCCACCAAACATTTTTTGAGGTTTGACACATGGAACACGTCATGTATTCCTTCTAATTCCAATGGGAGTTCTAGCTGATAAGCTACAAGTCCCACTCATGCCAAAATTTTGAAGGGTCCAATATATCGGGGGTTCAACTTCCCATGTTTGCCAAAGCGTACCGTACCCTTCCACGGTGATACTTTTAGCATGACTTTATCTCCCACACGGAACTCCAAAGGCCTTCGTCTCTTATTTGCGTAACTCTTCTGTCGGTCTTGAGCAGCTTTCATTCTTTCCTTGATTTTACGAATCTTATCAGTAGTTTCTTGAACAATCTCAGGCCCGGTTAATTGACTTTCACCTATTTCATTCCAACACAGCGGTGATCTGTATTTTCTCCCATATAGTGCCTCAAACAGTGCCGCTTGAATACTAGTCTGGTAACTTTTATTATAGGAGAACTCAACCAATGGCAAGTGTGTATCCCAACTTCCTCCGAAATCTATTACGCATGCTCTCAGCATGTCCTCCAATGTCTGGATAGTCCTTTCACTTTGTCCATCGGTTTGAAGATGGTAGGTTGTACTTAGTTTCAATTTGGTTCATAGAGCTTCCTGAAGAGTTTGCCAGAATCTTGACGTAAATCTACTATCTCTATCCGAGATTATTGATATAGGCACTCCATGTCTTGACCCAATTTGATTCATGTATATCTTTGCTAACTTCTCCATTTTGTAGTCATCCCTTATGGGTAAAAAGTGTGCAGTTTTTGTTAACCTATCGACGACTACCCATATCGAGTCATGACCACTGGCGGTCCGAGGTAACTTGGTCACAAAATCCATAGTGACATGTTCCTATTTCCATGCAGGTATCTCTGGTTGTTGTAACAATCCAGATGGCTTTTGATGCTTCGCTTTTACTCTTGCACAAGTTAAGCATTTGCTGACATACTCTGCTATTGATCTTTTTAACCCAGGCCACCAGAATTTTTCTCTTATCTCATGGTACATCTTGTCACTGCCGGGGTCTACTGAGTATCTAGACCTATGGGTTTCTTCTAAAATTACTTCCCTCATACCCCCATGCAGAGGTATCCATATTTTTCCTTTGTATGCCTTCAATTTACCTTGATCTTCTTCATCAAATTGTTTCTCGATTCTTATCAATGATTCTTCCTTTAACTTTTCCTTGGACAAGGCTTCCTGTTGAACGTTATGGATCTTTTCCTTTATGTCAATCCCTACTGTCATCTTCAGGGCTTTTACTCTTAATGGAATCACTCTTTCTTTCCGACTCAAGGCGTCTGCTACCACATTTGCCTTTCCCGGATGATACCGGATTTCACAGTGATAATCACTAAACAACTCTACCCATCTCCTTTGCCTCATATTTAGTATTTTCTGATCGAGTATATGTTGTAAGCTCTTGTGATCAGTATAGATTACACAATTTGTTCCATATAAGTAGTGTCTCCATATCTTTAAAGCAAACACTACAGCTCCTAACTCTAAGTCATGGGTGGTATAGTTTTTCTCGTGTGTTTTCAATTGTCGTGATGCGTATGCAATTACCTTCTTTATTTGCATTAACACACAACCCAGTCCCATTCTAGAAGCATCACAGTAGACTACGAAATCTTCGTTTCCTTCTGGCAAGGATAATATAGGTGCACCACACAACTTTTGCTTAAGTGTGTCAAATGCTTCTTGTTGTCTTTCTCCCCATTCAAAGGTCACTTTCTTCTGTGTTAAAGTAGTTAAAGGTAGTGCTATATTTGAAAAATTCTCAATAAATTTTCTGTAATAACCGGCCAATCCTAAAAATTGCCTTATTTCGGTAGGAGTTCTTGGTGTCTCCCATTCCTTAATTGCCTCTATCTTTGAAGGATCTACTTGTATTCCGTCCTCATTTATAATGTGTCCCAAGAACTGTACTTCTCTCATCCAAAATTCACATTTGCTCAACGTAGCATATAACTTTTCCTTCCTTAAGAGTTCCAGCATCTTTCGTAGGTGCTCCTCATGATCTTTTGCACTTCTTGAATATATTAATATATCATCAATGAATACAATCACGAATTTATCCAAGTATGGTTTACACACCCGGTTCATGAGATCCATAAACACAGCAGGTGCGTTCGTAAGCCCGAATGGCATTACCATAAACTCATAATGTCCGTAACGAGTTCTGAAAGCGGTTTTAGGGACATCCTCATCCCTAACACTCAATTGATGATATCCTGATCTTAAGTCAATCTTTGAAAAATAGCTTGCCCCTTGAAGATGATCAAACAAGTCGTCGATTCTTGGGAGTGGATAGCGATTCTTTATAGTAACTTTGTTCAGCTCTCGGTAGTCGATGCACATTCTCAACGTCCCGTCCTTCTTCTTCACAAATAATAATGGGGCTCCCCATGGAGAAAAGCTCGACCTTGTGAAACCTTTATCCATCAGCTCTTGTATTTGAATTACCATCTCTTGCATTTCGGAAGGTGCTAAGCGATAAGGTGCTTTAGCTACTGGTGTTTCCCTGGGTATCAAATCAATTCGGAATTCCACTTGTCTCGGTGCCGGCACTCCCGGCAACTCTTCCGGGAATACATCCAAATATTCAGATACAATTGGTATTTCCTTGGGTACTGTATCTTCTTTCTCGATGACCACATAGGCTAAGTAAATCATGTTTCCCTTCCTTGAATACTTCTCCGTCTTTGCATACGAAATGATGCGCGGTAATTCTCTAACCTTATGCCCGATCACTATTATCTTCTTATCATTAGTTAAGGGAATTGTCATAATCTTATGTTCACAGTTAAGTTCTACCTTATTCATAGCTAACCAATCCATTCCATTTAACTACATCAAAGCCTCCTAATTCAATACGCAGTAAATCTATCCTAAACTTTTGTTCTTCCATAATTAGTTCACAGTCTTTCAACATTTCTTTTATACTTTTCACTTTTCCAGTGGCTATCTCTACTTCACATATGTCTTTCAAACAAGTAGATTGTTTGTAACATCAGTGCCGGACGCGTGCCGGAACAGTGATCGCAACAGTAAACATGTACAGTAACTCAGGTACACATTTCATGAAACTATGTTTAGATTATTGATGCATGTGATTATCATGAAACTATTATACGATTGTCTAAATCTGACTAAAACCTTAGGGTTTAACATGTCAGAAAACATGTCAGACAACACAGTGTTGAAACATAAATACTAGATGTGATATTATTTGGTGTAAACGTATGTGAGGTTAAACAAAACAAAACCTTAACGGTTGTCGTTTCGGAATGCTAAACCGATGTGTTATTCGTATAGGTGACAATCTGTACGAATAATTCTGACAGTTTAACGTTCTGAAATAATGACTTAACAGTAGAAAACAAGAATCAGAAAGCCAAACCATCGACGTGTTCGTTCGAATGACGATTCGAACGAATACGCGCGATGGCGACGCGATCTGACGAAACGAAACGAAAACGAATGAAGACTCGAACGATTATAATTTTAAGGAAATAAAATATTTCTTATTTTACAATTTTGAAACTCATCCTAAAATAAATTGAATCAAACTATTTTATTAAACCGCAAAGCAAACTAGCGAAACGCGAAAATAAAATAGAAGCGCGTAAAATATTCTAATTTAATAAATAAATAAATGTAACGATATTTAAAAATAATTTCCAATGATATTTGTAATTTAAACATCTAAAAATAATCCTCTTTATTTTATATACGATTTATGCGCGTAATGTGCCGGATACGCGACGAAATTATGAACTGAGCAACCGAAACGAACCCGAATACCCGTAGGGTATATAAACACCAAATTAGGAGTTTACCCTCATTTATTTCATAAATCCTCTCTCTACTCACCATTTCCAGCCACCACTCTACCCCCACCATAAACCACCTTCAAAGCTTCGTATCTCATTTGTTTCTTAGTCAAATCGCGCGTTCTTGGTGTCCACGCGAAGCTCTCGACCTCCTTTACCTAGAAGTACAAGGGATCTGGAGTTTTAGCCACTGAAATTTGAGGTATGACTCAAGAAAAGAAACGTGAATTAGGGTTTTCATCTTGATGTTATGTTGTTGCTCGAACCGCCCACCCCGTCGATTAACCATGGTTGCTCGGGGACCACCTAGCCTCGAAACATCATTCTAGCACGACAGCACCAAGGGATCTACCTTGCAACAGCTCGAGAAAAGGAACAGGTTCGCCAGCATAGGGAATGCCGAACCCTTTGATTTCATGCTGACCGAACCTGTTGGCCTGGGTGTCACCGAACCTTCATGCAGGCCCTACTCGACGAACCATGAACGAACCACTCATTGGCCGAGCCTTTTTCCTCATAGGACCGAACCTTTTTGGGATGGCCGAACCCTAGACAGTCGCCACCCAACGAACCTTTCCAGTTGAAGCCGAACCTTGCAGGGTTAGTTGAGCACCGGCGAACCATTTCAGTCAGGCGAACCCTTCACCAACGAACCAGTAGTGCACGCATGAGAGATTTGCTAGCCGAACCTTTCTTTGCATGAGTAACCGAACCTTGTGAATTCTTGAACCATCGAACCCTTGGCCGAACATTGTGATGTGGGGCGAACCTCAGATGGGTTTTGTTAGCCGAACCATGCAGATGTGAGATTAGCTGTATTCGATTTCCATGTATTCGGTTGACTAGCTCAAGCCCAATAGATATAATTGTATTGGACTACAATTATCTTAGGCCCAAATACGTGATAATTGGCCCATAACATACGGGGTTCGGTCCAGCATCAATAAACCGGTCTAGTTCAACTCAATTCGGCCCAGTCACTTTTCGGCCCAAAAGTTAGGCCCATGACCACTAGCCGGCCCATAGTGATTATACTTGGCCCAAAAACCTTATTAGATCGACTATTAAGGATAGTTAATTGGGCTCAATAACATCTATATTGGCCCACACACATACCAAAGCTAGGCCTAATTACACAATAATGAGCCCAATGGGTTATCCGGCCCAATGGATTCAAATAAATATTAAACGCTTGAATGAACATTGGAAACGATAACAAGAAAGGACAATGTCATATATGGAACGTTAAATTGTTGATTTAGGCAATGACAAGTTTAAAGCAAAATGCACAAAGGCTTAAAAGCTTTATGTACAAATGATAACTTATAACTAATGAATAAGTGGGATATCTTTAAACAAGAAGAAGTTGAGCCGGATAAGAAACAAGACTTGCAAGTGCTAGTCAACTTTAGGACTAACACATGTACGCGCAACAAAACCCTTACAAACTTATACTTATAAACTACAACATTATTAAATCAATACAGGAGCGTGAACATTATACCAAGTGCAAGCAAAGAGAGCGTGCATTCTTTTATTTAAGCTAAGTCAACCCTACAACAACAAGGTGAGTTCATTTGTCCCTTTTCAAACTTATTTATTTTACTTCGGGACTGAGAAGCATGTTAAACATTTTCACAAAATTATTGGAATGTTATTTAATGCTTTAAACATAAACTTTATACTTATGTTGAAACTTATTGGTGGAACTTAGTAATCATTGAAAAGCCTTAAACTTGAAACATATACATGAGACTTGATACTTATACTCGTGAAACTTTGTACTTTAAACATTGTTGTAGATTTATGATATTTGATGCTTAAAATGGTGAGACTTTATACTTCAAACACGAGACTTGAATACTTAGACTTGTGAGACTTTATACTTCAAACATGAGACTTGAATGCTTAGACTTGTAAGACTTTATACTTCAAACATGAGACTTGAATGCTTATACTTGTGAAACTTGATACTATGAACTTGAGATTTGATGCAAACTTATGGGATTTGAGATGAAACATTGTGTGAACATTTAAACTTTATGCTTGAAACTACAACTTGCGCATGAAACATGGTACATATATCTAATTATGGGCTACGTAATGGCTAAACTACTGGTAATCCAGAGCTTGTACCTATGGATTGAGATATATGTAAAACATAAACGTAACGAGACTAAGCTATTCCCTATATAAGAGACATGTAGTTGCTAAACTACTGGTAGCCCAGAGCTTTTGGTCTGCTTATATGAGGTATGTAATTGCTAAACGTAAACATTACGATGCTAAGCTATTATCTATATAAGAGACATGTAATGGCTAAACTACTGGTAATCCAGAGCTTTTGTCTGCTTATATGAGATATGTAATCGCCGGATGACTTGTGTATGCATGGCTTGTGTCTATGTATGAGATATGTAATTGCTAAACTACTGGTAAACCAGAGCTTTTATCTTGTATAGGAGATACGTAATCGCTAGACTAAGCTTAACTAATCTGTGAACTACGTAATTGCTAAACGACTGCTAGTGCAGAGCTTGTACTCACGTATGGGATTAGGGACAGCTAAACTATGTGCGTATGAAACTTGATGCTTGATAAAAATACATTGAAACTAACACTTGTAAACAATATAGACTTGTAAACTTTGAAACAGACTACAAAATCTTTGATGAGGAATGGGTTGATTGGTAGGTAAAATGCTTAATTATTATTAACAACAGTGTCATTTCCGGATTAGTATGTGGTGGGATGGCGTCTGGGCGGGTCGTAGGCTCGACTCAGGGGTATGCCTTATATATAAGCATACCGATTTGGATATTACATGTGGAGTTAATGAGGTTAAGTTTTTACCAAAGGAGGTTTGTTAAAACTATTTTAAACTTATAAACTTTATGAACTCACCAACCATTGTGTTGACTTTGTTTTCTTACATGCATTCTCAGGTGATGAACATGTTTAAGCTAAGACTTTTGGATTTGCATACTAGGCGGCCCAGATAGAGGACCTAGTAGACTTTTGAGAAGCACATCTTTTGTTGATGATACATATTACTTTTGATATCTTGTACATATACAAGATATAAACATGTTATTCTTTTGATAGGTTTACTTAGTTAAATTGCAGAACATTGATAATGTAATTTAACTTTGTAATCCTAGTTATCATTTGATTGTGCTTTAGTTATTCTTAAACATTGATACTATGTAAACAATCTAATCATCCTGATTATCACCCACGATATCACGCCCCGAGAACCTTCCGCCCGACGGGGACTCCGATCCAACCCCGCCGGCTCGGGGTGTTGGACTAAAAGAACCAATGAGCCTGATCAGAAAAACCTCTAAGTCTCACAATACACACAACAACTGAAGAAGAACACAACAGCTGATATTCACTTTGCAGAGTTACAAGATCTGAAGTTATTCACAACAGCTGAAGTGTTAGTCTTCAGATGTTGTGATGTTAATTTTTGTCTTCAGTAGTTTTCTTTCAATATTTGTGAAAGTCTGATGAGTATTTTACTCATCAGATGTTGAAGTTTAATTTCAGTAGTTTTAGTTCTTCAGTAGTTGTAAGAGGTTGTCTTCAGTAGTTGTAAACATCCTCAGTAGTTTTGGTTATTTCAGTTGTTATCTTTTGTCTGTTAGGTGTCAACATCATGTGACATCATCAGACGTCACTGTTTCTATATAAGGGCAGTTGACATATTGTATCTGTAACGAAGTTAGTGCGAATTGAATGAGATTATTCCTTTTGCAGAATTCTCTTTCTATAACAACTTGTGCTTTACTGTTCTATTAGATTAACTTTGTTCTTGCTAATTTTGAGCTAATTCATCGTTGAATTCCGCTGCTATAACCTAATATTGATCAAATGAGAACATCTGATCCTACACGGGGTGTGACAGATTGGTATCAGAGCTCAAGGTTATAGAGAATAATAGGTCATTTACTTAAAACGGTTTGGCCTAGACTATAACTTAGGGACCCTCATATAGAGAACATAAGATTTAAGCTTGCATTGTGTCTTTTACATTCAGTCTTTTTGCTAACCGATGTTCTTACGGGTAGAAACAGAATGTCACCAAGAAGACAACCATCACCACCTCCTCCACCACAAGAGGGAGACCCAGAGGTTGATGCACTCGCAACTCTGATCACTGGACAGTTGATGACGATTCTCCCTGGAATAATCACTCAAGTCATGAACGGTGACGAGAACACACGATGCTACCCGAAGACAAATACGGGAACTAAAGGAGTTGTACAAGGAGAGACAAGCAAGAAGAGAAAACGGTATCGTCCTATGAAATCAAGAGACCCTGAAATCTACACCGAGGCCATTCCCCTTCGCCAAAAGGCCGTTGCTCCTGAATCAGAAGGTCGTAAGCGTTATGCTGGAAAAGCTCCCATTTGCACTAACTGTCACTATCATCACCGTGCTGAGATCCCATGCAAACAATGCACCAATTGTAGTGAGACGAACCATTGGGATCATCAATGCATATCTTTGATGAAATTAAAGTGCAAACAGAAGACTGGCAAATTCCCTTTATGTGCCACGTGCGGTCTTCACCATGCTAAGAATAAACTGTGCAAACATTGCCTGAACTGCGGGAGAAAGGGACACTGGAGTCGTGATTGTAATAATCCCCCGACTCATAACCAGAACCCTGGAAACACTACATATCCCCTTACTCGACACAGCAAGGATTGCTACGTGTGCGGACTGTCCGAACACATTGCATGAGATTGCCCTGTCATGGTATCTTCAGCAAATCCTATACATTCTGAGGAAATGGATGCATTACCAAATTTTGATGCAAGTTTGGGATGGTATGACCCCACAGGTATGCAAATTCCATCATGTTACGATAAATCACTTATTGGTATGATAATTTGGGACGCATATTCTGTGGTGATCTTAGAAACAATAAATTTAAGGTAACCATAAGTCACTCGGTGTTAACAAGATAATTAGAATAGTAACTTAAGGGAGCCTTAGAACAAATAACATTAAATGATTAAATAAAGATAGAGTAATTCATAAGTGCTGTCTAACTACTGTAAATTGGAAGAGTACCTTATCTAATTAGAATACTAAAAGCTGAAAGGATTCAAAATGCCAAAACTAGAAGGTAGACTTTTACTTACCACCTAGGCTTCTTAGAACTAGAATTACTTGACTTAGAGAACTTTGGCTTTAGAATGTTAAGAGAGGAGGAATGCCTAAAACTATACGAGAATCATAGCTAAAATAGATACGTAGACCAGGAGAACAAACTTAGAGTACAAGGCGAAGATATACCCAAGACGGCATTTCGTACCAGATACGGGCATTACGAGTTCATGGTGATGCCTTTTGGGTTAACGAATGCACCCGCGGTTTTGATGGATCTCGTGAACCGTGTGTGTAAGCCGTATTTAGATCAATTTGTTATTATTTTCATTGATGACATATTGATCTATTCTAAAAGCAAAGAAGAAAACGAGCAACATCTTAGAATGATCTTGGAACTGTTAAAGGAAGAGAAACTCTATGCCAAATTCTCTAAATGTGAATTTTGGTTAAAAGAGGTTAAATTACTAGGCCACGTTGTTAACAGTGAGGGAATACACATTGATCCTGCCAAGATCGAAGCAATAAAGGATTGGGACACTCCGAAGACACCTACAGAGATACGTTCTTTTCTAGGCTTAGCATGCTATTACAGGAGGTTTATCCCAAACTTTTCTAAGATAGCTCTGCCACTCACAAAGCTGACACAGAAGAGCGAGCCGTTTATTCGGTAACAAAAGCAAGAAGAAGCCTTCCAGACATTGAAGCAAAAGCTATGTGATGCTCCAATTTTATCTCTCCCAGATGGTTGTGATGACTTTGTTGTGTATTGTGATGCATCCCATCAGGGACTTGGCTGTGTACTTATGTAGCGGGACAAAGTCATTGCGTATGCTTCGAGACAATTAAAGATTCATGAGAAGAACTACACTACTCATGATCTGGAACTTGGAGCTGTGATATTTGCATTGAAGATTTGGAGGCATTACTTGTATGGTACCAAGTGTACCATATTCACTGATCACAAGAGTCTGCAACACATATTCGATCAGAAAGAACTCAACATGCGACAGCGACGTTGGGTTGAGCTTCTGAATGATTACGACTGTGTAATCAAGTATCATCCGGGCAAGGCAAACGTTGTAGCTGATGCCTTGAGCCGGAAGGAACGAGTTAAACCACTGCGAGTCAGAGCAATGGGAATGACTGTGCAGACAAGCTTACACGACAACATCAAGCAAGCACAACAAGAAGCAATTGAACGAGGGAACTTGAAGAAAGACTTAGATTGCGGAATGGAGAAACATTTGGAGACAAAACCCGATGGACTTGTTTACTTCAAGGATCTTATCTGGATTCCTGCAGTAAATGACTTAAGGAAACTTATTTTTGATGAAGCACACAAAACCAAGTACTCTATGCATCCTGGTGCTGATAAAATGTATCAAGACTTACGTGCACTTTATTGGTGGCTAGGTATGAAGAAAGACATAGCTGAGTATGTTGGTCGATGCCTTACGTGTGCTAAAGTGAAGGCGGAACACCAGAGACCATCAGGTTTACTGGAACAGCCTGAAATTCCACTTTGGAAGTGGGAACAAATAGCTATGGACTTTGTAACCAAGCTACCCCGCACTTCAAGTGGACACGACACTATTTGGGTTATCATTGATCGATTAACCAAGTCTGCTCATTTCTTACCGATGCGACAAACCTATTCAATGGATAAACTAGCGAAGCTTTACATCAACGAGATAGTGGTACGCCATGGTGTGCCATTGTCTATCATCTTGGATCGTGATAGCAGATTTACATCAAGGTTATGGCAGTCATTGCAGAAATCTTTGGGGACACAATTAAACTTGAGTACAGCTTACCACCCACAAACGGATGGACAAAGCGAACGTACTATTCTGACCCTGGAGGACATGTTGAGAACTTGCGTTCTAGACTTTGGTGGTAATTGGGATTCTCATTTGCCACTAATCGAGTTCTCCTACAACAACAGTTATCACAGCAGCATCGGTTGTGCCCCATTCGAGGCTCTTTACGGTCGGAAATGTCGGTCACCGATCTGTTGGTCGGAAGTAGGAGATAATCGTATCACTGGGCCAGAACTTATCCAAGAAACTACAGACAAGATTGCTCAGATACAACAAAGACTACAAGCGACACGAAGCAGACAAAAGAGCTATGCCGATAAACGGCGTAAGCCATTGGAATTCCAAGTGGGAGATCGTGTTATGCTTAAGGTCTCTCCTTGGAAAGGCGTAGTCCGTTTCGCGAAGAAAGGCAAACTAACACCACGATACGTGGGACCGTTCGAGATCATTGAACATATTGGTCCTGTAGCGTACAGGTTGAGCTTACCAGATGAACTTAGTGGTGTACATGACATGTTTCACGTCTCTAATTTGAAGAAATGCTTAGCTGATGAAACTCTTATCATACCAGTTGAAGAAATTCAATTGGATGAACACTTACGTTTTGTGGAAGAACCTTTAGAGATCATGGATCGGAAACTTAAGAAACTGAGGCGAAGCCGTATTCCTATCGTTAAAGTTCGTTGGAACTCAAGGCGCGGACCCGAGTTTACTTGGGAACGTGAAGATCACATGAAGAACAAGTATCCCCAACTCTTTGCCGAGGAAGTCGTCCAGAATAACGAGTCTTAAATTTCGGGACGAAATTTCTCTAACAAGGGGAGACTGTAACATCAGTGCCGGACGCGTGCCGGAACAGTGATCGCAACAGTAAACATGTACAGAAACTCAGGTACACATTTCATGAAACTATGTTTAGATTATTGATGCATGTGATTATAATGAAACTATTATACGATTGTGTGAATCTGACTAAAACCTTAGGGTTTAACATGTCAGAAAACATGTCAGACAACACAGTGTTGCAACATAAATACTAGATGTGATATTATTTGGTGTAAACGTATGTGAGGTTAAACAAAACAAAACCTTAACGGTTGTCGTTTCGGAATGCTAAACCGATGTGTTATTCGTATAGGTGACGATCTGTACGAATAATTCTAACAGTTTAACGTTCTGAAATAATGACTTAACAGTAGAAAACAAGAATTAGAAAGCCAAACCATCGACGTGTTCGTTCGACTGACGATTCGAACGAATACGCGCGATGGCGACGCGATCTGACGAAGGGAAACGAAAACGAATGAAGAATCGAACGATTATAATTTTAAGGAAATAAAATATTTCTTATTTTACAATTTTGAAACTCATCCTAAAATAAATTGAATCAAACTATTTTATTAAACTGCAAAGCAAACTAGCGAAACGCGAGAATTAAATAGAAGCGCGTAAAATATTCTAATTTATTAAATAAATAAATGTAACGATATTTAAAAATAATTTCCAATGATATTTGTAATTTAAACATCTAAAAATAATCCTCTTATTTTATTTACGATTTATGCGCGTAATGTGCCGGATACGCGACGAAATTATGAACTGAGCAACCGAAACGAACCCGAATACCCGTAGGGTATATAAACACCAAATGAGGAGTTTACCTTCATTTATTTCATAAACCCTCTCTCTCTACTCACCATTTCCGGCCACCACTCTACCCCCACCATAAACCACCTTCAAAGCTTCGTATCTCATCCGTTTCTTAGTCAAATCGCGTGTTCTTGGTGTCCACGCGAAGCTCTCGACCTCCTCTACCTAGAAGTACAAGGGATCTGGAGTTTTAGCCACTGAAATTTGAGGTATGACTCAAGAAAAGAAACATGAATTAGGGTTTTCATCTTGATGTTATGTTGTTGCTCGAACCGCCCACCCCGTCGATTAACCATGGTTGCTCGGGGACCACCTAACCTCGAAACATCATTCTAGCACGACAGCACCAAGGGATCTACCTTGCAACAGCTCGAGAAAAGGAACAGGTTCGCCAGCATAGGGAATGCCGAACCCTTTGATTTCATGTTGACCGAACCTGTTGGCCTGGGTGTCACCGAACCTTCATGCAGGCCCTACTCGACGAACCATGAACGATCCACTCATTGGCCGAGCCTTTTTCCTCATAGGACCGAACCTTTTTGGGATGGCCGAACCCTAGACAGTCGCCACCCAACGAACCTTTCCAGTTGAAGCCGAACCTTGCAGGGTTAGTTGAGCACCGGCGAACCATTTCAGTCAGGCGAACCCTTCACCAACGAACCAGTAGTGCACGCATGAGAGATTTGCTAGCCGAACCTTTCTTTGCATGAGTAACCGAACCTTGTGAATTCTTGAACCACCGAACCCTTGGCCGAACATTGTAATGTGGGGCGAACCTCAGATGGGTTTTGTTAGCCGAACCATGCAGATGTGAGATTAGCTGTATTCGATTTCCATATATTCGGTTGACTAGCTCAAGCCCAATAGATATAATTGTGTTGGACTACAATTATCTTAGGCCCAAATACGTGATAATTGGCCCATAACATACGGGGTTCGGTCCAGCATCAATAAACCGGTCTAGTTCAACTCAATTCGGCCCAGTCACTTTTCGGCCCAAAAGTTAGGCCCATGACCACTAGCCGACCCATAGTGATTGTACTTGGCCCAAAAACCTTATTAGATCGACTATTAAGGATAGTGAATTGGGCCCAATAACATCTATATAGGCCCACACCCATACCAAAGCTAGGCCTAATTACACAATAATGAGCCCAATGGGTTATCCTGCCCAATGGATTCAAATAAATATTAAACGCTTGAATGAACATTGGAAACGATAACAAGAAAGGATAATGTCATATATGCAACGTTTAATTGTTGATTTAGGCAATGACAAGTTTAAAGAAAAATGCACAAAGGCTTAAAAGCTTTATGTACAAATGATAACTTATAACTAATGAATAAGTGGGATATCTTTAAACAAGAAGAAGTTGAGCCGGATAACAAACAAGACTTGCAAGTGCTAGTCAACTTTAGGACTAACACATGTACGCGCAACAAAACCCTTACAAACTTATACTTATAAACTACAACATTATTAAATCAATACAGGAGCGTGAACATTATACCAAGTGCAAGCAAAGAGAGCGTGCATTCTTTTATTTAAGCTAAGTCAACCCTACAACAACAAGGTGAGTTCATTTGTCCCTTTTCAAACTTATTTGTTTTACTTCGGGACTGAGAAGCATGTTAAACATTTTCACAAAATTATTGGAATGTTATTTAATGCTTTAAACATAAACTTTATACTTATGTTGAAACTTATTGGTGGAACTTAGTAATCATTGAAAAGCCTTAAACTTGAAACATATACATGAGACTTGATACTTATACTCGTGAAACTTTGTACTTTAAACATTGTTGGAGATTTATGAGATTTGATGCTTAAACTTGTGAGACTTTATACTTCAAACATGAGACTTGAATACTTAGACTTGTGAGACTTTATACTTCAAACATGAGACTTGAATGCTTAGACTTGTAAGACTTTATACTTCAAACATGAGACTTGAATGCTTATACTTGTGAAACTTAATACTATGAACTTGAGATTTGATGCAAACTTATGGGATTTGTGATGAAACATTGTGTGAACATTTAAACTTTATGCTTGAAACTACAACTTGCGCATGAAACATGGTACAAATATCTAATCATGGGCTACGTAATGGCTAAACTACTGGTAATCTAGAGCTTGTACCTATGGATTGAGATATATGTAAAACATAAACGTAACGAGACTAAGCTATTCCCTATATAAGAGACATGTAATTGCTAAACTACTGGTAGCCCAGAGCTTTTGGTCTGCTTATATGAGGTATGTAATTGCTAAACATAAACATTACGATGCTAAGCTATTATCTATATAAGAGACATGTAATGGCTAAACTACTGGTAATCCAGAGCTTTTGTCTGCTTATATGAGATATGTAATTGCTGGATGACTTGTGTATGCATGGCTTGTGTCTATGTATGAGATATGTAATTGCTAAACTACTGGTAAACCAGAGCTTTTATCTTGTATAGGAGATACGTAATCGCTAGACTAAGCTTAACTAATCTGTGAGCTACGTAATTGCTAAACGACTGCTAGTGCAGAGCTTGTACTCACATATGGGATTAGGGACAGCTAAACTATGTGCGTGTGAAACTTGATGCTTGATAAACATACATTGAAACTAACACTTGTAAACAATATAGACTTGTAAACTTTGAAACAGACAACAAAAGCTTTGATGAGGAATGGGTTGATTGGTAGGTAAAATGCTTAATTATTATTAACAACAGTGTCATTTCCGGATTAGTATGTGGTGGGATGGCGTCTGGGCGGGTCGTAGGCTCGACTCAGGGGTATGCCCTATATATAAGCATACCGATTTGTATATTACATGTGGAGTTAATGAGGTTAAGGTTTTACCAAAGGAGGTTTGTTAAAACTATTTTAAACTTATAAACTTTATGAACTCACCAACCATTGTGTTGACTTTGTTTTCTTACATGCATTCTCAGGTGATGAACAGGTTTAAGCTAAGGCTTTTGGATTTGCATACTAGGCGGCCCAGATAGAGGACCTAGTAGACTTTTGAGAAGCACATCTTTTGTTGATGATACATATTACTTTTGATATCTTGTACATATACAAGATATAAACATGTTATTCTTTTGATAGGTTTACTTAGTTAAATTGCAGAACATTGATAATGTAATTTAACTTTGTAATCCTAGTTATCATTTGATTGTGCGTTAGTTATTCTTAAACATTGATGCTATGTAAACAATCTGATCATCCTGATTATCACCCACGATATCACGCCCCGGGAACCTTCCGCCCGACGGGGACTCCGATCCAACCCCGCCGGCTCGGGGTGTGACATTGTTTATCGAGTATGGATCTGAATTTTGTTGATATAAAACTAAAAGTGGCACCTGTATCAATCAGTACACTAGCTACATGATTGTTTAAAAGAAACGTACCCGTTATCATCTCCGGATCTTTCTGAGCTTCAGTTGCAGTGAGTACAAATGCTCTTCCTGTTGCTTTTTGGGGCTTATCCCTCTTCAATTTAGGACACACATTCCTCAAATTCCCAGTGTCCCCGCATTCATAGCATCTAGCTACATCCTTAACCCTGCAATCCTTTAGTAGATGTCTTGCTTTCTTACACTTGTAACAGTACTTTGGGTTGCATTCCCCTTGATGATGTATCTTGCACTTGTCACACCAAGGACTAGTTCCTAGGTATATTTTCCTTCCTGGTCTGGGTGCAGTCGATTGCTTTGCTTTGCCAAAGTCGTTTCTCCTACCCTCAAATCTCCTAAACTTTTGATTCCCTTTCCTATCATTACTGAGGTCTTGCCACTTCCTCTTGTCACCCACCTTTTCTTGACTTATTTCCCACACCTCACTATTTCATCAGCAAGTGTTCCTCCTAGCTCTACTGCTGACTGAAAAGTAGCTGGTCTTGCTGTCCTGACAAACCCCCTAACTTGTGGTGCTAATCCCCAGATGTATCTTCCTATTCTTTTAGTCTCAGGGGTAACCAGGTGTGGAACTAACAACGCCATTTCATTGAATCGATTAATGTACTTGGTATGATCCAACCCAATCATTTCATGTGCCAGGAATTCAGCTTCGATTCTTTCCAGTTCATTAATTGGACAAAACTTTTCAGTAACCAGATATTTAAAAACTTTCCACTTCATGGCCTTAATGGTGTTTCGGCCCCTGGTTTTGACAATGGTGTTCCACCATGTCAATGCAGATCCCATTAGTGAGTGAGTTGCATATTTCACCTTATTATCCTCCTTGCAGTCACTGATGTCTAACACTACCTCCATATCCTCCAACCATCTAATTACCCCTACAGCACCATCCCTACCTTCAAAATCTTTTGGCTTGCACGCCATGAAAGTCTTGTATGAGCACCCCTTCCGTTCTTCCATCTTTGCCTGTTCAATTTCTGGTCCTCCTGCTCCGTGAGCATTTTCATTTTGGTTTTCGATAGTCATATTCGCCCTGATCTGAGCTGCAATAGTTGGTATTGCATTCTGGATATGCCTGGTAATAAGATTAGTCATTCTATCCTCCATGTTTCGATCTCCTCCATTTCCACCTGCGTTTGGGTTGCCCTTCGGGGGATTCTCCCTATTTTCAACATGGTTAACTGAGTTTTCCGGGGGAGGTGGTGGTGGATTCCTTCTTCTTCCGGCTCGCAGGTTCGGATTCGCTCCCGTATTGGCTTGACCACGGTTTAATCGTTGGCTACGTCGAGGTGGCTTTCTATATTATAAGTTTCACACATAGAGAAAATTTATTGTCATTAATTTTTGTTGTGCAATCATTTAAAGCATACCAATGTATCAATTTAGCATATAAAATATTTATTTAAACAACCAATCAAGAGATAAATATAAATCACTGCATTGTATAAATTTTTCTATCAACCATGAGTTCAATCACTATTCTTGTATCTTACCATTACATTACCTTAACAATTTCCATCATTATACATCATATAATGTCAACCAAACAACCAAGTCGTATGCATCATAATTCAATGTTTCATAATCAACCAGTCCATTCATTGCATCCATAATTCAAATCATAAAGTTCTTGGGAAACACTCCCAATAATAACATTGTTTCATAAATAAAAATACTGGGTACGCAGCCCCAAGAATAAAATGTTTCATAATCAATCATAACAAATACAAGTGATAAGGCTCTCAATTCTTCCTGCCGCGGATAGAGTCCCATATGGATGAGAAGAAACCCTTCTTCTTCGATGCCTGATTAGCCTCTCGGGATTCCTTAAGCTCCTTACGGGTCATCTCTAGCTGTAAGGTTACGGCTCCCATGTGTCTCTGGAATTGCTCCACCAGGTGGCTCGCCCTCTTTTCCTGTTCAAACATGGCTGACCATAGCATAAAATTCTCCTCCCACTGCGGGTTACCCTCCGAAGCTCTCTCTCTACTCGGTCATGCTATCTCCCTTCCATACCTTGCAGAGTGCCCTGAGTGTATGCTGTGGCGTGCGGGTTGAGTCACGTGAGGCTCCCCCATACTGTAACATCAATGCCGAAACCGTTACCGGAACAGTGATCTCTACAGTACATGAACAGTAAAACAGGTACGAATCATATACATTTCTGTATGTTTCACTATTCATATCATTTATCATTGTCACTTTGTGCTATCATAGAACAAATTCTGGAAACATTTAACAGAAACGCAGTTCAGAGCACTGGTTCTTGAGTCGGATAATTATCTGGCAACATAGAACCATCATGGGTTTATTTATTAGGTTTTATTATGTATAAACGTATGTGAGACTTTAACGAACAAAATACACGAATATTGTTATGTGAACGCTAAACCGACGGGTTATTCGTATAGGTGACGATCTGTACGAATATATCTGAAAGTTTAACGTTCTGAATGATATTCTATAATTAGAAAACAAGATTGAAAAGTATAGGTATCGTCGTGTTCGTACGAGTGACGATTCGAATGAATACGCGCGACAACCGTACATTTCGATTTAAACTGTAAATTAAATATTTTTATTTAATAAATAGAAGATATTAGTTAATTTATTAGGAATTACAACCCAGAATAATTAAATGATTTCTAATTTTAAAAATCGTGTCGTTTCATCGCAAAAATTACACGAACTAGCATTTTACGCGAAACCGAACGAGACCGAACAACCGGGTGTATCTAAAACACTAAATGTGGCATTAAATGCCACAACAACCACCATCTAACCCTCTCCCTCTCTTCATCTCGTTTTCTCTCTCTCTCTAAAACTCTCTCAAGAACAAAACTTCTCTCTACAATTGGGAGCTCACTTCAAGTAGGAATAGATCAAATTTGGTGTCATCACGATCCTTTCATCTTGTAGATTACAGAAGTACAAGGGATCTAACCATTCACCCAACGAATTCGAGGTATATCTTCACTTTATTTTCGGTTTTAGGGTAGGTTACGAACCCCTTCTTGTTGAGGTTTATAATCGGTCCACACACTCACAAAACACGTAGATAAAAGCATATGAACAACCTAGACACATTGGAAACTGAATTGTAACAGGTTAAGGTTGAAATGAGGATAAGATTTACAGGTTCGTGAGGATAGAGAGCTGCTACAGGTTCGTCGCTGGCGGCCGAACCTTATTAGGTTAAAGCCGAACCCTAGCCGAACCAGTTATGAGGCAGCCGAGCCTAGGAGTTTTTTTAGCCGAACCTTGATGCCTGCAACGAACCCTGTGGCTTGGGACGAACCTTAAAGATCACGAACCTATGAGAAGTGAACCCTACTCAGCCGAAGCTATGGGGACAACGAACCTGCATGGACGAACCTTGACCATGCAGAACACTTAGATGCCGAACCTTTTGAGTTGAACCAGTAGCCGAACCCTTACATCTTTGAAGCCAGCCGAACCTTAGTGGCTGGTCAAGAAAGGTTCCTGCCTTAATCAAGGTGTTGAACCTAAATGTTGCTTAACATGGTTAGAATAGGAATGCAAGAACCCATGCATGCGTGTAATATGTATTGTGAGTGTATGTGTGCGCATGGGTACCCACGTAAGCTATGCATGGAGTAGATAACTTAGGAATTTCATGGGTTCATGGGTTGGAGATTACTACAACAACATAATTGTTAACATGCAATAACAATTCAACAAGAATTGTTAATGGTCATTTGATGGCATAATAACCGGATAATACTTTCATGAGATCAAGAAAATTCAAAGGTTCAAGTCTAGAAATCAAATGGAAATCAAAGAAGTTCAATTGGGCCTAAGCGGGCCCAATGGGGCTTAATTAAGCCCATCATGTATTAAATGATGACGTAACTCAAGTAATGATATTTTGATAAAATAAAAGACATTGTGAATTTATTTAAAACTTAGTTCAATACTTTTCTAAAATTTTGTTAATTTGAAATGTAATTTAAAATTTTCATTTGTTTCTTTTAAATTTAGTTAGTTATAAAAGTAAATGTAATATCATTGATTGGGATTTTGTTGTAAAATAGACAATATAATTGTCTGGATTTGCTCTAAAAACAAAGGAAACTCTGCCAAAATTTTCTAAAATATAAAAGAACGCTATTATAATTAACCACGGGAATTGGGATCATGAGAAGGGTAATTAAGATAGCTTAGATCTTAGATACACTTAGTACTAAGACACTTAGTTGCACACACAACAAGACTCAAATCTTAGGCACAACGACTACTACGCGTACTTATCATATCCGAAATTCTTATAAAATAACTCAGGAACCGAAGATACTTAGCTTACATACAGGAGCGCGCATTTTGTGTTAGATCAAATTACATAGCAGCACAGGTGAGTTCATTACCCCTTTTCTAAACATTTTTGTTTTAAAATGCAGGGCTGAGAAGCATGCGTAAACTGTTATTTAAATTGTTTACTTAAATGCTTTTAAATTTATATGTTTTACATATATATAAATGTTATCTTAGACCACGTCTAGGAAGATTTTGTGCAGGTTTACTAACTGATTTACTTATAAATTAAGTGAATAATCAAGTTAAACTAAACATTTCAACAAATCAAAACATTTCATATGAATCAAACTAGACATTTTGACAAAACAAGTGTGTGAGTTCAAGGAATCAAAGAAACATTTTGACGGATCAAATGGGTGTTTTCAATGAATCAAACGGAACATTTTTGACAAATCAAGTGGGTGAGTTCAACGAATCATACGAAACATTTTGACGAAACAAGTGTGGGATTTCAACGAATCAAACGAACCACTCTTTGCAAAGACTATATTCAACGTTATACAAACTAAGTGTTTGTTGAACAATGAATCAAGTGTACAATTGATCCATGAATCTAGTATTCTATGATCAACAAGTTAAGTACATCTTGTAACAGAATCAGACGAATCAATAAATCATTTTCAAGGGAAAACCTAGGAAATATCAGAGATAACATATGCCAAAACAGACGAAACAAAAACCCTACATTTCAAGAAGTCCTAGCTTGACCGTTTGATTTGTAGGTCGTATGTTTGAGGATATTTACAGATTCCCTAACTACTAAGTACCTAGATTGACAGACTAGTCTACTCGAGTATGACCACAGGCCCCAATCAATAGGACTTAGATTTTATTAAATGTTTATTTATTTATTTAATTAAGCATTTATAACTGTTTATACAATTACTGTAGTTGATCATAATGTGTGATAAACTTGTGAAATCAACATGGATTTCAAATGATTGTAATGACAGGGACAACAAACAGAGGAACTTATGGAATTGTGATAAGGGTAAAAATTCTTAATTATCATTAACAACAGTGTCATATACGGATTAGTATGTGGTGGGACGGTGGCTGGGCGGGCGGTAAGTTCGACCCTACATATGCCCTATATATAAGCATACCGATTCGGATATTACATGTGGTGTTAATGAGGTTAGGGTCTTTACCAAAGGAGGTTTTCAAATCATTTTCAATTACTAAAAACTATATGAACTCACCAACCATGTGTTGACTTGATCTTTTTGCATGACTTCTCAGGTGATGAACAGGTTAATTAAGAAGTCATTTCCTTTGGACTTGGACTTCAGATAGGAGACTTAGTATTTTGGACCTGCATATTTTTGAAGACATCATTATACAATTTATTTTGTATATCTTGTGTAAATACAAGATAGTCATTTTATGATGTTTTCAGTAGATTTACATTGTTAAATTATAAACGATACTGATGTAATTTAACTTTGTAATTCTATTTTATTTAGCATTTCTCATTTATATCATGTGGAATGTAAACAATCTGATCACTTCGATTATCACTCTCGATATCGCCCCCCGGGAACCTTCCGCCCGTCGGGGAAACCCGATCCTACCCTGCCGGCTCGGGGTGTGACAGATTGGTATCAGAGCCATGATTATAGAGAAATATAGGTCACTTATTTAAATGGTTTGGCCTAGACTATAACCTAGGGACCCTGCATATAGAGAAAACAGGACTTAGGAATTAATTGCATACTGTATCCTGTATTCGATCATTGCACTAACCGATAACTCTATTGGTTATGATCAGAATGCCGCCGCGAAGACAACCACCCTTGCTACCTCTACCACCACAAGACTTGGCTCCACACTCCTCGACACCGTCACCAAATGATTCACCATCACCACCTCCTCCACCTCCTCCTCCCCCTCCTCCATTGATTACTCAAGCATCTGATTCGGGCACAGCACCGGCCATGGATCCTGCTACTATCGCTCTGGTGACGTTACTGAGTAGCCAGATGACAAATCAGATGAAGGAAGCAATACCGGAGATGTTCCTTCGTCTTCGTAATGAAATCCTCAACACTGGCAACACATCAGGAGAAGCCAGTGGAAATACTGGAGATTCATCTCATTACTCCTACAAGTCCTTTGTAGGATGTAAACCACCCAGTTTTAGTGGGTCTGAAGGCGCCGTTGGATTAATCCAATGGATTGAGAAGATTGAGGCAACATTGGATCTTTGCAGCTGCCCCGAACACCACAAGGTCCGTTACTCAGCGGGAACATTCAACAAACGGGCTCTGACCTGGTGGAATGGTCAGATCAATGCCTGAGGAAGAGAGGAAGCTATGGCAATGTCATGGGAAGACTTCAAGACACTGCTGCGAACAGAATTCTGTCCCAAAAATGAGCTGCAAAAGTTGGAGGTTGAACTATCCAACCATGTGATGAAGGGGGCTGATCACATGGGGTACACTACTCATTACCATGAGTTAGTTGCTTTGGTACCCGATATGGTACCAACTCTGGAGAAAAGGATAGACCGTTATGTAGGTGGACTTCCCGCCTGCATTCAGGGCATGGTTGTTTCAGCCAACCCTACTAGGGTTGAATCTGCAGTGAGATTATCTGGGAAACTCACTGACCTTATGGTAGCCTCTGGAGTTCTAAAGAAGGAGGCTGAACCCTGCAAGAACAAAGCTGAGTCTTCAAAGAAACCCTCCCATCATCAGAAGAAGAAACAGAAGATCATCAAGAACTACACGGTGGCCACACCTCTGCAACAAGTGGCAGCAACACCACAGAACCCCAACCGCAAACCTTACACTGGCACGTTTCCTTTGTGTGCCAAATGTCAGTATCATCACCCTGCTGACACTCCCTGCAAGCAATGCACGGGATGCGAAAGAAAGGGCCATTGGGTCCAGTACTGCCGGATGACACCTAATCAAGCAGTCAACAATGCTGCTTTGGCTCTTCCTCCACCAGCTAATCGGAACAATGGTTGATGCTATAACTGTGGCGAACAAGGCCACTTTGCGAAGAATTGCCCAAAGAAGGCTCAACCAGCAGTTCAAGCACCCCGTGGACGAGCATTTGCAATCGGAGCACCAGCTGCACGCCAGGACCCAAATGTGGTCACTGGTACGTTTCTCTTACATGACTTTCATGCATCTGTTCTATTTGATACTGGTGCGGATCAGAGTTTTATCTCTACCGACTTTGCATGCCAACTAGATTCCATAGAGGAACAGTTAGACTCCCCTTACATTATAGAAGTAGCTAACAGGAAACAGATTACAGTTAGCACAGTTTATAGAAATTGCCCATTGACACTTAATGGTCATACATTTGCCATCGATTTGATACCGATGGAGTTGGGTAGTTTTGACATCATTGTTGGAATGGAATGGCTTTCCTCAAACCGAGTGGAAGTTATCTGTTCTGAGAAGCTGCTTCGAATTCCATTGCCGAGTGATCGTGTATTGGAAGTAAAAGGGGATCAAGCAAAACGAAGTGTCAAAATCATCTCTTGCATAAAGGCACGTAAGTATCTACAGAAGCAGTGCGTGGCGTTCTTGGCTCATGTGGTGGAAAAGGAGAAAGAGAAGAAAAAGATTCAAGATGTACCGGTAGTGAAAGAATATCCTGAAGTGTTTCCTGAAGACTTACCAGGTTTGCCACCTGTGCGATCGGTAGAGTTTCGTATTGACTTAATTCCTGGAGCAACCCCGGTTGCTAAATCTCCGTACAGGTTAGCACCTTCAGAGATGCAGGAATTGTCTAATCAGTTACAGGAGCTACTTGACAAGGGTTTCATCAGACCGAGCTACTCACCTTGGGGAGTTCCGGTCTTGTTCGTGAAAAAGAAAGACGGATCGTTCAGAATGTGCATAGATTACAGGGAGCTGAACAAACTAACCATCAAGAATCGGTATCCATTACCGAGGATTGATGATTTGTTTGACCAACTGCAAGGAGCTCAATATTTTTCGAAGATTGATTTGCGGTCTGGATACCATCAGCTGAGAGTCCAAGATGAAGACATACCGAAAACGGCCTTTCGAACAAGATACGGGCATTATGAATTCATGGTGATGCCTTTCGGATTGACAAATGCACCAGCGGTTTTCATGGACCTCATGAACCGAGTGTGCAAGCCGTACTTGGATCAATTTGTCATCGTCTTTATTGATGATATACTGATTTATTCCAAGACCAAAACAGAACATGAGCAACACCTTAAAAAGATCTTGGAGCTGTTGAAGAAAGAGCAACTCTATGCTAAATTCTCTAAGTGTGAATTCTGGCTAAGAGAAGTTCAATTTCTGGGTCATGTAGTCAACAGCGAGGGAATTCATGTAGATCCTGCCAAGATCGAGGCGATAAAGAATTGGGACACTCCGAAGACACCGACGGAGATACGGTCTTTTCTGGGATTGGCAGGTTATTATAGAAGGTTCATCTCGAATTTTTCTAAGATAGCTCTACCACTCACTAAGTTAACCCAGAAAAGTGAACCGTTTGTCTGGGAGCAGAAACAGGAAGATGCTTTTCAGACATTAAAACAGAAACTATGTGATGCTCCAATCCTATCTCTCCCAGAGGGCTGCGATGACTTTGTTGTGTACTGTGATGCTTCCCATCAGGGACTTGGTTGCGTGTTAATGCAACGGGACAAAGTTATAGCCTATGCATCAAGACAGTTAAAGGTTCATGAGAAGAACTACACTACTCATGATCTTGAACTGGGAGCTGTAATCTTCGCACTGAAGATTTGGAGACATTATTTATACGGCACCAAGTTTACCATATTCACTGATCACAAGAGTCTGCAACACATCTTTGATCAGAAGGAGCTCAACATGCGACAACGTCGTTGGGTTGAACTTCTGAATGATTATGATTGTGTAATTAAGTATCATCCGGGAAAGGCGAACGTTGTAGCTGATGCCTTGAGCCGGAAGGAACGGGTCAAACCTCTACGTGTTAGAGCAATGGGAATAACCGTACAGACCAGTTTAAGTGACAAGATTATCCAAGCACAACAAGAAGCACTTGACCGAGGTAATTTGAAGAAGGAACTTGATTGCGGAGCAGAGAAACGGTTTGACACGAAGCCTGATGGAATGATCTACTACCGAGAACGTATATGGATCCCGGCGGTGGATGAATTGAGAAGACTTATCTTCAATGAAGCACACAAGACTAAGTACTCTGTCCATCCGGGCACTGATAAAATGTACCAAGACTTGCGTGGATTTTATTGGTGGCCTGGAATGAAGAAAGACATAGCCGAGTATGTCGGTCAGTGTCTGACGTGTGCGAAGGTAAAGGCGGAACATCAGAGACCGTCTGGTCTACTGGAACAGCCTGAGATTCCGCTCTGGAAGTGGGAACAAATAGCTATGGATTTCATTACCAAGCTACCCCGCACTTCCAGTGGTCATGATACAATTTGGGTGATCATTGATCGTTTAACAAAATCTGCTCATTTCTTGCCCATGCTTGAAAATTCCACCATGGATAAACTGGCAAGATTATACATCAATGAGATAGTGGTACGCCATGGTGTGCCATTGTCTATTATCTCTGATAGAGACAGCAGATTCACATCAAGGTTCTGGCAATCACAGCAGAAATCTCTAGGGACACATTTAAATCTGAGCACAGCTTACCATCCACAAACGGATGGCCAAAGCGAACGTACTATACAGACCCTAGAGGATATGTTAAGAACCTGTGTATTGGACTTCGGTGGGAATTGGGACTCCCATTTGCCACTGATCGAGTTCTCCTACAACAATAGTTATCACAGCAGTATCGGATGTGCACCATTCGAGGCTCTTTATGGCCGGAAATGTCGATCACCGATCTGTTGGACTGAAATTGGAGACAACCGAATAACTGGACCAGAACTTATCCAAGAAACCACTAACAAGATAGCTCAGATTCAAAGAAGACTACAAGCAACAAGGAGCAGACAAAAGAGCTACGCCGACAAACGGCGCAAGCCGTTGGAGTTCCAAGTGGGAGATCGTGTAATGTTGAAGGTATCCCCATGTAAAGGCGTTGTACGCTTTGGAAAGAAAGGCAAATTAGCACCAAGATATGTGGGACCGTTTGAGATCATCGAACGTATAGGTCCTGTAGCTTATCGACTGAGATTACCAGATGAACTCAGTGGTGTGCATGACGTGTTTCACGTCTCAAATCTAAAGAAATGCCTTGCTGACGAGTCTCTCGTCATTCCAATCGAAGAGATTCAAGTCGATGAACAGTTACACTTCATTGAAGAACCTTTAGAGATTATGGATCGCAAGGTTAAACAACTGAGGCGAAGCCGTATTCCCATTGTAAAGGTTCGATGGAATTCAAGACGCGGGCCCGAGTTCACTTGGGAACGTGAAGATCACATGAAGTTAAAGTACCCCCAGCTGTTTGAAGAGGAAGCTGTACCTGATAACAACTCTTAAATTTCGGGACGAAATTTCTCTAACAAGGGGAGACTGTAACATCAATGCCGGAACCGTTACCGGAACAGTGATCTCTACAGTACATGAACAGTAAAACAGGTACGAATCATATACATTTCTGTATGTTTCACTATTCATATCATTTATCATTGTCACTTTGTGCTATCATAGAACAAATTCTGGAAACATTTAACAGAAACGCAGTTCAGAGCACTGGTTCTTGAGTGGGATAATTATCTGGCAACATAGAACCATCATGGGTTTATTTATTAGGTTTTATTATGTATAAACGTATGTGAGACTTTAACGAACAAAATACACGAATATTGTTATGTGAACGCTAAACCGACGGGTTATTCGTATAGGTGACGATCTGTACGAATATATCTGAAAGTTTAACGTGCTGAATGATATTCTATAATTAGAAAACAAGATTGAAAAGTATAGTTATCGTCGTGTTCGTACGAGTGACGATTCGAACGAATACGCGCGACAACCGTACATTTCGATTTAAACTGTAAATTAAATATTTTTATTTAATAAATAGAAGATATTAGTTAATTTATTAGGAATTACAACCTAGAATAATTAAATGATTTCTAATTTTAAAAATCGTGTCGTTTCGTCGCAAAAATTACACGAACTAGCATTTTACGCGAAACCGAACGAGACCGAACAACCGGGTGTATCTAAAACACTAAATGTGGCATTAAATGCCACACAACCACCATCTAACCCTCTCCCTCTCTTCATCTCGTTTTCTCTCTCTCTCTCTCTAAAACTCTCTCAAGAACAAAACTTCTCTCTACAATTGGGAGCTCACTTCAAGTCGGAATCGATCAAATTTGGTGTCATCACGATCCTTTCATCTTGTAGATTACAGAAGTACAAGGGGTCTAACCATTCACCCAACGAATTCGAGGTATATCTTCACTTTATTTTCGGTTTTAGGGTAGGTTATGAACCCCTTCTTGTTGAGGTTTATAATCGGTCCACACACTCACAAAACACGTAGATAAAAGCATATGAACAACCTAGACACATTGGAAACTGAATTGTAACAGGTTAAGGTTGAAATGAGGATAAGATTTACAGGTTCGTGAGGATAGAGAGCTGCTACAGGTTCGTAGCTGGCGGCCGAACCTTATTAGGTTAAAGCCGAACCCTAGCCGAACCAGTTATGAGGCAGCTGAGCCTAGGAGTTTTTCTAGCCGAACCTTGATGCCTGCAACGAACCCTGTTGCTTGGGCCGAACCTTAAAGATCACGAACCTATGAGAAGTGAACCCTACTCAGCCGAAGCTATGGGGACAACGAACCTGCATGGAGGAACCTTGACCATGCAGAACACTTAGATGCCGAACCTTTTGAGTTGAACCAGTAGCCGAACCCTTACATCTTTGAAGCCAGCCGAACCTTAGTGGCTGGTCAAGAAAGGTTCGCTGCCTTAATCAAGGTGTTGAACCTAAATGTTGCTTAACATGGTTAGAATAGGAATGCAAGAACCCATGCATGCGTGTAATATGTATTGTGAGTGTATGTGTGCGCATGGGTACCCACGTAAGCTATGCATGGAGTAGATAACTTAGGAATTTCATGGGTTCATGGGTTGGAGATTACTACAACAACATAATTGTTAACATGCAATAACAATTCAACAAGAATTGTTAATGGTCATTAGATGGCATAATAACCGGATAATACTTTCATGAGATCAAGAAAATTCAAAGGTTCAAGTCTAGCAATCAAATGGAAATCAAAGAAGTTCAATTGGGCCTAAGCGGGCCCAATGGGGCTTAATTAAGCCCATCATGTATTAAATGACGACGTAACTCAAGTAATGATATTTTGATAAAATAAAAGACATTGTGAATTTATTTAAAACTTAGTTCAATACTTTTCTAAAATTTTGTTAATTTGAAATGTAATTTAAAATTTTCATTTGTTTCTTTTAAATTTAGTTAGTTATAAAAGTAAATGTAATATCATTGATTGGGATTTTGTTGTAAAATAGACAATATAATTGTCTGGATTTGCTCTAAAAACAAAGGAAACTCTGCCAAAATTTTCTAAAATATAAAAGAACGCAATTATAATTAACCACGGGAATTGGGATCATGAGAAGGGTAATTAAGATAGCTTAGATCTTAGATACACTTAGTACTAAGACACCTAGTTGCACACACAATAAGACTCAAATCTTAGGCACAACGACTACTACGCGTACTTATCATATCCGAAATTCTTATAAAATAACTCAGGAACCGAAGATACTTAGCTTACATACAGGAGCGCGCATTTTGTGTTAGATCAAATTACATAGCAGCACAGGTGAGTTCATTACCCCTGTTCTAAACATTTTTGTTTTAAAATGCGGGGCTGAGAAGCATGCGTAAACTGTTATTTAAATTGTTTACTTAAATGCTTTTAAATTTATATGTTTTACATATATCTAAATGTTATCCTAGACCACGTATAGGAAGATTTTGTGCAGGTTTACTAACTGATTTACTTATAAATTAAGTGAATAATCAAGTTAAACTAAACATTTCAACAAATCAAAACATTTCATATGAATCAAACTAGACATTTTGACAAAACAAGTGTGTGAGTTCAAGGAATCAAACGAAACATTTTGACGGATCAAATGGGTGTTTTCAATGAATCAAACGGAACATTTTTGACAAATCAAGTGGGTGAGTTCAACGAATCATACGAAACATTTTGACGAAACAAGTGTGGGATTTCAACGAATCAAACGAACCAATCTTTGCAAAGACTATATTCAACGTTATACAAACTAAGTGTTTGTTGAACAATGAATCAAGTGTACAATTGATCCATGAATCTAGTATTCTATGATCAACAAGTTAAGTACATCTTGTAACAGAATCAGACGAATCAATAAATCATTTTCAAGGGAAAACCTAGGAAATATCAGAGATAACATATGCCAAAACAGACGAAACAAAAACCCTACATTTCAAGAAGTCCTAGCTAGACCGTTTGATTTGTAGGTCGTATGTTTGAGGATATTTACAGATTCCCTAACTACTAAGTACCTAGATTGACAGATTAGTCTACTCGAGTATGACCACAGGCCCCAATCAATAGGACTTAGATTTTATTAAATGTTTATTTATTTATTTAAATAAGCATTTATAACTGTTTATACAATTACTGTAGTTGATCATAATGTGTGATAAACTTGTGAAATCAACATGGATTTCAAATGATTGTAATGACAGGGACAACAAACAGAGGAACTTATGGAATTGTGATAAGGGTAAAAATGCTTAATTATCATTAACAACAGTGTCATATACGGATTAGTATGAGGTGGGACGGTGGCTGGGCGGACGGTAAGTTCGACCCTACATATGCCCTATATATAAGCATACCGATTCGGATATTACATGTGGTGTTAATGAGGTTAGGGTCTTTACCAAAGGAGGTTTTCAAATCATTTTCAATTACTAAAAACTATATGAACTCACCAACCATGTGTTGACTTGATCTTTTTGCATGACTTCTCAGGTGATGAACAGGTTAATTAAGAAGTCATTTCCTTTGGACTTGGACTTCAGATAGGAGACTTAGTATTTTGGACCTGCATATTTTTGAAGACATCATTATACAATTTATTTTGTATATCTTGTGTAAATACAAGATAGTCATTTTATGATGTTTTCAGTAGATTTACATTGTTAAATTATAAACGATACTTATGTAATTTAACTTTGTAATTCTATTTTATTTAGCATTTCTCATTTATATCATGTGCAATGTAAAAAATCTGATCACTTCGATTATCACTCTCGATATCGCGCCCCGGGAACCTTCCGCCCGTCGGGGAAACCCGATCCTACCCCGCCGGCTCGGGGTGTGACACATACCAGGGTGAAGTGGCCCACTCCTCGGTATACGAAATGAGGCAGAGGCTCCTGGCCTTGCCCCCATAACTGGGGTAGGCCTCCTCACTGGTACGTCACTCGGCTCCCTACGGGGTAGTAGGGGCGATATAGACCTAGTACGGGATCTACTAGGCATGGATGACGCAGCATCCTCATGCTCCATGGGCTCAGACTCCTAAGACGTGATGTAGGCATCCTCTGGCGTAGGACTATAGTGTTGAGGAAACTGACGGTGCAATTCTTCACGAACTGCTGGTGGAAAGTCTCTTCTCGCAAAAACCCGGGGTCGGCTCGATGGTCCTCCTTTGCTAATTCCTTTTCCTTTTGCGTCCATTTTCCTGCAATAATTTGTTAGAATACTTGATATTTTAATTTGTCCTAATTTCCTAAAGCAATATTTCCTAATTCCTAAGTATCCTATTTCCTACTTGTCCCAATTTCTCGGTCATAGTCTTAGGTATTCTAAGGCACCTCATTCTCTATAACCTTGGGCTCTGATACCAACCTATCACACCCTTACTCAAGGAGATTAGGGCACAACAATTGATCTCAAATCATTTAACTAACTTGGCGGAAGCATAGTATAAATAATCCATAGCCCAAAGTAAACAATTATCTAATTGCCACGCAGGGCCAAATAAAACATTATCCAATAACATAAATTGTTTGCAATTAACTTCATTCTAAAAGATACACTACGCCTCTAGAAGCTGATCCAGTTCACCTACTCTTATCATTCAACCTGAAAGACATGCTAAACTACGTCAACTAAAAAGTTGGTGAGAACATGAGTTTTATATTATGACACGGTAGTAACAATAATACAATAAAGCATAACATGTGATAATTCAATAACAATACAACCAACCCTGCTCCATCCTCGGGCGTTTGCCTCTTACAATGTTAGCCCATAACATGGTCATTCTAATTTAACTTCCCATTCCGAGACCCGTTCATGCTCTCGGTGTAAATGTATCAATAAGAATATATGCCACAACGGTTGACATTAACCTCAGTGGGGTTTCAACCCTATTTTATAAGGCCACCCTTTCGGGCCACTGTGCGTGGGGGATTCCCAAGTAGTACTACCCATATACTCACCGGCTCTCCTTATGAGTTAATGGTTGTATATTATGTTTAATGTCTATGGGAAGCAATTTTATTTGAAACGGACGTTCATTATCACATAAATATAATTTTATAAACAGTTTATGGAGCATGCTTTCAGTATCCCAAAACAGTAAAAAGAAAAGGGATCACATGAACTCACCTGTGCTAGCGATGGGGTTTGGTTAACTGATGATTGAATGGTTTGGTGGATTGCCTTGATTGGTTCAACTGCCTAATATATGTTTAGAATTTTTAGTATATAATCATGCCATAATTATTGATGTGCTAATGTTTCTTATGCAATATTATCAACTTACATCGTGTAGTTGTATAGTTAACTACATGCCAATATTCAATAGTTTAAGTGTTTAACAATTATATATGTATATATATATATATATATTTATATGATTATAAATAGTTTTAGGTAAACATAGTTTGCAAGTGTTTTAAATAAGTAGTTGTATGATGATTAATATTTTTAAATAGTTTAATAGGAACTTGCAATTATCTAATATAGGTTTTATAAATTTGTAAAAATTTTCCTATTTATTTTTATCAGTAAAGGGTCTGGGTAAAATGATATTTAACCATTGCTTATTATTTTCATACATGGATATTATATAAAATTTCATTTTTATTCATTTTAAATCCTTCAAAAATTCACTTTAAAGGATTCAGGTCTCTAAAAATTCCGAAACTTTTTGTACAGAATAATAAATGTGTCCTTAGGCTACTGTAAAAATTTCGAGGTCGTTTACTATTTTAAATGATTTTTATACTGTTTAATATACAAAATATCAAAATAAACACTTAACAGTTACTAAAAATTACAAATTTTTACTGGAACATCACAATATGATTACCATTCTGGAAAAATATTTATTTCATATTTTGGACAGTAACGAATTAAATTCGTATTTTTAGGCTTAATTAACATATTAAATAGTAAATAATTAGATTAAACCATACATTTGTAGTTTTAATATTTTTCCCAGGTTGTATACATATATTAAGACTAAAATAAATTACAGTTAGAATTTTTAATTGACAGATGCTATTTTTACCGATTTTACCAACTTTTATAGCGATTTTATAAAATCCATAACTTATTTTTAGTGCATCAATAAATACCCCAAATTTTTATGTAATGATTTGATATTATTATGGACCTGTTTTGGTCATCACCTCATCCAGTAAGTTTGAATATGTAATGTTTTCGATTTTATGATCTATTTATACATATAAACCAAGGTTTTAGTTAAATAATCACCATGCAATGCTTTTATAATCATGACCACTTTATTTCAATATTATTTCCAAGTTTATTATAACAATATAACCTGTCCAAAAATCGTGACATACATATTTATTATTTCAAGTTGCATATTCCCACTTTTACATACATGCATGTATAGGTTTTAAGCTTTAGAGGGGTGAAATCATACCCTTGTGTTGTGAACTTGTGAGCAACGTCTCGAGATGATTCTTAGTGTGGTTAGGACCTATAAAATGTGTAGAAGGGTTTGTAGGGATTATTAGAGGTACAAAATGGAAGTCATGATTTTCCAAGCTCAAGAACTTACACATGCAAAACTTGCATGTGTATGCATGGCTCTAAGTACTCGTCCCCTAATGGATTCTTCGGTTTACATTAGATTAAGAATCATTTCTTTTGAATCTTTACGGGTTATAATACCAAAAATTGTAGTTTTTGTTAAAGAGATGTCGAGTTTTTCACACATGCATGCACATGCATGTGTATTCTCGTGACTATGGGAACATAACCTCCTCATGATTATGATAAAAATGGTTAAAGATCGAGTACTCAGGGGCTGTTAAGAGTTTAGTTGGAAGGAAGAGTAGATAGGACATGATTTTTGAGAGTTTACGATTATCCAACTAACCGTTGTGCCGACCTATTCCTTGTCTCACGTTGAGAGCTTGTAGTGGCCTTCAATCCGTCGTTTCTTGGCTTCCAAAGTGGGCTGGTCTTCGTTGATGATGAGAGAAAGGGAAGAGAGGGAGTGAGACTTGCGTGTTTTCAAATGAGGTAAAGTGTGATGTGTGTGGGTGTTGTCAATTATAGAGAAGGGAAAGAGGGAGAGAGTGATCCGGTCAAGCAAACGAAAAAGGGAGGAGAGGGATTGGGGAACCGGTTTTTGGGATAGAGAGGAAGAAGGGATTGGTTGAAAGTGAGGTGAGGGTGTGGGATAGTGTAAAATTTTTGTTGTCTTGTGGTTGTGTATATATGTATACCGAAATGTATGTGTATAAATATATATATATATATATATATATATATATATATATATAATGGTGATATAAAAGATTAATAAATGATGTTATTGGTGGTGATGGGAGGTGGGGTAAAGGATTGTATGTAAATATATATGTATAACCGTGTGTATATACATATATATTTTATCTAGATAAATTCTTGTGTGTGTCACGTATGTATCTAGATGTATACATATATGTTGTTTCATGGTTTGAATTAGTGTGTGTGTCGTGTGCATGCATATCATTTTTATGTGTGTGTGACTCACGCATGCATGTGTATATATATATGCATATGTATTGTAGGGTTTGATTTTTATGCATGTATGCATATAAAATCGAAATGTGTACATATATATATACACGTATTATTATGGGTCGTGTATATATATATGTAATGTAAAGAGTGTTGTTTAATTGATGTTGTCATGCATACATAATATGATTTTCATTAATTTAAGTGTGCACTAATATTTGTATAAGAATATACATGTGTATTTATGGTTTCATTTTTGTGTTATAGGGTAAAGTCTTATAATACCTTGTTAATGTTTCACCCATTTGGGTCGTCATAATTATTTGTAAGGATACAAATTTCTTGTAACACTTGGATTGTTACGTAAAAATTTTTAATATGATTCACTTGCTTCTAACCTTTATGGCATGTGTACTTTATTGCTCTCAACTAATGACATATTTCTCTACTTAGTGTTTCCAATATGTGTGTCTATCAAATCATGTTAACAGAATGCGTTGTAATTAAGGTTTTAATATAAACCTGGTTCATGTGTTGTCACACATATGGATGTTTGGAGAGAAAATCAAGAAGAACAAAAGTATATTATTCATCATTCGATGATTTTTAGATAGATGGTTGAAGTATATGATTAATCAGCTCGAGATAATCATTCGAGACAATTTTCAAGATTCAAGATTGGATCTAAATCCAAAATTCGTGGAAGAATTGTGAGTTATGGATATTTTCATAATATTCCAAAAGCATATGATCTTATGTCCTTACCATCATTCGAATGCATGCAGTTGTCAAGATTAAGAATGATCCAGCCTATTCAAACTGAGCATAATGAAAGATTTGAGACTTTATTGAAGAAGGAAGTAAAGAAAGGATGGAATTGGTTGGTTCCTCAATTTTTAGTGCTAAAACATAACTCTTATGTTTATCCTAAGACAAAAGTTTATTCAAGACCAAGATTGAGGATGATAGAACAAAATTGAAATTTTTATTTCAAGTTTTGGTTCTATGATGAAACGTATTCTGAAGCAATTATTCTATTGAAAGAAGATAAAAAATGGAGGGTTATAAGACTGCTTAATCCTGTTTTGTTGGTGAATTGTTCAAAACAAGACATTGATATTATCAATGAAGCTGAAATTTATGCAAGTGAAGGATATCATGATGTGGGAGTGAGTTATAAAGATATGGCTTTGCAAATTCAGACCATTGCAAGGATGTGTTATACATTAGGAATTCATTCTAGATGTAACTGGGAAGATGTGAACTATCTGTATGTTGAGCTGATTGCATTGCAGAAAGAAATTGATGATAGAGATGCAAAGGTTGAAGCTAAACGTTTATCAAAGATTCCAAAGTCTGTAATCATACGTGCTGAAGATAATGTTTGTAAAGATCAATCGTCGAGTGCGACTCAGATTGAAGATTGAAGATCAAGATTTTGAAGATTTTGAAGCAAATATTAAGGGGGAGTTTGTTAGGTCATTTTGTAATAGTTTGCTTTCAAAAGTATGTATTTAACTTAGGTTTTTGCTAGGTTCGTCTGGCCCACGAACCTAGGCAAGAGTTGTAAAGGTTCGGCGAACCTAATGCTTTGTATTGTAAAGGTTCATCCAGCGAACCTAAAGGTTCGTCTGACGAACCTGTTGGTTCGGCAAGGTTCGTTTGTTTTGTGTATATATTACAGGTTTGTTTGTATTTTGAAGAGTGACAGAACAGATAGGGAGAGAACCTGTGTGAGATTAGTATGATTGTTAAGAACTGTGTGTTCTTATTTCATGTTCTTCTAATCTGATTTTGTTATCAATGAACATGATGTTTATCATAATGATTGTATATCTTTGATTCATATAGATTTAATCTTGATTCCGCATAGATTGAAATGTTAATAGAATTCAATTGATCGATCAAGAACAATCTACAGCTAATAATTATTCATGTAAAACATATATGAAGTAAAAGCATTTAAGTAAATACAATCCAAGGAAAATAATCGTCTAACCAATGTTTAAATCTATGCCCCAACTTCGTTTCTAAGTGTTTTGGGTCCATTCCAAGCTTATTGTACTTGGGTAATGCTGAAATAATAGTATCAACAGGGGCTGCTCCATATCGATGGCTTCAAGATCCTTAATTTCGATGATAAGCAGCAGCACCCCATCGAGTCTGCTATGTTCAACAACCCCAAGTTCAGCAGCCTCTAAACCATCGATTTTTGGCCATAACCAGCTCCAAATCGATTCTAAACTGACCCAAACCTCAATCTAGTGTATTCCTTAGCTTCTGGACCCGCTTTATTGTGAATCCTAGAGGTTTTTCAGCACCAAAATGGACTAAAAACAAGTTGTGTTCGGAACAGTGTTCTGGCACAAAAAAAAAACTACATTTTGTTCGTTGTTTTTACCTCAAATCTGGTGTTCCAGCCACCCAATCTTCAATCTAATGTATTCCTTAGCTTCCTAACTCGTTTAAGTGCAAGATACTAAGGCTTTACAGCTCCAAACTCGGCTAAAAAGCTGCTGATGTTCGAGCAGCACACCAAAACAGTAATAGTCACAAAGTCAGACCGTTTGATCTCATTTATGGTCCATTTTTGATGATTCAAAGCTTGATTTCTTCCTCGTAACACGACCTACATGTTTCTAAAGTCGTTATAGTGTTGATCCTAACTTATTTGAAGTGATAAAATGAGTTACAAGCTTACCTTACATGAATAGTAGAAAACCCTCAAAATCAGCAACTTCTTTCTAAATATGCGATCGATCTAGCTCGTTTCAGCTCCGATCAGTTGTCCTACCGTGTTCCTCTCGTTCTCACGGTCGTTTTGACTACTAGAACGTCGAATTTGGTTGAGAAACGAGAGAGATATGAGGCTTTGAAGTTGTGAAATGGAAGAAAATGGTGATGGCCGAAAATCTTGAAGGAGAAGAGATACGGCTGCAAAAGTGATGAGAAAAAGAAGAAAATAAGGGCTTTTATAGCCCGGGTATGTTAGGGTGCGTTCGGTCTCGCTCGGTTTCGTTTTCGCGCGTCGTTTTTCGTCGTTTTTCGTTACATTACGTAACTTTATAAAGATACCAATTTTAAACTTTTTAAAGTGGTAATTCCTAATAATTTAACTAAATATCTTTTATTTGTATTTTTTTAAACTTTAGAATGTTTATTTTTTATTGTTTCATCAGATCGTATCATTTTCGCACGTATCCGTACTAATCGTCACTCGTTCGAACACGACGACAACGTTACTTTCCATTAAGGTTTTCTAATTATTAGATATCGTTCAGAACGTTAAAATTACAGATATATTCGTGCGAATCGTCACCCACACGAATACTCCGTCGGTTTAATATTAACATAACGACATCCATTATTGTTTTGTTCTGTACAAGCTCACATACGTTTATACATAATAAATCCTAACTAAAATTCACATAGTAGTTATGTGTTGTCAAATATGATTCTGACTGTTAAACCATGGATTTGCAATATGTTTATGAAATAAATGCGTAATTGATTCATATTGAACATCAATTGAAGACAGTACACATGTAATACACATAGTTCGTACCTGAATAACTGTACGTGTTACTGTTATAGCTATGGTTTCGGCACTGATGTTACATGCCTGCTTGCATACAGAGTCTGGTCATTGCAGCAAACCCTGTCACTTTAGAGACAGCTATTAGCTTGTCAGGAAAACATACTGACGTGATGGTAGCATCTAGACCCTGAAGAAAGAAGCTGACACTAGAAAGGCAAAGAAAGAAGCTAACACTATGACCCTAAAAACACACATGCAAGTGTGTTTGAACACATGCAACTCCTTGTGGCTCACATGCATGAATTTGTTGGTCTTCTTGTGTGTGTTTCGATGTAATGTTACTGATCTAGAGTGTGCAAGTGTTCTAGGATTGAGTTTTGATGTTGATTTTATGAGACTTGCCATAAAAGGAAACTTTTATGTTGCATGTTGTATATTTGTAATGATCTAGACATGTTAGAAATGTCTAGATGGTGTCAAATGGATATTGAAATGTTTAGAAACACATTTTGATATTTGGATTTGTGAAAATATGGTTTTGTGACAAACTTACTATATTTGTAAAAATATGGTTTTGTGACAAACTTACTAAATTTGATTTTTGAAAACGAGCTTTCAAACGAACACTTTCCAAATTAGGAAACTTTATTCAGTCAAAATGGCAGAAATGGTAATTTATGCACAAACGATATGTTTTAAGTGTTTAAATATGTTTTTACAAACATACTAGAATCACTAGTTTTATGAAATGGGATTTCATAGTTACACTTTACAAAAATAGAAACTTTCTAACTATAGAAAGTTTCCTAAAATGGAAAGTTTCCAAAAATAATAACTTTTATGTTTTCATAAAATGACATTTGTGAAAGCATTATGATTAGGATAGTAGGATGCATTTTGATGTCCTACTTGCATTTATGACACATAAACAAACTAAAACACAACAAATGTATCACCAACGATTCGTCGAGTCAACCCAAGACAACACATAAACACTCGGTTGAGCACACCGACACTAGGAATTGTATGGGATACAACATACCACAAAACACATACTCACGACCTATATGATTATAGGTGCTCACTAGCAGGTTGCTAGCACTCACAGTCGCAAACACATAACAGGAACTGCTTTATCAGGTGAGTTCATGACCCCTTTTAATCTTTATAACCTCTGGGGGAGAAAACATTGCACGATAAACTGTTTTGAAACAACAAACTTATTTTGGTTACATATGAACATGCATTATCACTATATGTATATGTGTGGCACACATCACAACTCAAAATTCTCACAAACACACCTCGGACTGTTAATTGGTGCGTATTCAGTGCGTGTGTTCAATAAATATGAGACTACAATTAATTGCATTATCGGTTCACAACTGAGAATAATTATTTGAGTTCCAGCATAAGCATTTTATTGTTCTCGGTTCTAGGAAAGATTTCTTAGTTCCATTTATTTACTTCTCGGCAATTTAATGATAGACGTCGACAAAATATAGTTAGATCTCGACCAAAAATTATATGTTCTCGGACAAACATTAATAGTCTCAGCTAGCACTATAGTGTTCTTGATTTTGGTTTATTGTTTTCGGTAATGTATATATTTTGAAAATTTTATTGATCTTTGCATATGTTATTATTTCTTGGCAAAAATTATTTAGTTCTCGGCCAAGATAAATTTATTTGCACAAAATTAATGTTCTTGACCAAGATATAGTTCTCTCCAAAAAAAAATAAAGTTCTTGGTTAAAATTTTTTATTTCTTTCTTTCTTGGCAATCCATATAGTAGTTCCTAGCTTAAGCTTTATATAGTATGCGGCAATTTATAAATATCTAGGCACAATCTAATTTGTATTAATTTTTGGCCACAAATGTTTCTTTGTTCACCGCAATTTATTTGCCAGTTTATTTGTTCTCAACCGAAACACTTATGGTCTCAGATTTTATCTAGTATTCTCGAGTTAAAATGTTTTTGGAACAAAAGGATCCTTTGGTTAATCAGTTATCTTCATTTAAGGTATATGAGAATTTATGATGCCAATCTTGTCAAGATAAAGTGATTTTCTTAAAAAATAAAAATAAAAAGTAATCCTTTGAATTATTGTAAGATTGGCAAGACTTGAAGGGATTAAAAAGCGCTCCTACCTAGAACGAAAAAGTACTTAAAGAGAAAGTTGAAAAAAAGAAGAAAGATATCTCAAAATGAAAAATGACTTAAGTGAACAAAGTTGTCTTCAAATAGACTAGCATCATATAATTCAAGAGCTTACAGATGAGATAGAAAAGCTAAAGCTAAATACAATGATGCAGAGCTTAGCTTCAAGAAGTTTTAATCGTCTACTCAAATTTTGAATATCATAGTTGATCAACAAGTTCATGATGACAATAAAGAAGGTTTAAGGTATAGAAGTGTGCCTCCTTTCAAAGATAACTATATGAGCATGCCAATTTCTAAAGAAAAAAAGGTAAAAGAAAAACACATGATGTACGGTCCTAAGATTGTATCTAAAAATGTTGAATAAAGTCAACAAAATAAGTTGATTTTGTGGGTAAATATGTGAGTGTTATGAATGTTTCTGAGACATCTACAAAAGAAATGATTGCAATGGATCAAGGTTATGAAGATTATCAATATAATGAATTGAAGTCGAGCTGCGCAAAGTTTGTTCCTAGCGTTTTTCTGATTTCAGTTTCAAGGAGTATAAAATATGCGCTAAGTGTAGAAAGTACATCATATTTCCCACGACAATGTCATGGGAGAAAATGTCATGGTTTTCCAAATCAGATCCATTTTAGAAATGATAGAATTGTGTTACTTAAAAATGTTATCATGTGGATCAAATAGTCCTGTCAATATTCCATATGAAAAGAAACATATGTGCTTTGAATGTGACAAGCCCAATCACATTGCACAAAACTGTAATCATTGGCCAACAGACTGTAACTATGGTAAAAATCAGAAAGTTACTCCATAATCAAGGTGTGCTCTAAGCCAAGGAAAGTTCAAAGACAAAAGGTTGTGGATCGTCAGAAACCAAAGAATAAACCGTATGGTTTTAGAAAAGATGAAGTCAAGCAAATTCAAAAGGTTTTCAAGCAACAAAAGGTTCAAAAACTAAATCCGGTGAAAAACCTAATGTTGTTGCTCCAAAGATGTTGAAACAATCTCTTCAGCCAAAAAAAGTATGGAAGGTGAAATCCACATCATCACCAATGTTTAGTGGCAATAAGAAGTGGTGTTTGCAAGAAATATATTATATTGACTATCCAGGTTTCCCAGAATCACTAGAGTTGGGTATTTATATTTGATTGAAAACCAAAAGACTATGATAGCATAAGTTTAGGGGGAGATTGTAAGGACATAAACTTGAGCTTTATGCAATAATTGGAGTAATTATGAAGTTTACTATTTAGGATATTAAAGGTTGTCGGTTATAACAAAGTTTTCGGTGGTATGTTATGTTTCTCCATGTGTTCTCAACATATGGATGAATTCTTGCTTTTGCTAGATTGTTAATGGGTTCTCGGATATGGTTCTTGGCTAAGGGTTTGGGCCGTAGGACTGTATGTTAATGTTTAAGGATAAATATGTTTCATTCTATTGTATTGTAGGTAAACTAGATCTAGAGAGAGTGTGTGTTCTTTGTACCAGAAGATTTCATTTTGATTGATGGTAATCGTGTGCATCGGTTTATTATTCTCTTTAATCTTCTACAAATTCTTATATGATTGATCTTCAGGACCTACATTTTATCGGGACCTACATTTTATGTATCTATTTTTTATCAATGATTGTTTTGTAAGTATAATTCCCTTGAAAATTTTGCACAAGTTCAAGTCACACAACAATCGTATTTGCTGGTGCATCAATCTTGTAGCTGCTGATTGTTGTTCGAATCTTTTATGTATTTGAATGGGACCAATGGGGTTTGAACTCTAAGACATAAAACGATAATTGAATGAGATATGACCCTCTAGTACAATAGTATTGCCAAAAAGACACTTTTTGGCATATTCAACTTGTTTCGACTACTTAGTGCTAAAAACTTGTTGAAAAATTATAAGACAACATGAATTTGAAATTGGAATATTTAAAATAATTTTATACTCAAGAATCATCTAACTTGGGTATGCTTGATCGATTTATGACTTGTTAAAGTAAGACAGTTTTTTCTCACAATGTTGAATGAATTTAAGTCACGAATTCATAGGGTTTTCTTATGAAATTATGATTATACATTATAGATTATTAATTCAATGGTAGTTGATATATTATTTGATATATAAAGACAATGGTTTGTTCTTTGTTTAATGTGTTACATATTTTAATCTTGAAACTATTATATAGGGTTCTCAAAAGTGTTTTTTTTTTGTGTTGTTCAATTGTTTTTTTTGGACATACTTGTCACACCCTGCATCGCGTGCGGAATCTACGGCGGGTGACTACAATTGAATCATGACCAAGAGTTGACAGTTAAGCCAAAATGTTTACTGTATTGCATAATTTAAATGTAGTTTGAATACAAGCCATATATAACTACTAAAAGAATTACAACTAAACAACCTCAAAAATATTGTTACAAAATAAGAACAAACAATATAATTAAACAGAAGGATTTAATGAGTTTCTAATCCATCGTAGTTGTTTCGAGATCTTGTTCTATCTTAACTAGGAAGCCTTAGTTTTCCTTGTTGCACCCTATCCGTGATTTTCTGAGACGTTTGAGAAAACTGTAAACTACGAATATTTTGTGAGAACTATAGGTTTGAACAATTACAAACAATGATATGTAATAACGAGTAAAACATAACATATAAATTGTAACATGATGATTGTAATCCAAGCTATCATCAAGTAAAATGAATAGCGAGGCCAGTCCACGACTGTCCATGAGAAATGCCTAACTTGTGTTCAAGTTCCAAATTACTTTTTGATTTAGATATACAGTTGACATAAATATGTCCAACATTGCCCATGCTGTTAAACTTAATTAACACCAACTCCATGTTGCCATAAATGCGTCGAATATGGCCCATGCTGTTAAACTTAATTAACACCAACTCCGTATTTCTGTAAAACTTAATTAACAGCGACTCCATATTCACATAAATGGGCCTAATTTGCAGTTTGTTTTAAAACATATTTAAAGCTGAAGACGTGACATATGATCATCTCTTTTTTACTTTGCACATAGCATAAGAGGAAAATAATACGTAAAGAGATACGCATATTCTAAATATGTGAATATGAATATATTCAGGAGAGTCCCCAAATAAGTATGCGGCCAAAAAGCGCGCAAAAGAAAAGAAACCCTAACAAGAGAAATAAAAAGGTTTCTAGGGTGGGCTCCACCATAAAGGAATTGCCCTCATAATCCTAACAGACGGATAAGAGGGACCCACTGTAATCTGTGTGTATATATATATATAAGCTGAGGAAAGAGAAAAACTCTCTCAAAACTCACTCAAAAAAACACACACAAATACACACACATAAGAAATTCCCTGAATCATCTTACTTCATCAGAGAAAGTACATTGACATTGTTAAGCTCAACAAAGGATGATGGCATAGAGATTAGTTCATCGGAAGGTTGATCCTGATTGTTCCGATTAATACATCTTCATTGGCGCCATCCATGGGACCCGTCAGTCTCCTCCGTCGTCATCCTGAGTTTAGAATGTCGATCTCAAGGAACCCAGGAAATGGATCGCTGTCCTTTTCCTTCGTTCCTCCATCCCATCAGGCCACAATGGCAACAATGGTGCATACGGGAGCACACACGACAATCCCAACCAGGAGAAGAGATGGAGAGGAGGCAGAGATCGTCTTCCAATCACACGATCCCAAGAGTCTCAGTTCAGCCAACTAACATAGTTCCTCAAGTGATCCCCTTCTCATCAGGAGGAATGGCGACCAGCACTCTCACTTTCCCATATGGTATGTCCTCACCCTTGTTACCTCCATATTATCCTCAAACCCCTTTTATTCCTCCTTTCAATCATACGCCATCACAAACCTCTGTATACACCAATCCCTTGATTCTGCAACCTAGGCCGTTAGGATCCTTTGTTTCAAGTGGACCAAATCCAATTCAGGGAACCATACCGATGGTAACAAATCCCTTGACACCGGGAGGGAATTATGGAACGACTCCGATGATACCATATGCCCCAGACATACCAAACACCCCCATGCCGCCATACTATTATGTTTTTTCTACACCGGGGGGGACCTTCAACCCATGAGGCAATGTTGGCTAATTTAAGAACACGGCTAAAATTCTCAAACATATAACCACCAGCAATCAACGGAAACAACATGGTTTGTCAGACCGATAACCCTAATCCCCAGGCATACCCTTTTTTCATAGATTATAACCAGCCATATAAGCCCCCGGAATTGGCGATGAAGTCCAAATTTGTAGCAACCATAGCTTTAGCAGAGTTCCGTCGCAAACTGAAAATGCTGACCAATGTGGGGAAGTATGATGGGCTTACTGATCTGGAGGATCATTACAACATGTTTTTAAGCGCGGGAGGTGTTGAACAATGGACCTGACTGCCTGGTGCCACATGTTTGTACAAACCTTAGTGGGAGCGGCGCGAATATGATTCTATAGCTTGCCCGTGGGAAGCATAGTTAGTTTCGAAGATTTGGCAGCATAATTTAAAACAAAGATCCTAAATCTCAGGCGGTGCCCCAACGAGACGGTGGAGGATTTCATAGTCAGATATAACTTAGAGAGCCTCCAGATAAGCGGGACCACCAAAGCACTGAAGGTGGCGGGATTCATACATGGTGTAAGAGATAAACATCTCATCCGAAAATTACACGGAGCCAACGAAACACCGGAGGACATGAACTCGTTGAGGACCATAGCTAAGGCCTATGTCTAGCAGGAAAAGTCAGTTATGGCTAGCGCGGAATGCAAGAATCGGAAAAGTGATAAAAAAGGGAATGCATTAGCACAATCAGCTGTGCCAACACGAAAAAGTTTTGAGGAAGCAGGCGGAATCGCAAACCTAAATCGAGAACCATGAAGGTACACGCCGTATGTTCCCCGGGAGGTGTCTTGTGTCACGTGGAAGAGGGGCGTGAAGCGTGAAGATTATCCGGCGCTCACTAAAACAGCCAGTGAAATTTGGCGAACCGAAGGTTTGAGGTGTAAACAACCCCATCCATTGAGGGAAAACCCCGTTTAGGATAAATCAAAATACTATAGCTACCATCAGATACACGGCCATGACACTGATGATTGTTGGCATCTGAAAAGGCAAGCTGAAAAATTTTATACGGAGGGGAAGTTAGGACATCTGGTTGCTCACAAAAAGGGGTAAAAAGCACCCAGCAATGATGAGAAGGAGGAAGGAAAAATAGCGCATGAAATATGCACCATAGAAAATGAAGAGGGAAGCCAGAAAGAAGGCTCGATGAGGATTGTGAAAATTGTGACTTCATCTGATGATGATTCATTTGAAACTTTTTCATCAAAATCATTTTCAAACCAACCTATTAAATCTAAATCATTTTGGAAACTCAAAGATAGATCAGGTGATGAAGTTTCTAAGAAAGAGGATGACACAAGTGATGATGGGTATTCGATCAGGTCATCACAAAAGAATGGAAGGGGTCCGTTCCGGGAGACTCCACACCACTAGCTGATTCTAAACTTCATATTACTTTTTGGAGTGAAGCTGTGCTACTGCTTGTTTTACTTTGAACAGAGTTTTAATAGTCAAAATACACAATAAAACTTGTTATGAATTGCTTCATAATCGAAAGCCCAATTTGGAACACTTGGAACCTTTTAGGACTCCTTGTACAATGCTAAAGAAAGATTCAAAATTCAATTCTAAAGTTGAAGAGGGTTTCTTTCTTGGTTATAGTCTTCCTAACAAACGTGTGTTTAATAAATGTATGGGTGTTGTGAAATTATGGTATCATGTGGATGTTCAACGTGGTACACCTATACCAGACAGGAAGGGTCCAGATTGGCTTTTTTATTACAATAAGTTGTTTGAGTCTTTTAATATGTCTTTAAATGTTTCTGATGATGAAATAACCTTACAAATGTTGAATGATTTTTAGAATTCAGAAGAACATGGTATTTCTCATCAATCTGAAAATGGAATTACTACATCACATGAAGAAGGTACTTCAGAAGTCATTAATGAAGATTGGTCATCTGATGACGAAAATGATGTTTTTGAAGATGATATTTCTCATGATGTGGTTGTACCGCAATTGCCTGTCACACGTGTTCATGTTAATCATCCAATTGATCAGATCATAGGAGATCCAAATGCAGGAGTACAAACACGAAATCAAGTCATAAATGAAGAAAGTATGTATGTGGAGTTAGAGAAAACTCATGGCAGTCAAGAGCTCTGGATGCATTCAGAGTTTATTTCACAAATAGAGCCAAAGACTGTGACTAAAGCTTTACATGGGCCTGCCTGGGTGGAGGCTATGCAAGAAGAATTGAATCAATTTCGCAAGTTGGGAGTTTGCATTTGGTTGATTTGCCAAAATGAGAGAAAAAGATTGGTACTAGATGGTTGTTAAGATGTAAACAAGATGACAGAGGTGTAATTGTCAAAAACAAAGCTCGTTTAGTGGTTCAGGGTTTTAGACAAGTTGAAGGAATTGATTATGATGAAGTTTTTGCTCCTGTGGCGCAATTGGAAGCAATTAGACATTTTCTTGCTTTTGCTGCTCACAGGAAGTTTAAAGTTTTTCAGTTGGATGTAAAATCTGCTTTTTTGTATGGTTCTTTGAAGGAAACTGTGTATGTTTGTCAGCCACCGGGCTTTGAGGATCCAATCCATCGGGATCAGGTTTACCTCTTGGAGAAAGCACTGTATGGTCTTCATCAGGCTCTGTGTGCCTGGTATGAGACTTTATCGACTCACCTTATTGAACACGTGTTTAATAGGGGCAGATTGACAAAACTTTGTTCTTCCGGGAAAAGGGAAAGGATATTATCCTTGTACAGATCTATGTGGATGATATCATTTTTGGATCTACCGATGAACAAATGTGTTTGGAATTCAAAGAGGTGATGATTGATAAATTTGAAATGAGTGCTATGTCAGATATCAAATTTTTTTTGTGTGGATACAAGTTGATCAAACTGATAATGGAATTTTCATTCATCAAACTAAATATATTCAATATGTGCTGAAAAGGTTTAGCATGCTTGATTTAAAACCAATCTCCACGCCCAATCAGCCTAACCATGGGATTGAGCCTAATATTAAGGGGTAGTTGATTGATCCTACACTTTATCATGGAATTATTGGAAGTTTGATGTATCTAACTACCTCAAGACCAGATATTGTTTTTGCTACAAGTATTTGTGCAAGATATCAATCTAATCGTAAGGTGTCACATCTGATTGCAGTCAAGAGAATTCTTCGTTATCTAAAGGGTACCCCAGACACTGGTCTGTGGTATCCTAAGGATGATAACTTTCCTTCAATGCCTACAGTGACTCACATTATGGAGGATGTAAGACAGATGCAAAGTCCACAACTGGTGGTGCACAATTTTTAGGGGAACGGTTAGTTTCTTGGCAATGTAAAAAGCAAACATCTGTGGCTACTTCAACTTGTGAAGCTGAGTATGTTGCTGCTGCCAGTTGTTGTTCACAAGTTTTGTGGATACAACAACAAATGAGAGACTATGGTTTGAATTATCTTAAAACCCCAATCCATGTTGATAATGAGGCTGCCATTGCTATTACTAAAAATCCAGTGTATCATTCATGTTCTAAACACATTGATATTGTGTTTCATTTCATACGCGATTGCTATGAAAAGAAACTTATTGATGTAGTGAAGATACATACAAATGAGCAACGAGCAGATCTTCTCACCAAAGCTTTTGATAAAAATCGTTTTGAGTATTTACTCAAATTAAATGGCATTCGGGTCATGGGTGAGGTTATTTCAAATCAACTTCCTTCATAATCAATTTTATTGAATTGACATCAGATATTTATTTTTTATTTGCTTTATGTTTTAGGTTTTAGGGGGAGAAAATTTGAAAAATCAAAAACTTTTGAAAAATCAAAAACACAAAAACATTAAAAAAAATAAAATTTTGAGAAATTGATTTGACCTAGTGAGAAATGATAGTACATTGCAGTAATCTGAAGTACATTTGTATAATTCTAGAACTTACACATAAAGAGCATTTACAATTACAGAGTATGATATGTTGGTAGATTTATAACTTAGTTGAGATAAGATTTGACAAAATTATGATTATACTTTGTGAGAGACAGTTGCTTAGAATATAGTGCTTAGCTTTGTCCTGAATAACTGGTTATAAATCTTATAATGTGTTTCTTGAATAAAAATTACTTAATGGCTAGTTTTTGATAATGTGTTAAATTTTAAAAGAAATTCTAAATTTTGTTTTTTCTTTTATTTTAGTTTAAAGCTGATACATTCTCTGCGAATACTTACGTATCGACCAGATTGCTATAGCTTTAAACAATTCGAATTTGTTTTCCTGGTTTGATTAAGTTTTGGACAATCTCTGCGTATATGAAAATATCGATCTGATTGTTAAAAATTTTACCTTAAATTATTTTTTCGTTCATTTTCTGGATCATCTGAGCATACAAAATATCAACCTTGATTCCATGATTTTGAACAATTTCAAATTGTTTTACATTTTTTAAATTTTCAAAATGAAATTCTATTTTGTTTTTGCATGATCAAACTAGTTACATTTGAATTAAATTGTTTCAAGAACATTATTGTTTGATTGATTATTCACAAAACGGGGATATGTTCAAGTAAATGAGGAACATAAAGTATTTGGCGGTTTTGATTTCAGTTGATATCTTAACTAAGTAATCAAATTTAAATTGGATTTATATACTGACAATCAAATCTGAATTGTAATTTGCTAATGAATATATTCATTAACTCAATCAAGTGTACTGATGATAATAATGTAATATGATCTCATGTCTTGATCTTTCTTATCAAAAATATATGTTTGTTTTGTTCATTTTCATATTTCATGTTCAGTTTAGTACAAAATTAATATTTTGGTGTGTTTAATATAAAATTTGAAAATCCAAAAAGATTTTTGTTCATATATCTGATGTAAAATCAATAATTATTGATTATTTGTTTTCACTCTGAAACACTAATTTTGTTTTTTGTTTGAAATTTTTTAAAAATAAATTTGATTTGTGAAAATGTAAAATCGTTGAGACGAACCTTTGATAGGTTTGTATGAAGGTTCGTTTATCAGGTTTGGTGAGAGGTTCGTATGAGAGGTTTGTAGATAGGTTCGTTCAGAATGTTATTGACAGGTTCGTTCATCATGTTTTCTGGAAGGTTCGCTTGAATAGGTTTGCTGAGAGGTTCGTTCAACCAGGTTTGTTCATACGTTCGTGTGAAACTCATAAAGGTATAAATTTGAAGGTTCATGGGACAGCTTCGTCACTTTCATCAGATTCTCAGAAACGAACCTTCTTGGACTGATTTTGATTTTCTTGATTATGTGTTTGTCAGTATCATTTTCTTATATCATTAGATTCGTAATTGTGTTGTGATTTTTAGAAGGCAAATAGATTGGATATTTACTGGCTAGATTTGTAGAAATTTGAATTTTAAGTCATGTTAGTTGAACCTAATTTCGTTTTATTAAATATGTTTAAATCAAAGTTTTATACAAAAAGTCTTTATGAAAGTTGTTAATCTGTTAATGACGAACTTATGGGTATTATTAGATTTGTCTAATTCGTAGATTTGAATTTTGATTCTAAATTTGAACAGGTTCGTTTGAACTCAAACAGGTTCGCTGATTTTATCAGGTTCATTTGAATTCAAAAGGTTTGGGCCGAACCTTTTCAAATTCTAGAACCGAACCTTAATTGGTCTTGAGCTTAGGTTCGTCTAAGAATAGGTTCGGCACAGGGGGTTCGCTGATTTTGGACTTAGAAATTTTTTTAACTTTTGAATTTTTTATTTTTTATTTTATAATTTTTTTAATTATTTTTTGTTTTAATTGTAGATATGGCAAATCTAGCATTTGGTGATAAACGCAATCTATGTGCTTATATGGATCCGACTACAAAGAATGGCAAGGATTTTAGACCGATGATTGAATTTCTGAGAAGCTCAAGAATTTACTATGCTATTTCCAATTCCTGTCACATATATAGATCTCATATTTAGAGCTTCTGGGAATCTGCAAGGTTGATTACTGTAGATGATGCATTTGTGATTGAAGCTAGTGTTTTGGGACAGGTGACCAGAATATCCGAAGCTGGTGTGAGAAGAGTGTTGCAGTTTGGTGGAGAACCTGAAGGAATGACATTGATTCCTTAAAGGTGTATTAAAGGTTGTTTTATGAGAATCAAGTATTTTGGAGTTTATAGTGAGTATTTGATCAAGAAAGGGAAGTTGCCTCTACCGTACAAGTTTCTTGCTCATGTACTTTTACATTGCATTAGTATGAGGAAAAGCACTTTTGATGAGCTAAGAGATTTGATGAGATCAGAAATGGTTGCTTTGATTCTGAACAAGCCATTCAATTTTTCTGCTATGATCTTCAGATATCTTTTGGACAACATTTACAAAGGCGAAAGATAAATTCTTGATGTATCCAAGATTTACACAGATGTTGATTGATGAGAAGTTTCCTAAACAGAATCTACCAAGAGTTGCATCTGATATTATGAAGTTGAAGCACATGACTGATTCGAGTTTAGGTCAAGTAAAGATTTATCAGAAGAGTGGTGATGTGATTCAGACAAAGGATATGATTTGTCATTGTGCAAAAGTCAATTATGTTGCTCCACTAGATGATGCTTGGAGACAAGATGATTCAAGTTCTGAATGTGAAAATATGGATGATGATGATGATGATGATCAACAACCACCACCACCACCTCCACAAGATCCACAAGTCAGACAAACTCAAACACAATCATCTCAAACTCATCAACAAACACAAGAACAAGAACAAGAAACTCCAAATGTAACTCATACTACATTTGTTCCTCTTCAAGTCATTTATCCTGATCAACATGATGTTCAAGAACAAGCTGATGCTACTATTTCATCTCCACATGTTGAGGCTGAGAATGTTGATGCTGAAATGGAAGAAGAATCCACTGAATCTGAAATGGAAAATGTTCAAGTTGGAAATAGAATGGTGAGAAAATTGAAGAGAAATCCAATGCAACAACAACAAAACATGGATGAAAGAGAAGAGAGGAATGATCCTAGTTTTATTGTGGATGAACCAGAGACATCCAGACCAAAGAAGAAGAAAATAATGTCTAATGTGCCTAAACGGAAGAAGTCAAGGACTCCAAGAATTATAGTTTCTTCTCCTGTGACTACATCTTAAGCTCCGGTATCTATTTCTGTATCTGTACCTGTGTCTGTTGTTGTATCTGTTCCAGAGGTTGTTGTTTCTACATCACAAGTTCCTGCGTATACTGAAACTTCTATGCCTAGTTTTGATCATGTCATTGTTGCATCATTCATGCCTTCATTTGTTAATGCTACTACAGTCACTACATCATTTCAAGAAGCTTCTACTTCCAGAGTTGATTCAATGTTTGAGGGTTTAGATGATCTTGATTTAAATTTCTCTTTGGATTATGATGATTCTGAATTGAGAAGGAGGATTTCTATTTTGTCCCAATAATTTGATAAATAAAAGAACCAGAAGGAGAAAGCTGAGACTGAAAAACAATCTTCTTCAATTAAAATTGATTTCGATATGATGAAAAGTCATATTGATCAATTACAAAAGTGGAGAGAAGAAGATTTACAAGATAAGAAGACGATGAATGATAGAATTACATCATTGGAAAGATTGACTAAGGAACAAAATGATAAGATTATTGATTTGAAGAAAGAGAATCAGATGTTGCAGCAGAGAATTAATAAGATTCAAGATAAAGTTGTTCATTCTGAGACACATACTATAGACACTAAAAGAGTTCATATTTCTGAAGGAGCTCAAGTTGATACTGTTTATGTAAACATATATGATGAAGATGTGGAAGAAAAAGTTGATTATGAAGATTCTGATTTTGATGAACATCCAGGTTTTGATGCATTTAATGATGATGATGGTGATGTAACTGGAATTGGTGGCTCAAGTGGATTAAATTCAATAACTGGAGCTATAGTACTTTACAGACCATCAGGAATTTCTTTTGATGTGAATCCAGTTTCATCTGTTTCTTCTGATAAAGTCAAAGATAATGAAGATGTGGAGATTGAAGATCTTACTGAGTTAGAGTATCCAAAGTCTATGATTGATTACTCATTACCAACATTTGTGGAATTATTCAAACAAGCTGGAGATGAAGAATTACTGAAAATGGTTGGTGAGATTAATCAAGTTAGAGAATTAGAAGAAGGAGAGATTGAAGAAGGATATACTAAAGAAGATCTGCAAAATGCCAATGATTCTGGAAATGTGATTATTGGAGAGTCAGATAATTCTTTTGAGTTTAAGCATGATGGTTTGTGTGATGAAAATTTGTATAATTTGAAAACTTTGAAGAAAATCTTTGATATTGAAGCTCATAAGAAATTTCAGAGTACACTAAGTGATACATTGAAGATCAAGACACATATGGATGTTTGGAGAGAAAATCAAGAAGAACAAAAGTATATTATTGATCATTTGATGACTTTTAGATAGATGGTTGAAGTATATGATGAATCAGCTCAGGACAATCATTCGAGACAATTTCAAGATTCAAGATTGGATCTAAATCCAAAATTCGTGGAAGAATTGTGAGTTATGGATATTTTCATAATATTCCAAAAGCATATGTGTGACACCCGACAATTTCAGGTAAATTGTGACTCTTACATTCTTTACATTTCACATTCATACTTGTTGCATTTCATTTAATTATGTTTAATTAGATGAGTTGAACACAAATGACTACGAAACGATAGTTCGAGGAACTATCGAATCGTACATTGCACATTGGTTTTGGAAACCAAGTGTGGCAAAAACAACACTAACACAAAACAATAATTCGGGGAATTATTGAATTGTGCATTACACATTGAGTAGGATTAATCAAGCGTGCAAACACTTCGTTAGACACGAGCACAAACTATCAAAGATAATTCGAGGAATTATCGAAACACACACGAGTCTCACGAACGTTGGTGATCGACCAAACTTATGTGCTATTATATTATTATGTGCTTAACATGCGTTAGATGTTTAGGATAAACGTTAGGATTCAAGTACGAGCGAAATCGTATCAACGAAATCGAAAAACAAGGAAATGGACTCATCGCGGTACGCGACGGTCCCTCGGCGAAAGGCTTCGCGGTACGCGGCGCAAACCGGGAGTCGAGACTCCCGAATCCCATTGCGGTACGCGATAAATAATTTTGATCGGCCTTCGCGGTACGCGAAGGCCATGCAGATCAGATTTTTCTATTTAATCAACCCCATTCATTTCTATCCGGTTCTCTTGCAATTTCCACCAACCCTCTCGACCAAAATACTCTGAACTCGCATCCTTAGCCTCTGGAATCAACATTGAAGCCATCTACTTGCATTTCTTGGTGATTTGGAGCCATAGGAACATCAAGGAAGATCGAGGAGCTCTCAATCGACGAGAAAATCATATCCAGCCATCGTAGCAGCTCCACAACTTCTGTTTAACTCGAAATCAGTCCTCTAAGAGCTTCTAAGGTAGTTCCCTATATTTATCTTTAGTTAGATCGTACATGCAATGGGTGAAAACCCACATGCAACTCCATGTGACCATCGAGCATGAATTTGTTGGTGATTTTGTGTGTTATTGTTATGGATTTACTGATTTGATAGTATTAGAATGTTAGATTTGAGTTTGGTTGAGTTATTGGTTGATTTGATGATGTATTGGTACACTTGCCATAAAAGGAAACTTTTATGTTGCAAGTCTTGGATTTGTGATGATCTAGACATGTTAGACATGTCTAGATGTTGTTAAATGAATATTGGAGTGTTTAGAAACACATTGGGATATTTGATTTTGTCAAAAACATGGTTTTGTATAAACTTACTATATAAGGAAACTTTTAAGAATCAAAAGAGGGCTTTTGATGTTTTAAAACGTTTTGATGAACTTTGAGCATTGGAATATGCTTAGAAATGATTTCTAACATATTTGGAAACCTTGATTTGTGAAAACGAGTTTTAAAACGAATACTTTCCAAATAAGGAAACTTTATTTGGGCGAAACGGCATAAAGGGTGATTTATGCGCAAACGACATGTTTCAAGGGTATAAACGTATTTTACAAACACGTTGGGAGTGTTAACTTCAAGAAATGGGATTTCATAACCACACTTTCCTAAATTGGAAACTTTCTAAAAATGGTAACTTGTGCGATTGGAGTCATAGGATGCATTATGGTGTCTTATGTGCATCAAGGCACATAAACACAACAATCGTGTCACCAACAATTCGTCGAGTCCCACTAGTTAACACACACACTCGGTTGAGCACACCCACACTTGTAGTTGTATGGGATACAACACAACACAGAACACATACTCACACCTATATGGTTATAGGTGCATACTAGCAGGTGCTAGCTCTCGCAGACGCGAACACACTCACAACCGGAACTACTCTATCAGGTGAGTTCACGGCCCCTTTTAATTTTCTACCTTTGGGGGAGAAAACATTGCATGTTAAACTATTTTACAACCAACAACTCATTTCATTTACGTATGGACATGCTTTATCATATATGTATATGTGTGGACCACATCACAACTAAAAGACCTCGCGATACTCCACGGACCGTTAGTAGCGCGTAGCGGCTAGCGTGGTAATCTTGAATAGTACTATTTGGGCCTGACAAGCCCCACCCATCGCGGCTGGGAGGCCAACCCGACTGTAGGTCGGAATGGGTGCAATATTGACCAACACTTTGCCATTGTCTTGTGATGGACATGGCGGGAGGCACAACTGTCAGCTTCGGTACGACCCCGCCTATAATATAAGTGTATTGACTAGCTATCAATCCATACTGCATTGTAATGATATGTAAATCGTATCTGTTACTCTAAACATTGGATGTTTATTGCTTATGAAAAAACATGTGCTCTCACCAACATTTGTGTTGACCTTTTACTCGCATGTTTTCTCAGGTAGCTAAGGCACGCGCACAAGGATTAGGATGCTAGGCTGGAGTCGCATGCATCTGCTTATGTGTCTTAGAATATTAAACATTTGTTAACATTTTGTTATGTTACTTATTGTATTGATAAACAACTTTAATCGTTTCCGCAAACTAATACTCTGTATCGTTTTGAAAACCGTATTAATCTTATGCTTCCGCAACCTATGAACTTAAACTGTTTTGATAATACTAAACTTCCGCAACTCTGATTTTACTGAATTGTTTTATCCAAGTTATTAGATGTACGTATGTAACCAGACATGTTGGTCTCGCAACGTTGAGTGACCGGAGACTGCGATCCTGACAATCTGTTGTTGCTCGCGCCCCATTCGGGACGGGATTTCTCGGGGTGCGACAATATGATCTTATGTCCTTACCATCATTCGAATGCATGCAGTTGTCAAGATTAAGAATGATCCAGCCTATTCAAACTGAGCATAATGAAAGATTTGAGACTTTATTGAAGAAGGAAGTAAAGAAAGGATGGAATTGGTTGGTTCCTCAATTTTCAGTGCTAAAACATAACTCTTATGTTTATCCTAAGCCAAAAGTTTATTCAAGACCAAGATTGAGGATGATAGAACAAAATTGAAATTTTTATTTCAAGTTTTGGTTCTATGATGAAAGGTATTCTGAAGCAGTTATTCTATTGAAAGAAGATAAAAAATGGAAGGTTATAAGACTGCTTGATCCTGTTTGGTTGGTGAATTGTTCAAAACAAGACATTGATATTATCAATGAAGCTGAAATTTATGCAAGTGAAGGATATCAGGATGTGGGAGTGAGTTATTGTCACACCCCTGCGCCGCGTGCGGAATCCACGGCGCGGTGACGTATGATCAGTTGAATCATGCACAAGTATTGAATAAGAACAACCACAATGGATTACTACATTTCATAATGTTTAGACAGTTGATTAGTTACAGACAATCTATCTACCAAAAGTAAGACAACTACAGACCCAAAATGTAGTTTACAAAATAAGACTCCAAACAAGACAATTAAACATTTAGGATTTAGTGTGTTTCTAATCCATCCTAGCATGTTTCTTCATCTTGTTCTATCTTAGTATGGTCTCCTTAGTTGTCTCTGAGAATGTCTTAAACCTGATTTCCTGAAACACGTGAAAAGTAACTGTCAACTACAGACGTAGTTGGTGAGAACAATAGGTTTAAGCATTTGTAAACACGAGTATATGATATAAGACATAGGTAAGTTAAAGCATCATAAGATTCACACGGATGAGCTGCAACCCAAACTAACATCAAGTAAGAAAATGAGTGTAAACAGTCCAATCACTGTTTGCACATGAGTCAACATATAACATCAAGTCCCAAACCACGTTTGGAGTTAGATAATATGTTAACAGTTTTGAATAAACCATATGTAACCGAAATCTGCAGTTAGTTTATAAAACAGATTTAAAAACTAACTGCAGCAATCGGCCTGCCCCAATGTATGTGTCCGCTTTCCCTTGTTGTGATCACCCAGTACTAACGCTAATGAATATGATACTTGATGGGTTTATAAGTTTGTTTACAACAAATGACACCATGTTTTCTGAATCTTACTTTAACCGGATGTGTTAATGTCTTATTGAAAACCTGGATTTAACTCCACGAGTTGAATCCTTTGTTTATGTAACATGAAATGAATCTCTTGATTTGAATACCATGATGTGAACAACTTGACTTGAATACCATGTTTTGAACCAATGAGTTTGAATACCATGTTTTGAACCAATGAGTTTGAATACCATGTTTTGAACCATTGAATTTGAGTACCATGTTGTGAACCACTTGTTTTGAATACCATGATGTGATGACCTTGTATAATAACAAGGTTTATAACAAAAGGGTTTGTAAAATCCTTTAAAAGAACATTTGAGTAAAACTGTTATAAAACATTTCAAGAAAACATTATAAAATCCTTTTAGTAATAAGGGTTTAGTAGAAAATAATTCCTTTGAAACAGTTGAAGAGTCACTTGGATTCATAAGATAAACCTGTAATGCTTATGAATACACATAAACTGTACCATGAAACAAGTTTGAAATAGCGGTTTTGATCACGTGTTCCACCCCAAAACAGTTATAAAACAGTAAAAGAGGGGCTAAAGTTCTCACCTGTCTGCAGTAGACTCTGAACAAAAACAGATAGCAAGTAGCAAACAGGACTTCTAATTGTTTCCTATAACATTGTAATCATACATAAGATATAGGATTTATAATTGTATAACTTGATTCATTGATTGACTTGTGTTCTCATGATTTGATTGTTGTGAAAACTTGAATGTTATGCTTTGAATCTCTTGATTGATCATGGGTCCAAGAAACTTATGAAATGTTCTTTGATGCATCATTCTCATGCATAAATGATAAATGTTTGAGACTTTGATAACCATTGATTAACATGAATTATGAAAATTTGTTCCAATTGCTTTAAGTCGTTATGATTGTGACTTGATCATGTAATTAGGGTAAGTTGCAACTTAAACCCATGTTGACCAAATCCTCATATACTTCGAGTTTGTGGACTACACCATGGGCCTTAAGCCCATAAAACTATGATAGGCTTAATTATAGGTCCATGGGCCCCTTACGTTAACGAGGGCCAATAGATTATGATATTGGGCCAAGTGAGTATGATTTGACCCAAATACATTTCTATCGTCCTTAATACGTGTCAATAACAATATCATACCGGTCACAATATCAGTGAACCGAATGAAATTGAATTGAGCCCAAGGAATTTGAGTTGGGCCTAACAATGTATAGGTAGGCCATATAAAGTTTCAAGTGACATTGGGCCAATTAAAGTTCATAATGGGCCTATATGATTCAAGTGGGCTTGGTTTAAGTCCAATGGTCGTTCACTATTGAAATTGGGCCACGTAGAACCGCATTGGGCCAAAATGAGTTACGGTTTGTCACTTGAGCAGCGAACCCTCTTGATGCTAGCATAGGGTTCGTCGGTCATGGCTCTACATCAAGGTTCGGTCAATAATGAGGAGAGGTTCGGCTGCTTAATCAGCGAACCCAGCAAGGGTTCGGCCTTGCAATCTTCAAGGTTCGTCTAGCTATGCAGGTTCGCTGGGTATCAATGGTTCGGCTGGTCCAACCGAGTGGTCGAGGGTTCGGTGAAGGCTCGTAGAAACCCTTAGGGTTCGGCTGGCTACATGTCTGAAGGTTCGACTAGAGAACCCTAATAGCTTCGGCAATGGCTCGTGAGGCACTCTAGGGTTCGGCTGATGGCTTCAACGAACCAGGAAAGTTCGATCAGCTGCAGTTGAGGGTTCGTTGGACCTAGCTGGTTCGGGAAAACTCGTGGGGATGCATAGGGTTCGTCTGGTTGCTGAAGAGGGTTCGACAGTCCCCTTTTTCCCACGAACCTGTAACAACATCTCATTCCAATCGAGCTACAACCTTCCTTGATGTAGTCTTCACAAAATCGGTGCACAAGAAACACATTTCGCAGGTCAAGGGTTGGTCTACGTGGTCTTTATCACCGATTTTAACATGGGTTAACAAGATCACAACAAAAACCCTATTTTTCCGAAACTTCAAGCTCAATTACCTCGAGATTGGCTGGATGAAATCACGATATTCTTTTACTTTCTTGTAGAGTTTGTTGAGAGCTTCGCGTGGACACCAAGAACTCCGAAATCCGTTGAGAAATAAGCGAGTTACGCGCGTTTAAAGCTTGGTTTTTAGAGAGAGAGAGGGGTAGACGAACTATTAGAGAGAGAAAGGGTTGTTGGTGGAATTTATGAGCATTTAAGCCTTGTTCAAGGCTTTTATAGCTCGGGTGAAGTTCGGGTCCGTTTCGGTCGCTCGGTTCGCGTTTCCGGAACGTAACGCGTATTTTACGCGGTTAAAATAAAAAGAGTTATTAAACTCATTAAAATGATGAGTTTCAAAATTGTAAAAATATAAAATAATAATTTAATTATTTTTACTCTTCGTGTGTTGTCGGATCGTTAAACATTCACAATTTACGTGTATACCCGCAATCGCGTACGTTTTCCGATCGTATTAAAATATTTAAAGTCGTTTAATCGTAATTATAAGTTCAACATTCGTATTATTATGGATCGTCACCCATAACTATACTCAGTCTCGCTTACAGATTACGATCTTGGTTGAATTAATTAATTGTTATACTATTCGTCTCAACACTACGCACTAACACTAACCTGTTACATCGAACGCAGTATATGTATAGGGCTCACTCTCGCTGCCCACCACTGTTTCGATATAACAAGTTACTGTTCTTGCTTAGTGAAATCAACTGTAAATAGATAATACATACTTGTTTTCTGACTACTAAGATCCTGTAACACACAAGCACACATTATGAACATACTGAAACACATTGATGAACTGAACCATGAATAGACACTGTTCTAACACTGTTTACAACTACATGACTATATGCACAAATGTTACAGTCTCCCCTAGTTAAGGGAATTTCGTCCCGAAATTAACTAGCCGAAGATACTGTAAAAAGATGAGGGTACTTAAGCTTCATCTGGTCTTCACGTTCCCAGGTGAACTCAGCACCGCGTTTGCCCTCCCATCGCACTTTCACGATCGGGATACGACTGCGTTTAAGTTTCTTGACCCCATGATCCATGATCTCAACTGGACGTTCAATGAATTGCATGTTGTTCTGAATCTGTATGTCTTCCAGTGGAATCTGAACATCATGATCCGCCAAGCATTTCTTAAGATTTGATACATGAAAAGTATCATGAACATTGCTTAGCTCCACTGGAAGTTTGAGTTTGTAGGCTACGGGACCAATCCGTTCCAGGATCTCAAAAGGTCCAACGTACCTTGGTGCAAGTTTCCCTTTCTTCCCGAATCGGACAACGCCTTTCCAGGGAGAAACTTTGAGTAAGACTCGGTCACCCACTTGAAACTCAAGCGGTTTCCGACGACGATCAGCATAACTCTTCTGCCGATCTCGTGCGGCCTTAAGCCGTGACTGAATGATTGTGATCTTGTCTGATGTTTCCTGAATGAGTTCTGGTCCTACGACCTGTGAGTCACCAATCTCGGTCCAACAGACCGGTGATCGGCACTTTCTACCATATAGAGCTTCGAATGGTGCACATTGAATGCTCGTATGATAGCTATTGTTATATGAAAACTCAATGAGTGGGAGATGAGTGTCCCAACTTCCACCGAAGTCAATGACACAAGAACGGAGCATGTCCTCAAGTGTTTGGATAGTCCTCTCACTTTGGCCGTCGGTTTGGGGATGATACGCCGTGCTAAGATTAACACGCGTTCCCAAAGCCTTTTGCAATGATTGCCAAAAGCGAGAAGTGAAGCGACTATCACGATCAGATATGATTGATGTCGGAGTACCATGACGTGCAATGATTTCGTTGATGTACAATGTGGATAGCTTCTCCATCTTGTAATCCTCTCGGATTGGGAGAAAATGAGCAGATTTGGTGAGTCGATCAACGATCACCCAAATCGAATCGAAACCTCTCGGAGTTCTCGGCAACTTTGTTATGAAATCCATGGAAATTTGCTCCCATTTCCATTGAGGAATTTCAGGTTGCTGCAGAAGTCCCGAAGGTTTTTGATGTTCTGCTTTGACCTTTGAACATGTAAGACATTTTCCCACGTACAATGCTATGTCTTTCTTCATCCCCGGCCACCAGTAAGATGTCCTCAAGTCTTGATACATCTTGTCGGCTCCAGGATGAATCGAGTATCGCGACTTATGAGCTTCATCACAGATGAGTGTGCGCAATTCTTCAGACCTTGGAATCCAAATGCGGCCGTTGAGATATAACAACCCATCAGCTCGAGGTTCTAGTTTCTTCTCAATACCACAATCCAAGTCTGTCTTGAGTTGATTATCTGTTACTACTTGTTGTTGTGCAATACGAATCAAGTCTTTCAAGTTCGGTTGTGTGTTGATCTCCATGACTCTAACATGAATCGGTTTGACTGGTTCCTTGCGACTAAGAGCATCCGCCACCACATTGGCTTTACCCGGATGGTAACGAATCTCACAGTCGTAATCAGTTAGAAGCTCAACCCAACGTCGTTGTCTCATGTTGAGTTCTTTCTGATTGAGAATGTGTTGAAGGCTCTTGTGGTCTGTATAGATGACACATTTAGTACCGTACAGGTAGTGTCTCCAAATCTTCAGTGCAAATACCACAGCCCCTAACTCAAGATCATGAGTAGTATAATTCTTCTCATGAACCTTAAGTTGTCTTGAAGCATACGCAATGACCTTGTCCCGTTGCATAAGTACACAACCGAGACCAAGGTTTGAAGCATCACAGTAGACAATGAAATCATCACTGCCTTCTGGAAGACTAAGGATAGGGGAATTGCATAACTTCTGTTTAAGAAGTTGGAATGCATCTTCCTGTTTCTGTCCCCATATAAACGCTTGACTTTTCTGAGTTAATGTGGTAAGTGGCAAGGCTATCTTAGAGAAGTTTGCAATGAATCTTCTGTAATAACCTGCCAAACCCAGAAATGAACGAATCTCTGTTGGAGTAGATGGAGTAGTCCAGTTCTTAATCGCCTCAATCTTCGCCGGATCTACATGTATCCCATCTTTGTTTATGACATGTCCTAAGAAGTGAACCTCCTTTAGCCAAAATTCACACTTTGAGAATTTAGCATAAAGTTGTTCCTTTCTTAGTAGTTCCAAGACTTTCTTCAAATGATCCTCATGTTCTTGTTCTGACTTGGAATAAATCAGTATATCATCAATAAAGACGATAACAAACTGATCCAAGTAAGGCCTGCAGACTCGATTCATCAAGTCCATGAACACTGCGGGTGCATTGGTCAGCCCAAATGGCATAACCACAAACTCATAGTGTCCATATCGAGTCCTAAATGCAGTCTTTGGTATATCCTCATCATTTACTCTTAACTGATGATACCCAGATCGTAAGTCAATCTTAGAGAAGCAAGTTGCTCCCTGTAATTGATCAAACAGATCATCGATCCTGGGCAGAGGATATCTATTCTTGATTGTCAACTTGTTCAGCTCACGATAGTCTATGCACATACGAAATGAACCGTCTTTCTTTTTGACAAAGAGAACCGGAGCTCCCCATGGAGAGAAACTCGGTCTTATAAAACCTTTGTCTAAGAGTTCTTGAAGCTGACTAGACAGTTCTTGCATCTCAGACGGTGCTAATCGATACGGTGACTTCGCCACTGGGTTTGCTCCAGGGACGAGATCAATTCTAAACTCCACTTGTCGGACTGGTGGTAGTCCAGGCAAGTCTTCTGGAAATACGTCTGGATAGTCTTTGATAACCGGTACGTCTCCAACTGCTTTCTTGTCAGGTTTCTTTTCCACCACGTGAGCTAAGAATGCATAATATTTCTTCTTCAGATACTTCCTCGCCTTGATGCACGATACAATCTTCAATTCGCGGCAGGGTTTCTCACCGTAGACTATCATCGTTTCGCCGGACGGTAGGGGAATTCGAATAAGTTTCTCCGAGCATACGATTTCAGCATTATTCTTAGATAGCCAATCCATTCCTACTACAACTTCGAAGCTTCCGAGAGTCATAGGAATAAGATCGATAGAGAAAAGATGGTCATTTAATCTTAGCTCACAAGCATTAATGATGGAATCTACAACTATGGTTTTACCATTCGCTACTTCTACAGTATAGGGAGCAGTAAGTGTGGATAGTTGCATATTAAGAAAAGAAGCAGTATGAGCAGAGATAAAACTTTTATCAGCACCAGTATCAAATATGATAGGAACATAGTGATCATTGATAAGAAATGTACCCGTGATGACTGCCGGCTCTTCACGTGCTTCCGCAGTTCCAATCACAAAAGCACGAGCAGCAGCAGTATTGTTGTTGAGTTTCGGACACTGATTTCTGAAGTGTCCCTCTGCCCCACAATTGTAACAAGCTCTTCCACCTGTAGCAGCAGAAGTTGTGGCAGCAGTTGTTGCAGTAATAAGATGAGCAGATCGGCATGTAGCCGCCAGGTGTCCCATACGCCCACATTTGAGACACTTTCTGCATGGAATGTTGGGTAGATGATGATACTGACATCTGGTGCAAAGTGGAAACGAGCCAGTGTACTGCTTTCTGACATTAGCGGGTTGTGGCATAGCAGTGAGGGGAGTAGCATGAGTATGTGCAGCCGCAGTCAACGCTGCAAAGTTCTTGATTGTTTTCTGTTTCTTCTTCTTGGGATGGTGCTGTTCAGGCTTCTTGCCTTCCTCAATCTGTGCTCTTTTAAATCCCTTTCGGGTGAGCACTCCCGATTTAACATACTCCTCGGTCAGAGTAGCACCGAGTTGAATCGCGGCTTCCAAGGTAGTGGGGTTGTTACCCATGACAGTTCCTCTAACAACCAGAGGCAACCCTTCAATGTATTTCTCTATCCTGCGGGATAGAGGAGTAACCAGATGTGGTACCAAAATGCACAACTCATGAAAACGAGTTGTATACTTGGCATTTTCGCCACTATCCTGCACCAGATTCCACATCTCCACTTCCAGTTTCTTTAGCTCGTGACGTGGACAAAACTTTTCCACCAGTAAGTTCTTGAATCCATTCCATGGTAAGGCTAGAGCGACCTCACGTCCCCTGGTGTTCTTCTCAGAGTTCCACCAGGTGAGCGCTCCCTTATGAAAAGCACTTGAGGCCATCTTGACCTTCAGATTTTCAGGACATCCGGTGAAGTCTAGAATGTCTTCAATACTTTCCAGCCATTGCAGTAGGCCGGTAGCTCCTTCGGTACCAGAGTACTTAGGAGGCTTAGCATCGTTGAACTGCTTGAAAGTAAAGTTAGCAGTTCCAGCGTTTGTGGCATTGGAGTTATGTGCAGAATCACCGGTACTTCCCCGAAGATTCTGGGTAATATCAGTGACCATGCCCGGGATCACATCCCTCATGTGAACAGCGATAGCTCGAGCAATCTTGTTAATTTCATCATCATTACCGCTTGTCGAACCCCCAGCATTTGGGTCTCGTCGAGGAGGCATTCTACGAATAGATGCCACAAGCGGGTCAGTAATGAGAATGGATACAATTGAATTTTCATGATAAGGTCAGTAATATATCCATACTACTAGTATTATCATTCAATTGTAATATGATCCAGTACACGTATAAGTTATCAACTTATTTGTATACTTATCATGTGAATATGTACGATGTCTCATGATCTCACCACCAAATCTACACACTGACACTTTCCCGATATACCGAAAACAGCTTATATATAGGGCTCACTCTCGCTGCCCACCACCGTTTCGATATACCACGATCATGCCCTTGCTAGCCTTTGGCAACACGTTTGTACTGAGTTCCATGTGTTTTCCATTGATTAAGAATCCCATGATCTTTGAGCAACTTGAACTATGATTGATTCCATGATTGAACTATGATTATGTTATGCGTGCACCTACTAACAGTTGTTAACAAGTAGAACTAAATCATACGTGTGCTCTACACTTTCCTGTTAACTTATGCCAGTAAGTACCAATGATGTAATCACTTAAGAATTTCACTTAAGGTTTACATTTATGATATGTTCACAACTTGGTTGATTCACCATAATGTCTGGTTCATCCAAGTTTGAATTTCATTATGATTTGATTCACCAAAGATTGTTTCCCCAAATGATTGTATCCCATGTGTTTTGACTAATGTTCCATGTGTCCAGTTGATCCCGAATCCTCACTCCAAACACAAACGCCGGATTCCCCCTAACATACTGAAATAAGCTTATATATAGGGTAAGCTCTCACCGACCCACCACTTACCTCAACACGTCAGCGTTAATCCGTCGTCTATATTTGGGGCTAAGATTCCAACTGTTGATTGATTATGATTGTCTCATGATTTCCTCTTGTTCCTTGATTCTGTTTATGATTGTGTAAACCATGGTCCTTAATTTACTAGAAACTAAGACCTTAGGTTTATGTATATGTGTCCTAGGTTAATCAACCTAGTTTCCCAATACTTACAGTACTGAGCATGATGATTTCCTGTGAGAACTTCAACTAAAGAATACTGTTACACAGATTCTAAGTTATAAAGTTCCTATGATAATGAACACCTGATGATGATAACAATGATAACAATGACAAGGATTTCAAATCTAAGTTCTAAATTAATAGACCTCAACCTTTGAATTCCTATAGTGATATGACAAGGATCTCAAATCCAAGTTCTAAGTTAATAGATCTTGATCTTTGAATCCTATAATGAATATGACAAGGATCTCAAATCCAAGTTCTAAATTAATAGATCTTGACCTTTGAATCCTATAATGAATATGACAAGGACTTTAGATCAAAGATAACCATCTTTGCCTCTAAATCCCATAATGAATATGACAAGGATCTTAGATCAAAGATACTAAATTAATAGATCTTTGCCTCTAAATCCCATAATGAATATGACAAGAAATTCATATCAAAGATACTGAAACTACAGATCTTTGTCTCTGAATTTCTATAATGATCTCTGTGTGAGAATTTCAGATCAAGGATACTAAGAATACAGATCCTTGCCTCTGAAATCCTTAAATGCATATGTGTGAGAATTTAATTCGGTTTCTAAAATTATAGAAGTCCGATTCAAATTCTTTGACTCGATGTCTAATCTTAGAAAAATGTCCCTAAGATCTTTCAAGCTTATTGTAGACTTAATGCTTACTTAAGTTACTTAGATCCTAAGTATCCTCAAGCCTATAGCACTTAGTCCTATTGGGTAGCTTAGGTTATAGTCTAGGTCATTAAACATTGGGTTTTTCCTAGTTCTCTACAACCTTGGCTCTGATACCAACCTGTCACACCCCTGCGCCGCGTGCGGAATCCACGGCGCGGTGACGTATGATCAGTTGAATCATGCACAAGTATTGAATAAGAACAACCACAATGGATTACTACATTTCATAATGTTTAGACAGTTGATTAGTTACAGACAATCTATCTACCAAAAGTAAGACAACTACAGACCCAAAATGTAGTTTACAAAATAAGACTCCAAACAAGACAATTAAACATTTAGGATTTAGTGTGTTTCTAATCCATCCTAGCATGTTTCTTCATCTTGTTCTATCTTAGTATGGTCTCCTTAGTTGTCTCTGAGAATGTCTTAAACCTGATTTCCTGAAACACGTGAAAAGTAACTGTCAACTACAGACGTAGTTGGTGAGAACAATAGGTTTAAGCATTTGTAAACATGAGTATATGATATAAGACATAGGTAAGTTAAAGCATCATAAGATTCACACGGATGAGCTGCAACCCAAACTAACATCAAGTAAGAAAATGAGTGTAAACAGTCCAATCACTGTTTGCACATGAGTCAACATATAACATCAAGTCCCAAACCACGTTTGGAGTTAGATAATATGTTAACAGTTTTGAATAAACCATATGTAACCGAAATCTGCAGTTAGTTTATAAAACAGATTTAAAAACTAACTGCAGCAATCGGCCTGCCCCAATGTATGTGTCCGCTTTCCCTTGTTGTGATCACCCAGTACTAACGCTAATGAATATGATACTTGATGGGTTTATAAGTTTGTTTACAACAAATGACACCATGTTTTCTGAATCTTACTTTAACCGGATGTGTTAATGTCTTATTGAAAACCTGGATTTAACTCCACGAGTTGAATCCTTTGTTTATGTAACATGAAATGAATCTCTTGATTTGAATACCATGATGTGAACAACTTGACTTGAATACCATGTTTTGAACCAATGAGTTTGAATACCATGTTTTGAACCAATGAGTTTGAATACCATGTTTTGAACCATTGAATTTGAGTACCATGTTGTGAACCACTTGTTTTGAATACCATGATGTGATGACCTTGTATAATAACAAGGTTTATAACAAAAGGGTTTGTAAAATCCTTTAAAAGAACATTTGAGTAAAACTGTTATAAAACATTTCAAGAAAACATTATAAAATCCTTTTAGTAATAAGGGTTTAGTAGAAAATAATTCCTTTGAAACAGTTGAAGAGTCACTTGGATTCATAAGATAAACCTGTAATGCTTATGAATACACATAAACTGTACCATGAAACAAGTTTGAAATAGCGGTTTTGATCACGTGTTCCACCCCAAAACAGTTATAAAACAGTAAAAGAGGGGCTAAAGTTCTCACCTGTCTGCAGTAGACTCTGAACAAAAACAGATAGCAAGTAGCAAACAGGACTTCTAATTGTTTCCTATAACATTGTAATCATACATAAGATATAGGATTTATAATTGTATAACTTGATTCATTGATTGACTTGTGTTCTCATGATTTGATTGTTGTGAAAACTTGAATGTTATGCTTTGAATCTCTTGATTGATCATGGGTCCAAGAAACTTATGAAATGTTCTTTGATGCATCATTCTCATGCATAAATGATAAATGTTTGAGACTTTGATAACCATTGATTAACATGAATTATGAAAATTTGTTCCAATTGCTTTAAGTCGTTATGATTGTGACTTGATCATGTAATTAGGGTAAGTTGCAACTTAAACCCATGTTGACCAAATCCTCATATACTTCGAGTTTGTGGACTACACCATGGGCCTTAAGCCCATAAAACTATGATAGGCTTAATTATAGGTCCATGGGCCCCTTACGTTAACGAGGGCCAATAGATTATGATATTGGGCCAAGTGAGTATGATTTGACCCAAATACATTTCTATCGTCCTTAATACGTGTCAATAACAATATCATACCGGTCACAATATCAGTGAACCGAATGAAATTGAATTGAGCCCAAGGAATTTGAGTTGGGCCTAACAATGTATAGGTAGGCCATATAAAGTTTCAAGTGACATTGGGCCAATTAAAGTTCATAATGGGCCTATATGATTCAAGTGGGCTTGGTTTAAGTCCAATGGTCGTTCACTATTGAAATTGGGCCACGTAGAACCGCATTGGGCCAAAATGAGTTACGGTTTGTCACTTGAGCAGCGAACCCTCTTGATGCTAGCATAGGGTTCGTCGGTCATGGCTCTACATCAAGGTTCGGTCAATAATGAGGAGAGGTTCGGCTGCTTAATCAGCGAACCCAGCAAGGGTTCGGCCTTGCAATCTTCAAGGTTCGTCTAGCTATGCAGGTTCGCTGGGTATCAATGGTTCGGCTGGTCCAACCGAGTGGTCGAGGGTTCGGTGAAGGCTCGTAGAAACCCTTAGGGTTCGGCTGGCTACATGTCTGAAGGTTCGACTAGAGAACCCTAATAGCTTCGGCAATGGCTCGTGAGGCACTCTAGGGTTCGGCTGATGGCTTCAACGAACCAGGAAAGTTCGATCAGCTGCAGTTGAGGGTTCGTTGGACCTAGCTGGTTCGGGAAAACTCGTGGGGATGCATAGGGTTCGTCTGGTTGCTGAAGAGGGTTCGACAGTCCCCTTTTTCCCACGAACCTGTAACAACATCTCATTCCAATCGAGCTACAACCTTCCTTGATGTAGTCTTCACAAAATCGGTGCACAAGAAACACATTTCGCAGGTCAAGGGTTGGTCTACGTGGTCTTTATCACCGATTTTAACATGGGTTAACAAGATCACAACAAAAACCCTATTTTTCCGAAACTTCAAGCTCAATTACCTCGAGATTGGCTGGATGAAATCACGATATTCTTGTACTTTCTTGTAGAGTTTGTTGAGAGCTTCGCGTGGACACCAAGAACTCCGAAATCCGTTGAGAAATAAGCGAGTTACGCGCGTTTAAAGCTTGGTTTTTAGAGAGAGAGAGGGGTAGACGAACTATTAGAGAGAGAAAGGGTTGTTGGTGGAATTTATGAGCATTTAAGCCTTGTTCAAGGCTTTTATAGCTCGGGTGAAGTTCGGGTCCGTTTCGGTCGCTCGGTTCGCGTTTCCGGAACGTAACGCGTATTTTACGCGGTTAAAATAAAAAGAGTTATTAAACTCATTAAAATGATGAGTTTCAAAATTGTAAAAATATAAAATAATAATTTAATTATTTTTACTCTTCGTGTGTTGTCGGATCGTTAAACATTCACAATTTACGTGTATACCCGCAATCGCGTACGTTTTCCGATCGTATTAAAATATTTAAAGTCGTTTAATCGTAATTATAAGTTCAACATTCGTATTATTATGGATCGTCACCCATAACTATACTCAGTCTCGCTTACAGATTACGATCTTGGTTGAATTAATTAATTGTTATACTATTCGTCTCAACACTACGCACTAACACTAACCTGTTACATCGAACGCAGTATATGTATAGGGCTCACTCTCGCTGCCCACCACTGTTTCGATATAACAAGTTACTGTTCTTGCTTAGTGAAATCAACTGTAAATAGATAATACATACTTGTTTTCTGACTACTAAGATCCTGTAACACACAAGCACACATTATGAACATACTGAAACACATTGATGAACTGAACCATGAATAGACACTGTTCTAACACTGTTTACAACTACATGACTATATGCACAAATGTTACAGTTATAAAGATATGGCTTTGCAATTTCAGACCATTGCAAGGATGTGTTATACATTAGGAATTCATTCTGGATGTAACTGGGAAGATGTGAATTATCTGTATGTTGAGCTGATTGCATTGTAGAAAGAAATTGATGATAGAGATGCAAAGGTTGAAGCTAAACGTTTATCAAAGATTCCAAAGTCTGTAATCATACGTGCTGAAGATAATGTTTGTAAATATCAATCGTCGAGTGGGACTCAGATTGAAGATTGAAGATCAATATTTTGAAGCAAATATTAAGGGGGAGTTTGTTAGGTCATTTTGCAATAGTTTGCTTTCAAAAGTATGTATTTAACTTAGGATTTTGCTAGGTTCGTCTGGCCAACGCACCTAGGCAAGAGTTGTAAAGGTTTGGCGAACCTAATGCTTTGTATTGTAAAGGTTCATCCAGCGAACCTAAAGGTTCGTCTGACGAACCTGTTGGTTCGGCTAGGTTCGTTTGTTTTGTGTATATATTGCAGGTTTGTTTGTATTTTTAAGAGTGACTAACAGATAGGGAGAGAACCTGTGTGAGATTAGTATGATTGTTAAGAACTGTGTGTTCTTATTTCATGTTCTTCTAATCTGATTTTGTTATCAATGAACATGATGTTTATCATAATGATTGTATATCTTTGATTCATATAGATTTAATCTAGATTCCGCATAGATTGAATTGTTAATAGAATTCAATTGATCGATCAAGAACAATCTACAGCTAATAATTATTCATGTAAAACATATATGAAGTAAAAGCATTTAAGTAAATACAATCCAAGGAAAATAATTTACGCATGCTTCTCAGCCCCGTGTTTGTAAAACAAAAATGTTTGGAGAAGGGGCAATGAACTCACCTGTGTTGTTATGAACTGAACCAAGTAATTATGCGCCCTCGTTTGTTGTAAATTATGTATCTTCAGCACCTGTGTTGATTTAGTGTGATTCGAATTCTATAAGTATTTGAAGTTGTCGTATATAAAGTTTCGGTCTTGGTGTGCACTAAGTGTCCTAATATTTTCTAATGTGTTACTAAAATTACTTTAATTATTCTATGTTACATACCCTCTATGAATCATATCCCTTAGTTAATGATAGTTAAACCTTATTTATATAAGGGTTGTACTAATAACATACATGACATTTTTAAATAAAACATACTTTATAAAATCTTCTTTTGTTTTGCAATTAAGTTTAGAAATCACTTCATTTTTCTTTAAAACATTTTAAAGAAAGGAATTTATAAATCATTTTATTTTATTAAAAACATAGGTTATTTTTATAAAATATAAGTTAAATTTGTTAGAACTCAAGTTAATCCCACTTGATTAACTCCAAGTCTTTCATTAGATCTTTGCTACACGTAGTTCTTTGTTCATCCTCGAGTTAATCATTACCCTAAGTTGTTCAATTTGAACAACCTAAGTTGGTTATCAATGACATGAAAATACTAAGTGTTGAGAGTTGACACCTAAGATCAACCCCATACTTAGTCATCTCTTGAACTCTCTTTTCACCCTCCTAGCTCTTTGGTTCTTTGTAAGAGAAATCATATGACACACCCCATGTCCTTGACTCATTTGTTTTCACAAACCTTAGTACTTGGTTTGCACCTATTCGTCTAAAATACTAAGTTTTTACCTACTTAACCATCCTTGAACCTTAGCTAAAACTCATTAGTAATAAGTCTCCTTAGGTGACTAAAACATGTATTAATATGATTCAAATAATTTAGAACCATTGAATATTGAAACTATTAGGTTTGAAGTTCATAAAGTTTGCTAACACCTCAAAACAGTCACTTTAGACCATTTGTGATGTTACCAACTTTACTTAGTATTTCATAAACATATTCAGGTATTAGGTACCCCAAAGATCATACAAAACATTACTTTATATGTTAAGTTAATTCAGGAAAAACTTGTGTTTGAAAACCTTTAATATCGAAGGGCACATAACCGGTTTTACCCTCAAAAACACTAGTGACTCATAATCGTCTAACCAATGTTTAAATCCATGCCCCAACTTCGTTTCTAAGTGTTTTGGGTCCATTCCAAGCTTATTGAGCATGGGTCATGCTGAAATAATAGTATCAACAGGGGCTGCTCCATATCGATGGCTTCAAGATCCTTAATTTCGATGATAAGCAGCAGCACCCCATCGAGTCTGCTATGTTCAACAACCCCAAGTTCAGCAGCCTCTAACCCATCGATTTTTGGCCATAACCAGCTCCAAATCGATTCTAAACTGACCCAAACCTCAATCTAGTGTATTCCTTAGCTTCTGGACGCGCTTTATTGTGAATCCTAGAGGTTTTTCAGCACCAAAATGGACTAAAAACAAGTTGTGTTCGGAACAGTGTTCTAGCACAAAAAAAAACTACATTTTGTTCGTTTTTTTTACCTCAAATCTGGTGTTCCCGCCACCCAATCTTCAATCTAATGTATTCCTTAGCTACCTAACTCGTTTTACTGCAAGATACTAAGGCTTTACAGCTCCAAACTCGGCTAAAAAGCTGCTAATGTTCGAGCAGCACACCAAAACAGTAATAGTCATAAAGTCAGACCGTTTGATCTCATTTTTTGTCCATTTTTGATTATTCAAATCTTGATTTCTTCCTCGTAACACGACCTACATGTTTCTAAGGTCATTATAGTGTTGATCCTAACTTATTTGAAGTGATAAAACGAGTTAGAAGCTTACCTTACATGAATAGTAGAAAACCCTCAAAATCAGCAACTTCTTTCTAAATCTGTGATCGATCCAGCTCGTTTCAGCTCTAATCAGTTGTACTACCATGTTCCTCTCGTTCTCACGGTCGTTTTGACTACTAGAACGTCGAATTTGGTTGAGAAACGAGAGAGATATGAGGCTTTGAAGTTGTGAAATGGAGGAAAATGGTGATGGCCGAATATCTTGAAGGAGAAGAGATATGGCTGCAAAAGTGAGGAGAAAAAGAAGAAAATAAGGGCTTTTATAGCCCGGGTATGTTCGGGTGCGTTCGGTCTCGCTCGGTTTTGTTTTCGCGAGTCGTTTTTTGTCGTTTTTCGTTACATTACGTAACTTTATAAAGATACCAATTTTAAACTTTTTAAAGTGGTAATTCCTAATAATTTAACTAAATATCTTTTATTTCTGTTTTTTTAAACTTTAGAATGTTTATTTTTTATTGTTTCATCAGATCGTGTCATTTTCGCACGTATCCGTACTAATCGTCACTCGTTCGAACACGACGACAACGTTACTTTCCAATAAGGTTTTCTAATTATTAGATATCGTTCAGAACGTTAAACTTACAGATATATTCGTGCAAATCGTCACCCACACGAACACTCCGTCGGTTTAATATTAACATAACGACATCCATTATTGTTTTGTTCTGTACAAGCTCACATACGTTTATACATAATAAATCCTAACTAAAATTCACATAATAGTTCTGTGTTGTCAAATATGATTCCGACTGTTAAACCATGGATTTGCAATATGTTTATGAAATAAATGCGTAATTGATTCATATTGAACATCAATTGAAGACAGTACACATGTAATACACATAGTTCGTACCTGAATAACTGTACGTGTTACTGTTCTGGCTACGGTTTTGGCACTGATGTTACATGCCTGCTTGCATACAGAGTCTGGTCATTACAGCAAACCCTGTCACTTTAGAGTCAGCTATTAGCTTATCAGGAAAACATACTGACGTGATGGTAGCATCTGGGACCCTAAAGAAAGAAGCTGACACTGGAAAGGCAAAGAAAGAAGCTGACACTATGACCCTAAAAACACACATGCAAGTGTGTTTGAACACATGCAACTCCTTGTGGCTCACATGCATGAATTTGTTGGTCTTCTTGTGTGAGTTTCGATGTAATGTTACTGATCTAGAGTGTGCAAGTGTTCTAGGATTGAGTTTTGATGTTGATTTTATGAGACTTGCCATAAAAGGAAACTTTTATGTTGCATGTTGTATATTTGTAATGATCTAGACAAGTTAGAAATGTCTAGATGGTGTCAAATGGATATTGAAATGTTTAGAAACACATTTTGATATTTGGATTTGTGAAAATATGGTTTTGTGACAAACTTACTATATTTGTAAAAATATGGTTTTGTGACAAACTTGCTAAATTTGATTTTTGAAAACGAGCTTTCAAACGAACACTTTCCAAATAAGGAAACTTTATTCCGTCAAAATGGCATAAGTGGTAATTTATGCACAAACGATATGTTTTAAGTGTTTAAATATGTTTTTACAAACATACTAGAATCACTAGTTTTATAAAATGGGATTTCATATCTACACTTTCCAAAAATAGAAACTTTCTAAATATAGAAAGTTTCCTAAAATGGAAACTTTCCAAAAATAATAACTTTTATGATTTCATAAAATGACTTTTGTGAAAGCGTTATGATTAGGATAGTAGGATGCATTTTGATGTCCTACTTGCATTAATGACACATAAACAAACTAAAACACAACAAATGTATCACCAACGATTCGTCGAGTCAACCCAAGATATCACATAAACACTCGGTTGAGCACACCGAAACTAGGAATTGTATGGGATACAACATACCACAAAACACATACTCACGACCTATATGATTATAAGTGCTCACTAGCAGGTTGCTAGCACTCATAGTCGCAAACACATAACCGGAACTGCTTTATCAGGTGAGTTCATGACCCCTTTTAATCTTTATAACCTCTGGGGGAGAAAACATTGCACGATAAACTGTTTTGAAACAACAAACTTATTTTGGTTACATATGGACATGCATTATCACCATATGTATATGTGTGGCACACATCACAACTCAAAATTCTCACAAACACACCTCGAACTGTTAGTAGCACAGGCGCCTAGCGTGGTAATCTTGGATAATACTATTTGGGCCTGACAAGCACCACCCATCGCACCTGCGAGGCCAACCCGACTGGAGGTCAGAATGAAGCAAAATTTACCAACACATTTGCCATTGTCTTGTGTGATGGACATGGCGGGAGGCACACAGTCAGCTTCGGTTTCGAACCCACGTATAATATAACTGTATTGACTGGCTACCAATCCGTAATGCATTGTAATCATATGTACTCCTGCAAACATTTACTTTAAACATTTGATGTTTACTGCTTATGAGAAACTTCTACTCTCATCAACCTTTGTGTTGACCTTTTTCTCGCATGTTTTCTCAGGTAACTAAGGCACGCGCATAAGGATTAGGATGGTAGGATGGAGTCCATGCATCTACTTTAGTGTCTTCAGCTACTGAACATTTAATATCATTTTGTTGTGTTATAATCGTTAAAAAACTTAAATCGTTTCCGCAACTATTACCTTTTATTGTTTTAAACACCGTTTCAACTTAGCTTTCGCAACTTATGAATTCAAAACTGTTTTGAATACTTATACATTAAACTTCCGCAACTTTGATTTTACAAAATGGTTTATCCAAGTTATTGGATGTACGTATGCAACCAGACATGTAGGTCTCGCAACTGTAACTGGACTGCGATCCTGTACAGACCCTGACCGATCTCTCGTTGCGCCCTCGGAAGGTCGGGATGGCCGGCGTGCAACAGTGTATCTGTGTGTATGCACATATACATATACATATATATCTATATATATCTTACGTTTAAACACTCGTAAAGTGATATGATTTTTGAAATAAAGTTTTTAAAGTTATACAATGATTTTTGTAATTTCGTAAATGTTACAAATAGGATTATTCTGTGGATATGCTTGTTGTGTTTAGCTTCATAAAGACTTCGTGAAAATGTGGGTGAACTAAATTTGAATTATTACTATTGTTTAATTTATTACTGGTTATGTTTAACTCGAAACCGATCAGTTATGGGTTATTGCTCGTAAATACCATTGAATTTCAAAATTATTGTTAAATTATGTTTACTATCATACTAGAAACGCGTAACTATTTTTTTATTTCGGAATGTGGTTTACAATTTATTATATTTAAGGTTCTTTGTTCAAACAAAGTTTTCGGTGGTATGTTATGGTTTCAGTGGTATGTTATGGTTGTCGATATGTTCTCAGCAGATGGATGAATTCTCGGTTGTGCGGGATTGTTTAGGGTTCTCGGATATGGTCCTCGGCTAAGGGTTTGGGCCGTAGGATTGTATATTAATGTTTAAGTATAAACAGGTTTCATTATATTGTATTGTATGTAGATGAGATCTACTGAGAGAGAGAGTTCTTGTTCTTTGTTTTTTTTTAAATTCTTTGTACGAGACGATTTCTTATTGATTAATAATCGTGTGCTTTGATTGATTATTCTCATTAATCTTCTACAAATTCTTATATAATTTAACTTTGGTTTGTATTCCGCCTATCCCGAAGTGGTTCGTGTTTTGAAAATTGGTTTAGAGATGTGACGGGTTGAAATTGGACGTACAAATAGTTTCAAAGCTTGACGCTCTTAGCGATAAATTTCAACGAGATCAAGGTAAGAATTTTATAGTTTGATCAATATTTGTGTTGAAAATTTATTAGTTCTCAAATAACACTTGAAGAAAACGAAGAATAGATTGAAATATTAGAGTTTGATTGATTGGTGCGTATTCGGTGCGTGTGTTCAATAAATATGAGACTACAATTAATTGCATTATCGGTTCACAACTGAGAATAATTATTTGAGTTCCAGCATAAGCATTTTATTGTTCTTGGTTCTAGGAAAGATTTCTTAGTTCCATTTATTTACTTCTCGGCAATTTAATGATAGACGTCGACAAAATATAGTTAGATCTCGACCAAAAATTATATGTTCTCGGACAAACATTAATAGTCTCAGCTAGCACTATAGTGTTCTTGATTTTGGTTTACTGTTTTCGGTAATATATATATAGAAAATTTTATTGATCTTTGCCTATGTTATTAGTTCTTGGCAAAAATTATTTAGTTCTCGGCCAAGATAAACTTATTTGCACAAAACTAATGTTCTTGACCAAGATATAGTTCTCTCCAAAAAAAATAAAATTCTTGGTTAAAATTTTTTATTTCTTTCTTTCTTGGCAATCCACAAAATAGTTCCTAGCTTAAGCTTTATATAGTATGTGGCAATTTATATATATCTAGGCACAATCTAATTTGTATTAATTTTTGGCCACAAATGTTTCTTTGTTCACCGCAATTTATTTGCCAGTTTATTTGTTCTCAACCGAAACACTTATGGTCTCAGATTTTATCTAGTATTCTCGGGTTAAAATGTTTTTAGAACAAAAGGACCCTTTGGTTAATCAGTTATCTTCATTTAAGGTATATGAGAATTTATGATGCCAATCTTGTCAACATAAAGTGATTTTCTTAAAAAATAAAAAGTAATCCTTTGAATTATTGTAAGATTGGCAAGACTTGAAGGGATTAAAAAGCGCTCCTACCTAAAACGAAAAGGTACTTAAAGAGAAAGTTGAAAATAAGAAGAAAGATATCTCAAAATGAAAAATGACTTAAGTGAACAAAGTTTTCTTCAAATAGACTAGCATCATCTAATTCAAGAGCTTACATATGAGATAGAAAAGCTAAAGCTAAATACAATGATGCAGAGCTTAGCTTCAAGAAGTTTTAATCGTGTACTCAAATTTTGAATAGCATAGTTGATCAACAAGTTCATGATGACAATAAAGAAGGTTTAAGGTATAGAAGTGTGCCTCCTTTCAAAGATAACTATACGAGCATGCCAATTTCTAAAGAAAAAAAGGTAAAAGAAAAACACATGATGTACGGTCCTAAGATTGTATCTAAAAATGTTGAATAAAGTCAACAAAATAAGTTGATTTTGTGGGTAAATATGTGAGTGTTATGAATGTTTCTGAGACATCTACAAAAGAAATGATTGCAATGGATCAAGGTTATGAAGATTGTCAATATAATGAATTGAAGTCGAGCTGCGCAAAATTTGTTCCTAGCGTTTTTTTGATTTCAGTTTCAAGGAGTATAAAATATGCTCTAAGTGTAGAAAGTACATCATATTTCCCACAACAATGCCATGGGAGAAAGTGTCATGGTTTTCCAAATCAGATCCATTTTAGAAATGATAGAATTGTGTTACTTAAAAACGTTATCATGTGGATCAAATAGTCCTGTCAATATTCCATATGAAAAGAAACAGATGTGCTTTGAATGTGACAAGCCCAATCACATTGCACAAAACTGTAATCATTGGCCTACAGACTGTAAGTATGGTAAAAATCAGAAAGTTACTCCAGAATCAAGGTGTGCTCTAAGCCAAGGAAAGTTCAAAGACCAAAGGTTGTGGATCGTCAGAAACCAAAGAATAAACCGTATGGTTTTAGAAAAGATGAAGTCAAGCAAATTCAAAAGGTTTTCAAGCAACAAAAGGTTCAAAAACCTAAATCAGGTGAAAAACCTAATGTTGTTTCTCCAAAGATGTTGAAACAATCTCTTCAGCCAAAAAAAGTTTGGAAAGTGAAATCCACATCATCACCAATGTTTAGTGGCAATAAGAAGTGGTGTTTGCAAGAAATATATTATATTGACTATCCAGGTTTCCCAGAATAACTAGAGTTGGGTATTTATATTTGATTGAAGACCAAAAGACTATGATAGAATAAGTTTAGGGGGAGATTGTAAGGACATAAACTTGAGCTTTATGCAATAATTGGAGTAATTATGAAGTTTACTATTTAGGATATTAAAGGTTGTCGGTTATAACAAAGTTTTTGGTGGTATGTTATGTTTCTCCATGTGTTCTCAGCATATGGATGAATTCTTGCTTTTTCTAGATTGTTAATGGGTTCTCGGATATGGTTCTTGGCTAAGGGTTTGGGCCGTAAGACTGTATGTTAATGTTTAAGTATAAATGTGTTTCATTCTATTGAGTTGTAGGTAAACGAGATCTAGAGAGATTGTGTGTTCTTTGTACCAGAAGATTTCATTTTGATTGATGATAATCGTGTGCATTGGTTTATTATACTCTTTAATCTTCTACAAATTCTTATATGATTGATCTTCAGGACCTAAATTTTATCGGGACCTACATTTTATGTATCTATTTTTTATCAATGATTGTTTTGTAAGTATAATGCCCTTGAAAATTTTGCACAAGTTCAAGTCACACAACAATCGTATTCGCTGGTGCATCAACCTTGTAGCTGCCGATTGGTGTTCGAATCTTTTATGTATTTGAATGGGACCAATGGGGTTTGTACTCTAAGACATAAAATGATATTTGAATGAGATATGACCCTCTGGTACAATAGTATTGCCAAAAAGACACTTTTTGGCATATTCAACTTGTTTCGACTACTTAGCGCTAAAAACTTATTGAAAATTTATAAGACAACATGAATTTGAAATTGGAATATTTAAAATAATTTTATACACAAGAATCATCTAACTTGGGTATGCTTGATCGATTTAAGACTTGTTAAAGTAAGACAGTTTTTTCTCACAATGTTGAATGAATTTAAGTCACGAATTCATAGGGTTTTCTTATGAAATTATGATTATACATTATTGATTATTAATTCAATGGTAGTTGATATATTTTTTGATATATAAAGACAATGGTTTGTTCTTTGTTTAATGTGTTACATATTTTAATCTTGAAACTATTAGATAGGGTTCTCAAAAGTGTTTTTTTGTGTTGTTCAATTGTTGTTTTTGGACATACTTGTCACACCCTGCGTCGCGTGCGGAATCTACGGCGGGTGACTACAATTGAATCATGACCAAGAGTTGACAGTTAAACCAAAATGTTTACTATATTGCATAATTTAAATGTAGTTTGAATACAAGCCATATATAACTACCAAAAGAATTACAACTAAACAACCTCAAAAATATTGTTACAAAATAAGAACAAAGAATATAATTAAACAAAAGGATTTAATGAGTTTATAATCCATCGTAGTTGTTTCGAGATCTTGTTCTATCTTAACTAGGACGCCTTAGTTTTCCCTGTTGCACCCTATCCGTGATTTTCTGAGACGTTTGAGAAAACTGTAAACTACGAATATTTTGTGAGAACTATAGGTTTGAACAATTACAAACAATGATATGTAATAACGAGTAAGACATAACATATAAATTGTAACATGATGATTGTAACCCAAGCTATCATCAAGTAAAATGAATAACGAGGCCAGTCCACGACTGTCCATGAGAAATGCCTAACTTGTGATCAAGTTCCAAATTACATTTGGATTTAGATATACAGTTGACATAAATGTGTCCAACATTGCCCATGCTGTTAAACTTAATTAACACCAACTCCATGTTGCCATAAATGCGTCGAATATGGCCCATGCTGTTAAACTTAATTAACACCAGCTCCATATTTCTGTAAATGCATCCAATATGGCTCATGGTGTAGAACTTAATTAACACCGACTCCATATTCACATAAATGGGCCTAATTTGCAGTTTGTTTTAAAACATATTTAAAGCTGAAGACGTGACATATGATCATCTCTTTTTTACTTTGCACCTAGCATAAGAGGAAAATAATACCTAAAGAGATACGCAGATTCAAAATATGTGAATATGAATATATTCAAGAGAGTCCACAAATAAGTACGTGGCCAAAAAGCGCGCAAAAGAAAAGAAACCCTAACAAGAGAAATAAAAAGGTTTCTAGGGTGGGCTCCACCATAAAGGAATTGCCCTCATAATCCTAACAGACGGATAAGAGGGACCCACTGTAATCTGTATATATATATATATATATAAAAGCAGAGGAAAGAGAAAAACTCTCTCAAAACTCGCTCAAAAAAACACACACAAATACACACACATAAGAAATTCCCTGAATCATCTTCCTTCATCAGAGAAAGTACATTGACATTGCTAAGCTTAACAATGGATGATGGCATAGAGATTAGTTCATCGGAAGGTTGATCCCGATTGTTCCTATTAATACATCTTCATTGGCGCCATCCATGGGACCCGTCAGTCTCCTCCGTCATCATCCTAAGTATAGAATGTCGATCTCAAGGAACCAGGAAATGGATCGCTGTCCTTTTCCATCGTTCCTCCATCCCATCAGGCCACAACGCCAACTGTGGTGCATACGGGAGCAAACACGACAATCCCAACCAGGAGAAGAGATGGAGAGGAGGCAGAGATCGTCTTCCGATCACACGATCCCAAGAGTCTCAGTTCAGCCAACTAACATAGTTCCTCTAGTGATCCCCTTCTCATCAGGAGGAATGGCGACCAGCACTCTCACTTTCCCATATGGTATGTCCTCACCCTTGTTACCTCCATATTATCCTCAAACCCCTTTCCTATCACACCAATCCCTTGATTCCGCAACCTAGGCCGTTAGGATCCTTTGTTTCAAGTGGACCAAATCCAATTCAGGGAACCATATCGATGGTAATAAATCCCTTGACACCGGGAGGGAATTATGGAACGATTCCGATGATACCATACGCCCCATACATACCAAACACCCCCATGCCGCCATACTATTATGTTTTTTCTACACCGGGGGGACCTTCAACCCATGAGGCAATGTTGGCTAATTTAAGAACGCAGCTACAATTCTCAAACATATCACCACCACTAGCAATGAACGGCAGCAACATGGTTTGTCAGACCTATAACCCTAATCCCCAGGCATACCCTTTTTTCATAGATTATAACCAGCCATATAAGGCCCCGGAATTGGCGATGAAGTCCAAATTTGTAGCACCCGTAGCTTTAGCAGAGTTCCGTCGCAAACTGAAAATGCCGACCAACGTGGGGAAGTATGATGGGCTTACTGATCTGGAGGATCATTACAACGTGTTTGTAAGCGCGGGAGGTGTTGAACAATGGACCATGACTGCCTGGTGCAACATGTTTATACAAAACCTTAGTGGGACCGGCGTGAATATGATTCTATAGCTTGCCCGTGGGAAGCATAGTTAGTTTCGAAGATTTGGCAGCAAAATTTAAAACAGAGGTCCTAAACCTCATGCGGTGCCCCAACGAGACGGTGGAGGAGTTCATAGTCAGATATAACTTAGAGAGCCTCCAGATAAGCGGGACCACCGAAGCACTGAAGGTGGCGGGATTCATACATGGTGTAAGAGATAAGCATCTCATCCGAAAATTACACGGAGCCAACGAAACACCGAAGGACATGAACTCGTTGAGGACCATCGCTAAGGCCTATGTCTAGCAGGAAAAGTCAGTTATGGCTAGCGTGGAATGGGAGAATCGGAAAAGTGATAAAAAAGGGTATGCGTTAGCAAAATCAGTTGTGCCAACACGAAAAAGTTTTGAGGAAGCAGGCGGAAGGGTCGCAAACCTAAATCGAGAACCAGGAAGGTACACGCCGTATGTTCCCCAGGAGGTGTCTTGTGTCACGTGGAAGAGGGGCGTGAAGCGTGAAGATTATCCGACGCTCACTAAAACAGCCAGTGAAATTTGGCGAACCGAAGGTTTGAGGTGTAAACAGCCCCGTCCATTGAGGGAAAACCCCACGTAGGATAAATCGAAATACTATAGCTACCATCAGATACACGGCCATGACACTGACGATTGTTGGCATCTAAAAAGGCAAGCTGAAAAATTTTATACGGAGGGGAAGTTAGGGCATCTGGTTGCTCACGAAAGGAGAAAAAAGCACCCAGCAATGATGAGAAGGAGGAAGGAAAAATAGCGCATGAAATATGCACCATATAAAATGAAGAGGGAAGCCTGAAAGAAGGCTCGATGAGGCACGCAGACGGGTTGGAGGCTTGGATGTGTGTACATCTAACGGTGCCGGTGAGCGATGGGTGTTACAGTGCAAACACCTTGAGCGTAACTGCTGTGGTGGAAAGGGTAGATTACCCAATCAGGGGCTTCTCGGGGAAATGATAAGGCCTATAGGGAAGATTAGCTTACCGTTGATCACGGGAGAAGGGAAGAAACAACGCACAATCATCTTGACGTTTTTAATTATCAAAGCGGGAACCAGACATAATGCCATATTGGGGAGGATAGCCTTGGGCTTGTTAGCCGCATGGGTATCTACAGCTCAAAGCATGATCATTTTTCCCACGCCGGGAGGGCAAATGTGTATAAAAGCCGAAGAACAATGTGCAATAACAGAAAAATGGGCACCGACAATCCCCAAAGAGGGGCAACTAATAACAGACGAGAAATGGATCATCAACCCTAAGTTCCCAGAACAAGCGATCAATTTAAGGAAGGATTTATCGGAAGACGTCCGCTCCCGCGTAGAAGGGCTCCTGAGGAGACACATGGATGTCTTCGCCTTTCAGCACTCGGACATGACCGGAGTACCGCGAGAAATAGTGGACCATCAGCTGAAATTTCATCCATCAAAAAAACCCGTAGTCCAAAAGATAAGGAGTATGGGGCAGAAAGAAGGGAAGCAGGTATCAAAGAAGTAAGGAAGCTGGTGGACGATGGAATCCTAAGAGAAACCAAGCACCAAACATGGATGGCGAATCCGGTGATCGTAAAAAAGTCAGATGGCGCTTGGTGAATGTGTATTGATTATAAGGACTTGAACAAGGCACCCAAAAGACAACTACCCGTTGCCAGAGATAGACCTCAGGGTAGATTCATTGGCAGATTTCCCCATAAAATGTTTCTGGATGCCTATAAAGGATATCATCAGGTCCAAATGGCAAGGGAGGATGAGAACAAGACGGCTTTCCACACAGATATAGGCGTTTTTTGTTATACAAAGATGCCTTTCAGGTTAAAAAATGCAGGAGCTACATACCAGAGAATGATGGACATGGAATTTAAAGAACAAGTTGGGAAAAATTTGGAAGTATACGTGGATGACCTAGTCATCAAGAGCCGAGAAGAGGAAATCATGTTGATGGACATAGCAGAAACATTAAGGCAATTGCACAAATATAACATAAAGTTGAACCTGGTTAAGTGTGTGTTTGGCGTTATGGAGGGGAAGTTCTTGGGAGTAGTGGTTACGAAAGAAGGTTTCAACGCGAACCCCGAAAAGGTAGAAGCTATCAGAAGTATGACTCTGCCGAGGTCGGTTAAAGATGTACAAACCTTGAACGGAAGATTGGTGGCAATCAATCTATCTAAGCATGCGGAGAAGTCGTTGCCGTTCATCGCAGCCCTCAGAAAGGAAATAGGAAAAAAAATCCAGTGGACAGCGGAAGCAGATCAAGCCTTTGAAGATTTAAAGATATGCTTAGAAGGACTACCTGCGTTAACAGCTCCGCGTAGGGGAGAAACCTTGCAACTGTATTTTTCCACTTCAGAGAGGGCTATATGTTCGGTCCTATTGGTAGAAAGAAATGGCATCCAAACTCCGGTGTATTACGTTAGCAGGGTCCTTACTCCACCGGAAGTAAATTACACTATGTTGGAAAAGTTAGTACTGGCGTTGGTTCTTTCATCAAGAAGACTGAGGAGATATTTTCAAGCGCACCAAGTGGAGTTGATAACATCCTACCCTTTGCAGCAAATCCTTAAGCAGCCAGAAATCTCAGGAAGACTTGCAAAGTGGGCTATCGAGGTAGGGGTGTTTGATCTGGCATACAAGCCAAGAACAACAGTTAAGGCACAAGTCATAGCAGACTTCATAGCAGAAGTACCAGAAGGGTCCTGCGAGGAAATGAAAAAGGAGGGAAGCGACAAAGCGCATAAAGTATGGGAAATATATACAGATGGGGCGTCGAGTATGGAGGGTGCAGGAGTGGGAGTCATGGTGGTGAGCCCTCAAGGGAAAGAAAGGGCGGAAACACTAAAATTGAAGTTTAAAGCTTCCAACAATGAGGCAGAGTATGATTCTTTGATTGCCGGACTGCAGTTGGTTCTCCAGGAAAATGCAAGAAGAGTAGTGGCGCATGTAGTCTCTTTACTAGTGGCAAACCAAATCAATGGGGTGTATGAAGTCAAAGAGGAACGGATGAGGCAGTATGTGAGAGTTACAGAGAGTTTAATGGCTAAATTTGAAAGCTGTGCAATAATACACATGCCACGAAGCCAAAACCGGAAGGTGGATGCTTTGAGCAAGTTAGCCTCAAGTTTTGAGGACCCGGTTAAGGAAATTTTAGTGGAAGAGATATCTGCGCCAACTACCGAGGTAAGGTGGGTGAGTGTAATACAGGAAGGGGAAACCACCTGGATGCATCTTATCATCAATTATTTGGTCAAAGGTGAAATTCTGAGGGACGGGATGTTAGCACACAAGTTAAGGTGTAAAGCCCAGCATTATGAAATGCAGGGAGGGGAGCTGTATAGAAGGACCTTCCTAGGGCCTTTATTAAAATGTGTAGATATGGAGGAAGCAAACTATTTGGTAAGGGAGGTCCATGCAGGTATTTGTGGAATCCATGCGGGGCCAGAGCTGTGGTGGCAAAACTAACTAATGCAGGATACTACTCACCTGGAATGCATCTCAGCGCGGTGGAAGAAGTAAAAAAGTGTCAAGCTTGTCAAAAGCACGCACCCTTTTTGACTCGCCCAAAGAATGAGTTAATCCCTGTTACCTCGGCGTGGCCTTTTCAGAAATGGGCGGTTGACCTGGTCGGGCCATTCCCACCTGGACAAGGGGGAGTGAAGTTTTTGATAGTGGCTATTAATTACTTCACCAAATGGGTGGAGGCGAAACCTTTAGCAGCAATTACGTCCAAACAAGTAAAGAAGTTCATATGGGAACAAATTGTTTGCCGATTTCGAATTCCTATGTATCTGCTTAGCGATAATGGAACGCAATTTGTGGACAACTATTTCCAACAATGGTGCGAGGAAATGAAGATAAAGCGAATCTTTAGTTCAATAGCGCATCCGTAGAGCAATGGACAAGTAGAAAGGGTTGTGACAATCCGACATTTTGGATTGACACCGTTAAATAGAAATTATCAGAAATGATGCGAAAGCAAACAAAAATCAAACTAGAAAGACTTAATTTGAACAAAATAATTCCGAAACATTTAAAACACAAGGATTAATCTTGAAATCAATCAAATGCTCAATTTTGACCTCAAAAAGTCAAAATTCGTTCATAAACCTTTGGGGAATTCGAAATTTAATTAAAACCTTGTAATTAATCGAATTAAATCATTAATAACGGTTGTATTAATGATTAAAACCATCAATTGGGTGATTAATTGAAATAATAATGACGAATTTAAACAAATTAATCACTAATAACCGATATCAAAGTTGGGTTACATTCGAACAAGTATAGATCAAACTCAATTAATCAAATTATGATTTCAAAACACTAAATCGGAACCCTCTGAGGCTGTTACATTCATCAATTCGATTCCAGAAGTTTGAGGTTGAAGATTTCGATCAGGAGTGGCCGAAAGTCAAAGCCCTAGTCGAACCATATCGATTCAACATCAAAAACAGGTAAAATTCACACCTACACGTTCTGAATATTCCGACTAAGCATAACCCTATGCTAGGTTCGGATACAAATCTCGAATTATAAGAATCCCAATTCTAGGGTTCATCATCTTTGATGAATTGGGGATTTCGATCGAAAATGGCTTAAAAATCAAATTAAATGATATGTTAGTTTCAGAGGACCCCGATTAACATAAACCTTATATCAATTTTGATAAACTATATTTAATTGAATAAAAACCGGTTTCACGTTTTAGATTGAAAAACGTTTTATGGGTTTTGATCTAAACCAAAGCAAAAATGAAATTAATGTATACAGAAAGGATCGAAATTCTGTTTTTAATGAAAACCATATGCCAATTGGTTCAAACAAACACGAATTTTATGAGTTTGCTTGCTAGGGCTTGTACGATAAAACGAGTTGGGGTTTTTAGTGATAACAAACATCAAAATCGAATTAAATGATACAGATAGTTTCGAAAACTATTGTTTGCAAAAACCCTATGAAAAATAAGTTTAGAACAAACGAATTTGACAAGATTAAATGGTGGGTTTGAGGATTCACGTTCGAAACCATGCGTGTCACGAAATGGTGCTTTAAAATGATGATTTATCAAATTAAAGGCATGGTTGAATTCGCTTGGACCACTGGAACCATAACCCTATGGTTTCAGCTTCGAAGACAATAGAATTGAGGCTCAATTGAACCCACATGGTTCGGTCAAAGTAAACCCAAGGGAACCGGTTGGTTTGGGTTTAAAAAGGACTAATTGGGACCTTTGTTAACAAATGTTATGGGGTTGAGATGGTAGTTCGTGGGTGTGGGGAGTTGGAGGTCACGGGTTCGAACCCGGGCTCCAACTGTTTTTAATATTTAAACCATTTTTGGTGTTTCGATCATATCTTTTTCATATCAACTCGGTTTTAACCCGTTCCAGTTGCGTTGGAACCGTAATGGAATTCCGAACAACATAAAACAATAAAATTTATAATTTGACTAAAGATTACAGTCGCGTATATTTGCGTGTATATAAACATAATCGTATATGTTTATACGATTTAAACAAACGAATCCGAAATCATTTGTACTTTTGTATGAATGTATGAAACAAATTAATATACGTGTGTAAGATCACAAACACGATTTGACATTACGAATAACGCGATGTTATTGTAATAACACAGATTCTTCGTAGAAGGTTGTCTACGCGATCTCACGTGTATTTGATCATTCTATTCACAATCAAAGGTGCGTACACGGCCCCTTTCTTATTTTAACTGTTTTGGGGGAGAAAACATGTGCAAACAATCATTTTAGATACACATCACTTGCATGAGTTAGCTGTTTACTTTAAGTGCAAACATAGCATTACAAAGCCTTACATTTCGAACCGTTTAGTTTGCCGTAGCGCAAAGCGTGGTAGTTGGAAATAGATCTATTAGGTTTGACAAACATCACTTGGTACATGGGATCTACGCAGGTGTTTGACTGACCAAACACACATTACTATTGTTTGTGCTAGACAATAGTGGCAAGGCAAAAACATGCTATAGCATGGCAATCGTCAGCTTCGGTGTCGACCACTTATGTAAATAGTATAATGACTAGCTACCATGACTATGCAACGTGTGATTATGTGATCTACAAACATTTCTTACAAACAGCTTGTTCAAATATTTGGTTCAAATATTTGTGATTATTCATACAAACCTGTGTATGCACCAACCTTTGTGTTGACTTGATTTACATGTTTTCTCAGGACACTAAGGCACAAGCAAGGACAAGCAGGGACTAGGACGTTGAGTCTCATGCATACCGTTTACGATAGTTGTTAATTTAAAACATTGAACTTTGTATTTATGGTTCTGCAATAGTTATTTTCTATTATTAGTTTTCGATGCTTCCGCAAATATTAAACTTTGATTTTACAGTTTTGGACTAAAGTATGTTTGAAAATCATATAGTGGTCTTCATTATGTCTAATGATCTGAGATCCTGGTTTGTCACGTCCCAAACGGTATGATTCCGTTAGTTGAAAATTGGGGGTGTGACAGATTGGTATCAGAGCCATTGGTTATAGCAAACTAGGTTTGCATTGGTAGACTTAGACTATAATTGTTAGACATTAGACACAATAGACACACTTGCTTACACGATAGTTTGTATAGCAATTACATATGGTATTATGCAATAGATATGACATCATTGTCCACACGTACTAGTGACAAGGAACATCAAGTCGTATCATCACCAGCATCCAAGAAGAGGCGACTTGAGCCAATGGATGACACAATTCACTACGATGAAGAGATGCACAAACGACCGAGGGAGAACAGCCAGTATTGGCATTGGATCCCTGATCTCATTCGCAGCTGGGTGCGTGAGGAACGATTACCTCCACCACCTACTTCTGACACTACTACTAGTAGTTGGACATTACCTAAGATATCCACAGAGTAAGCATTTGCAGCTTTTGTTGCACGTGTGAATCGGGAGATTCATAACATGCGAGAGGCAGCTGAATAGATCACTAGATTACTAAAGGGATGAAATAGATTCTATGATTCACAAAAACAAGTCAAGGGATGAAATAGGCTCTTTGACTCACTAAAACCAGTCAGGAGATGAAATAGGCTCTATGACTCACTAAAACAAGTCAAGGGATGAAATAGGCTCTGTGACTCACTAAAACAAGTCAAGGGATGAAATATGCACTATGACTCAATAAAACAAGCCAAGGGAGGAAATAGATCATATGGCTCACTCGAACAAGTCAGGGCGATGAAATAGACCCTATGGCTCTCTCAATGAGTCAGCGGATGAAATAAACCCAATGACTCAAACAATACTATTCCTTAGCTTGGGACTATATCTACTAGTTCCACTAAATTTTTAGTTCTGACAAATGATCTGTCAATCCTTACAAAACTGACGACAGCTAATAAGGTCGTGCATCAGCCTTGAGAGGAAAACATCAATTTTCATTCTAACTCCTCGACAACATTCTTATAGCTCTTGGTACTTCCACATGTACGGTTTACAAGAATCACATTCGGAACTCATCAACTGTAAGATGAGAATTCAAACCTAACGTCTTGTTACACTTGAAGTGCCACCAAACGGACACTATCACTCAAGTTAAGAAGAACTAGAGTGATCGTGCGGGAAAGATTTTCGTTACCGGTACATACGGAAAGGCAAATTACATTATATGAAAACATTGGTGACTTCTAATGTGAGTTAACTATCAACATCGGAACTTATGAGAGATACATCGACTACAAGGTGGTCAACTCCAAACAGCTACACTAACACTCACACAATGAGTGTCTCGACATCAGGCTACATAAGAAAAACACGCTCAAGCCGAGTAGCTATCCTTGAAGGATCTATACTAGACCCTATACTAGCATTCAACTCAAGTAACTATCCGTAAGTATTTCTTTGGATAGACTATCCAATCATACATCATGTGACTATTGTCTGAATCTTGATGTCCTGAATAAACTCTGAATCCCACAAAAACCAAATAGCTCAAGGTAGGAAGAACTAGAATCCTTATGTAAGGTAAATTGACGATCATGGTGCGCAACGTAATCGTGAATTTACAGGTACGCATGAATTCTGGCAAATTCTATTGTGAGTCTATTTTCAAAATATCCGCCTATCCTTCATTCTGGTAGTTGAGATGAATTCTGTTAACATATCGGGATTCTAACATAACATTCATCAAATTTCCAGCCGTAGTTCTGGCTACTCTGTGTTCATAAGACTCACATAGGGAGACTTTGCACTCCACTTGGATAACTTCAAAAGTATGTCAAAACATCTACTTGTGAACATTTGTAAAGATTCCCTATCAAACGAAGAACGAAAACTGATATTATGTGTCTACCGAGCAGAGTTCTCTATGACCACAACAACAACATGAAACACTCAAAGGATGTTTTGGATGCAAGAAGCCAGGGCATTACAATTGTACCGCACTGGTATTAACAACAAAAGGAACGAAAACAATGGTCTGAGGGACAAGCCTTCATGATCATAAGAAGCATAGAGAAAAGCTCGGCCTCATTGCAAGTACATATGTGATAAACAAATGTTATGATCTGTGTTGCTGGATACTGGAACATAAATGAGCTTTATATCTAATGAATTTAGTGGAATATTTGCCATAACCTTAACACCATTAGGGGTTGAATACAATGTAGAACTAGCTGATGGCAAGTTAATCACAGTAGAACATATTCTCAAAGGTTGTGTTCTAGACTTGATGGGTCAAACACTGGACATTGACCTTATGCCTATCGCATTAGGCAGTTTTGATGTAGTCATAGGCATGGACTGGTTGTTCAAACACCAGGCTGAAACAGTAGGCTATCAAAAGATCGTTCGTATACCGCTTTCATATGGAGAAACACTGTATGTACAAGGTGAGAAGAGTAGTACGCCACTGCATCTCATATCTTGTGTGAAAGCACACAAATGTCTGCGTAAAGGTCATACGGTAGTTATAACACTTATAACTAAGAAGCCGGTAGTTGAGAAGAAGATAGAAGACATTCCAATAGTTTGGGAATTTCCAGAAGTATTTCCAGAAGATCTACCAGGATTACCGCCTATCAGACGGGTGGAATTTCGAATCGACCTTACACCAGACGCAGCACCGATAGTTAGGGCGCCTTATCAACTTGCACCTTCTGAAATGCAAAAGTTATCTACACAACTGCAAGAGTTGTTAGATAAGGGCTTTATACGACCTAGTTTTTCACCGTGGGGAGCTCCAGTAGTATTTGTCAAGAGAAAGGACGGGACTTTTCGTATGTGTATCGATTACCGGGAACTTAACAAAGTTACCATCAAAAACCGGTATTCGTTACCTAGAATTGACGACCTGTTAGATCAATTACATGGTTCGAGTTACTACTCGAAGATCGATTTCAGATCAGGTTATCATGAACTTAGAGTTCGAGAGGAAGATATTCCACAGACAGCATTCAGAACGCGTTATGGCCACTATGAGTTCTTGGTCATGCCATTTGGGTTGACGAACGCACTAGCAGTATTCACGGATCTCATGAATCGAGTCTGCAAACCTCATCTTGATAAGTTTGTCATTGTTTTCATTGATGACATTCTCATCTATTCTCAGACTGAGGAGGAGCACGCTGAACATCTTCGATTGCTATTAGAATTATTGAAACAAGAACAACTGTACGCTAAGTTCTCAAAATATGATTTCTGGATGCGAGAAATTCAATTTTTGGGTCATATAGTTAATAAAAAGGGTATACATGTTGATCCAGCAAAGATTGAAGCGATTAAGAATTGGGAAGCACCAAAGACCCCTACTGAGGTACGACAATTCCTTGGTTTGGCGGGCTATTACCGACGATTCATTGAGGGTTTCTCAAAGACCGCTCAATCACTTACAGATCTTACTCACGAAGGAACGAAGTATAACTGGACGGATAAACAGGAAGCTGCATTTCAGTTATTGAAACAGAAACTCTGCAGTGCACCGATTCTGTCCTTACCAGAAGGGACAGAAGACTTTGTGGTGTATTGTGATGCATCTGCACAGTGTTTGGGATGTGTGTTGATGCAACATGATAAAGTGATTGCTTACGCTTCAAGGCAACTACGACCACACGAAAAGAATTACACTACTCATGACTTGGAGTTAGGAGCAGTGGTTTTTACTTTGAAGATTTGGAGGCATTACCTATATGGAACTAAGTGTACCATTTACACTGATCATAAGATTTTGCAACATATCTTTGATCAGAAGGAGCTTAATATGACACAGCGACGGTGGGTTGAGTTGTTGAACGACTACGAATGCGCAATCAAGTACCATCCGAGAAAAGCTAATGTAGTAGCGGATGCTTTAAGCAGAAAAGACACTTCAACAAGACGGGTTCGCGCACTTATGATGACGATACATACTGACTTACCTGAAAAGGTACGCAATGCTCAGTTGGGAGCTTTAGAAAAGGATAATTTAGTACATGAATCCTTACGGGGGATGGAAACACAATTGGATGTCAAGCCTGATTAATCGACTGTGGATACCTTTGTACGGAGGTTTAAGGGAACTTGTGATGGATGATGCGCACAAGTCCAGATATTCAGTCCATCCGGGATCAGACAAGATGTATCATGACTTGAAGGCACTGTATTGGTGGCCTCACATGAAAGCTGACATTGCTAGATACGTTAGCAAATGTTTGACTTGTTCGAAAGTCACAGTGGAATATCAGAAACCATCTGGTTTGCTGCAACAACCAGAAATACCAATGTGGAAATGGGAACATATTTCAATGGACTTCATTACTAAGTTACCCCGTACACCGAGTGGTTGTGATACGATATGGGTACTTCTCGATCGATTAACGAAATATGCACATTTCTTAGCAATCAAGGAAACCGACAAAATGGAGAAACTGATTCGTATTTACATCAAGGAAGTGGTAGCACGACATGGCGTGCCAATCTCTATCATATTGGATCGGGATGCTCGATTCACTTCAAACTTTCGGAAATCTCTCCATAAGTCATTGGGAACTCGTTTAGATATGAGTACCGCTTATCATCCGCAAACCGACGCTCAGAGTGAACGTACGATTCAGACGCTCGAGGATATGTTACGAGCGTGTGTCGTTGATTTTGGTGACAGTTGAGAAAATCACTTACCATTAGTGGAATTCTCTTACAACAACAGTCATCACACAAGTATTCAAGCGGCACCATTTGAAGCATTGTATGGTCGTAAATGCTGTTCACTAGTTTGCTGGGCTGAAATGGGTGACAGTCAGATTACAGGTCCTAAACTAGTACACGAGACGACTGAGAAGATAGTTCAAATCCGGAACCGTATGGCAGCGGCCCGGGATCGACAAACGAGTTACACTGACAAACGTCGCAAACCGTTGGAATTTCAAGTAGGAGACAGAGTTCTTCTAAAGGTATCACCGTGGAAAGGTGTGATACGATTCGGTAAGCGCGGGAAGCTTAGCCCACGTTACGTAGGACCTTTTGAGATCCTGAAAAGGATTGGTCCGGTTGCGTATCAACTCAAATTGCCGGATGAACTCAGCGGAGTTCATGACGTCTTTCACGTATCGAACTTAAAGAAATGTCTTTCTGATGAGACATTGATTGTACCACTAGAGGAAATACAAGTAGACGAACAATTACGGTTCATTGAAGAACCAGCTGAAATCATGGACCGAGAGGTCAAACAACTTAAACAAAGCAAGATCCCAATAGTCAAAGTCCGGTGGAATTCAAGACGTGGTCCTGAATTCACATGGGAAATAGAAGATCAAATGATGAAGAAGTATCCTCATTTGTTCAAAACAACAACTGCAAACACTGTGAAGACACGTTAAATTTCGGGACGAAATTTCCTTTAACAAGGGGATGACGTGATGCTTCGCACATCAACACTTCAGATTTCAAACTGTAAGCACAAACACTTTAAACACTTTATGCAATTGATTTTGCTACAAACATTTGTGCTACATTACATTTTATGTGCTACATTTCATATGTTACATGTTATGGTAGTATATACACGAACAGTTGCTATGTGCGAGGTTACATAGTACAAACATGTGCGAACATTCACTATGTGCAAGTTACATATCATAGTATGATCAAACACAAACATTCACAGTTACATACAACGAACACACTTATGTGTGATGTTACAAACATTGAAACTTTACAAACATTGAAACTTGTGTGTGAGTACACACAAGCATACAGAATGATCAGACATCACATTAACACGTACATTTTGAACTCACAAGTAGTGTCCTAACTACTTTTAACACTTACTAATTTTCGGGACGAAAATTCCTTCAACAAGGGGATGATGTGACAATCCGACATTTTGGATTGACACCGTTAAATAGAAATTATCAGAAATGATGCGAAAGCAAACAAAAATCAAACTAGAAAGACTTAATTTGAACAAAATAAGTTCCGAAACATTTAAAACACAAGGATTAATCTTGAAATCAATCAAATGCTCAATTTTGACCTCAAAAAGTCAAAATTCGTTCATAAACCTTGGGGGAATTCGAAATTTAATTAAAACCTTGTAATTAATCGAATTAAATCATTAATAACGGTTGTATTAATGATTAAAACCATCAATTGGGTGATTAATTGAAATAATAATGACGAATTTAAACAAATTAATCACTAATAACCGATATCAAAGTTGGGTTACATTCGAACAAGTATATATCAAACTCAATTAATCAAATTATGATTTCAAAACACTAAATCGGAACCCTCTGAGGCTGTTACATTCATCAATTCGATTCCAGAAGTTTGAGGTTGAAGATTTCGATCGGGAGTGGCCGAAAGTCAAAGCCCTAGTCGAACCATATCGATTCAACATCAAAAACAGGTAAAATTCACACCTACACGTTCTGAATATTCCGACTAAGCATAACCCTATGCTAGGTTCGGTTACAAATCTCGAATTATAAGAATCCCAATTCTAGGGTTCATCATCTTTGATGAATTGGGGATTTCGATCGAAAGTGGCTTAAAAATCAAATTAAATGATATGTTAGTTTCAGAGGACCCCGATTAACATAAACCTTATATCAATTTTGATAAACTATATTTAATTGAATAAAAACCGGTTTCACGTTTTAGATTGAAAAACGATTTATGGGTTTTGATCTAAACCAAAGCAAAAATGAAATTAATGTATACAGAAAGGATCGAAAATCTGTTTTTAATGAAAACCATATGCCAATTGCTTCAAATAAACACGAATTTTATGAGTTTGCTTGCTAGGGCTTGTACGATAAAACGAGTTGGGGTTTTTAGTGATAACAAACATCAAAATCGAATTAAATGATACAGATAGTTTCGAAAACTATTGTTTGACAAAAACCCTATGAAAAATAAGTTTAGAACAAACGAATATGACAAGATTAAATGGTGGGTTTGAGGATTCACGTTCGAAACCATGCGTGTCACGAAATGGAGCTTTAAAATGATGATTTATCAAATTAAAGGCATGGTTGAATTCGCTTGGACCACTGGAACCATAACCCTATGGTTTCAGCTTCGAAGACAATAGAATTGAGGCTCAATTGAACCCACATGGTTCGGTCAAAGTAAACCCAAGGGAACCGGTTGGTTTGGGTTTAAAAAGGACTAATTGGGCCCTTTGTTAACAAATGTTATGGGGTTGAGATGGTAGTTCGTGGGTGTGGGGAGTTGGAGGTCACGGGTTCGAACCCGGGCTCCAACTGTTTTTAATATTTAAACCATTTTTAGTGTTTCGATCATATCTTTTTCATATCAACTCGGTTTTAACCCGTTCCAGTTGTGTTGGAACCGTAATGGAATTCCGAACAACATAAAACAATAAAATTTATAATTTGACTAAAGATTACAGTCGCGTATATTTGCGTGTATATAAACATAATCGTATATGTTTATACGATTTAAACAAACGAATCCGAAATCATTTGTACTTTTGTATGAATGTATGAAACAAATTAATATACGTGTGTAAGATCACAAACACGATTTGACATTACGAATAACGCGATGTTATTGTAATAACACAGATTCTTCGTAGAAGGTTGTCTACGCGATCTCACGTGTATTTGATCATTCTATTCACAATCAAAGGTGCGTACACGGCCCCTTTCTTATTTTAACTGTTTTGGGAGAGAAAACATGTGCAAACAATCATTTTAGATACACATCACTTGCATGAGTTAGCTGTTTACTTTAAGTGCAAACATAGCATTACAAAGCCTTACATTTCGAACCGTTTAGTTTGCCGTAGCGCAAAGCGTGGTAGTTGGAAATAGATCTATTAGGTTTGACAAACCTCACTTGGTAGATGGGATCTACGCAGGTGTTTGACTGACCAAACACACATTACTATTGTTTGTGCTAGACAATAGTGGCAAGGCAAAAACATGCTATAGCATGGCAATCGTCAGCTTCGGTGTCGACCACTTATGTAAATAGTATAATGACTAGCTACCATGACTATGCAACACGTGATTATGTGATCTACAAACATTTCTTACAAACAGCTTGTTCAAATATTTGGTTCAAATATTTGTGATTATTCATACAAACCTGTGTATGCACCAACCTTTGTGTTGACTTGATTTACATGTTTTCTCAGGACACTAAGGCACAAGCAAGGACAAGCAGGGACTAGGACGTTGAGTCTCATGCATACATTTTACGATAGTTGTTAATTTAAAACATTGAACATTGTATTTATGGTTCTGCAATAGTTATTTTCTATTATTAGTTTTCGACGCTTCCGCAAATATTAAACTTTGATTTTACAGTTTTGGACTAAAGTATGTTTGAAAATCATATAGTGGTCTTCGTTATGTCTAATGATCTGAGATCCTGGTTTGTCACGTCCCAAACGGTATGATTCCGTTAGTTGAAAATTGGGGGTGTGACAAGGGTCAACAGAAGTCTGGTAGAAGGCCTGAAAAAGAGGTTGGAGGAAACGGGAGCTTCATGGGTAGACGAATTACCCAGCGTCTTGTGGGCTCATAGGACCATGCCTAAGACAAGCAATAGAGAAACCCCTTTCAGTTTTACATACGGGTCAGAGGCAATGATACCGGCGGAGGTAGGGTCGCCATCCCAAAGTGTGGCCAGCATGGACACAATGGACAATAATGGAGAGCTAAGAAGGAATTTAGACCTATTGGAAGAAAGGAGAGAGAGGGCCGCGTTGGAGGAAGAAAGATACAAGAGGCAACTGGAAAAAAATTATAATAAAAAAGTTTACCCGATGCAGTTCAAAAAGGGAGAATATCTGTGGAGAAATAACAAAGCCAGCAAGGCGGGTGAGCAAGGAAAGATGGGGCCGAATTGGGAGGGGCCCTATATGGTTCACGAGGTACTAGGGAAGGAGCATATAGCTTGGCATTGCTAGATGGAAGCAAAGTGCCACAGGCTTGGAATGGGGCTCAATTAAAAAAATGCTACATGTGAAACAAAGACAGGCAAGCGAGTTCTATTTTATGTTTTAGCAAGTTAATGAGCGTACTAGTTCATAATAAAATGTCGTCCTGTATGGATTTCTGGTAAACTTCAAGTAAAATTAACCTAAAACAAACCCTCAAAAGGTCTTTGTATTGAACACATGCACAATAAAACGCAGCAGACCCTCAAAGGGTCCTTGTCTCACACGCATATGCTGAAAAGTACCATTGACCCTCAAAAGGTCTCCACCTCTAAGATAGGTGTAGCAGGATGTAATGGACCCTCAAAAGGGGTCTTCATCCTCCCCCGTGCGTGCCAAAACACACCATGGACCCTCAAAAGATCCTCACCTCTGACGATGTGTAATAATGCGCTACGGGCCCTCAAAAGGCCCTCACTCAATTCACTCGTGCAAAAACACATGCAGGATCCTCAAAAAGGTATTTGCCTCAAGTGCACGCGCAATAGCGTGCACTAGACCCTCAAAAGGTCTCTATCCTCCGCCCGTGCAAGAGTGCACAAGCGACCCTCAAAAGGTCCTCATCGTAAATTTCGAGACAATCATGGTTGGCAGAACCTCAAAAGGTCTCCCCCTTTCTGTATATGCACGAAAACATGCATCAAACCCTCAAAATGTCTTTATCATAAACACGTACACAATAATACAAAATAAGACCTTCAAAGGGTCTTCAAAATCACGAAAACAGTCAATGAAGTCAAAAGTGATTAGGAGAATATTCCAAATTCCTTTGTTAAGATATCTTATGACAAGGAACCTCCATTTATTAGATCAACAATAGTACACAAAATGAATTACTCCAATAATTTAGTATAAATACAAATAAATTCCAAAAATAAGGTTTAAGCTGAGAAACTGGCAATGACATCCAAATACAAGATAAGTAAACATAGGTAGAGAAGAAAAATCTAGCAGGCATTGTCTCTGACAAATATAGCAATAAGGACGGGTAAAAAAGGAAATAGAAGTAGAGGAACAGTCGGACCAAGCTCTAGAGGATCTTGAAGAGAAGCAGCATGAGAGCATCACCAACGCCTTCATTGGTGCATAGATAGGTGACATGTGATAAGGAATCCTCAGCCTTCTTTCCTTTTCGAGCAAAGCACAAAGGTAAACTGCAGATAGATCCCATCACATGAACCTTTCATTACAGCCCCCGATCAGTAACTTTCGACATGTGATAAGGAATCCCCGGAAGAGATGGGATCAGGATCGCTCGGCTTCCATGGCTGGTGGGGGAGAGGACGATGCCGTAGCATAGCAACTTAAAAGCAAAGAGGATCAACCCCTTGACATGGGATAAGGAATCCTCAAGGATAAGAAAGGAAAGGGAGGAGAAGACATCAAATAAAAAAGGTAAGATAGAACTTAAAGGTAGGGGTTGAGCTTGATGAAGTGAACGAGGCCCTATTTATAGAGCCATAAAAAGCTATGACCATATCCCCATAAAATGGGGGATCAATGGCCACGAGCAAAAGGATACAGCTGTAAAGCATCAAACCCCTACCTAACAGGCAAAACCTAGCATGTCAACCGCAGGAGAAGCAAATACAGGATGTTCATCTAAGCTACGCCCTTCTTGAGACATAGCGTAACCCTCGCGAATACCTTGCTGGCGGCCAAGCAAATCGGAAGATGTGGTGATCTTGTCTATAATGCTTAGGTAGGAAGGACTAAAGCACAGAGTGTCAAAGGACCGGGGAATGCCCTCCCAGATTAGCCATTCTTTTTGGGATTTAAGATCGAGTACAGAAGCAAGAGAGGAATCTAAATCCCCCTTTAGTTTTTGCAGACTGACCTCTGCCCCGTGCAAGGAATCAGATAAGACCCTGTTTTTGGCTCGAAGTTCTTTGTTATCTTTGTTACACTGCATGAGGTGTTGAGTGGTCGTGGTCATTTGAGACACGAAACATTCCATTTCCGCTGATAGTTTAGCCTTTAAGTTATTGAGGTCAGATTCTTTTTGGTCGAGCAGGTCTTGAAGCTTGAGGGAATTCATGCGGTCGGCGCGAAGGTCGGCAACCTGACGACGCAAAGATACTAATTCTTCTTCCTCCTCTTTATTCTTCTGGCGCAACTGGAGCAAATCAGAGGAAATAGACCTATGTTTTGTACCCAACCTTAATAATTCCTTCTCATAAAATTTTGATAGGTAACCCAATTCAGGAAGGCACGAAACGAGAGAGCTAAGGGATAAAGCCAGATGATTACCAAGTTCCGATAAAGGGAGGCATTCCACCTTTTGGGCTTCCGCGGGAGACATTCCTTGGAATAAGAATTCCCGACAAGACAAGGGATCATTCAATAGCATACCCTTTTTAAGGCTCGAATCAGGTACAAATAGAGCATGAGAGTCGAAAGTAGCAGGGCCACGAACATTGGGTCGAGAAGGGAGCTCAAAGGGTGGAGTTACATACTTCAATGGCGAAAAAGGGGGTAAATCAGGGGGCAAGAGACTTCCCGGGAAGTGGTAGTAATTGACGAAAAAGTAGGAATGGAAGCTAAGGTGGCAGGGGTAGCTAAGGCGGAAGAAGGCAGAGATGAATGAGGAGGAGGAAGAGAGGAAATTAGTGAAGTGGGTGCTGGGTCTGTGGTAATAAGAACAGAAGAAGTAGCAGTAGATACACGGGAAGAGTGGATCCCCTTAAGCTTCTTACTGGGGCCTGAAAGTGGGGGACTCACCGCTGCAAAAAGAAGGAAAATTCGGATTAGTAAAAGGATAACGGAAATAATGAACCAAAATCTAGTTAGCATACCTGAGAATTTCCGCGAAAATCTGTCTAGCATAATGAAGGCCAATCGTTTGGCACGTAGCTGGGAAGAATGCTCAAGGGAAGAGGCGGAACCAGCAAGGGCGGAAGAAGCAACACCCGAGGCAGAAGAATCGGTCACTGGTGGGCAAGGAGCTAAAGATGCCAAACCGGCACTGGCTTCAGGAGCTATGGTAAGATCCGTGGAGGTCGAAATACGACCTGGAAAGTTAAGGTAGGATCAGAGGATGAGTGAGGTGTGCTCACCATTATAAAGGTTGATCTGTCCTGATTAATAAGGGGGTCGGCGCGATCTTCCGGCGGATCAGCCTCCGGGGAGGCCTCCATGGCGGATCGCGTGCCGCTTCTGGGGAACCGGAACAGAAAATGTGACGTAAGAGGAAAGGGTAAATTATCTTCCGAGATTATGATTTTAGTTAAAGGGAAGAATAAATTAACGAAAAACTTACAATAGGGGTGCCCCAAGGGATGTCTTGTCCGGAAGGAAAGACAAAATGGCGAAACGTGAACTGTAAAAATGGAACTTCGCAGGGTTTTAGGAGCACTTTCTTGGGAACTAACGACCCGCGGCGAGTCTCCGATAGCACATCGAAAAAGTAGCCCTCACCTGGAAAAGGTAAAACCAACGTACGTGTTAAAAAAGGGTGACAATATAATAACGTTACGGAAATAAGGATGAAGAATACATCCATCTTTGGTAAGATACGCAGGCTTGGTAAAAGGAGAGTCCCAAAAACGACTAATACCAGCGGCAACAAGAGAATGTTCAGGAATGGGTTGAATATCAGTAGGATGTTGGCAAAGCCACTGGTACAAGGCATGGTTCTTGAAATCACCCTCTTCAGGAATAGGGTCAACGATGGGGTCCACAGGGGATCGCCAGTGCATCTTACCGGGAATCACTTTTTCGTCAATATAAAAGAACTTGTTCCTCCAGTTCTTATCTCGGGAACTGGAAGGGACTTTAAGCACCATGGAAGGACCCCCTCTTTTGTCGAAAGAATACAATCATCTTTCTTCACCAACTTGAAAAACACATTGAAAAAGAGGGGTACAACTTCCTCCCGAACGCTTCGTAAAACAAACTCGTAATGGTATAGGCGGATCAAACCTAGGGGACTCATCTAGGATACATGAAGACCATATTCCTCCAACATGCGAAGACAGAACCTACTAATGGGAAGCCTAAAATGGGAAAAACGGAAGAAATCCATATATAAACAAACCTTGCCAAGAGCGGCATTCAGGGCCGTAAGGCCTATAGCAGGTAGCTCCGGGTTTCACTCGGATAGAATTCGGAACTCCAGAACAAATTCGCTAAAATCCATCGGGGACTAGTTGATCTCATGACTAGAAACAGAAAGACGAAAAGGCGGATGAGAAGTTTTTTTTTAGAAACAAGAAATGTAACGTTCCCCCTTTTTTCACCTGATATATATACGTAAAGGGGAGGGGAGAATTCGGTTTGATTTTTGAAATTCCAAGAAAAGAGCGGGAGGCCAAGAGGAAAGACAAAACTCAAGAGGCGGCGTCGGTCAATCTCTAGGAAATTATTAGACCCCGTTTTTCGCATCATAAAATAACAAGTAACAATAATAATAAATACGCCCATATGTATAAACAGACCGAATAACTTCAAGAACAATAAAGTTCATCCGGTCTACGGGGACTTGAATACGTGACATATGATCATCTCTTTTTTACTTTGCATATAGCATAAGGGGAAAATAATACCTAAAGAGATATGCATATTCAAAATATGTGAATATGAATATATTCAAGAGAGTCCCCAAATAAGTGCACGGCCAAAAAGCGTGCAAAAGAAAAGAAACCCTAACAAGAGAAATAAAACAGTTTCTAGGGTGGTGTCACACCCCGAGCAGGCGAGACGGATCGACTTCCTCGCCGGGCGGAAGGTTCTCGGGCTGCGATATCATGAGTGATAATCGTGATGATCAGATTGTTTACATAGCATCAATGTTAAGAATAACCAAATCACAATAAAGCATAAAACTAGGATTTACAAACTTAAATTACAAATGTCAATGTTTAATAATTTAACTAGGTAAACCTATCAAAAGCATCAGGTGTTTTCTATCTTGTATCGGGACAAGATATCAAAATAGCTTCACAGCGTTCCTCAAAATATGTGCTTTTCAAAATATACTAAGTCCTCTAACTGGGCATCCTAGTATGCATTCTTTAGCCTTAGCTTAATCCTGTACGTCACCTGATAAAGCATGTAAGAAAACAAAGTCAACACAATGGTTGGTGAGTTCATATAGTTTAGTAGTTGTAAAATAGTTTTAGCAAACCTTCTCGGTAAAACCTCAACCTCATTAACAACACCTGTATCACCCAACTCGGTATGCTTATATATAGGGCATACCCCTGAGTCGAGCCTACAACCCGCCCAGACGCCATCCCACCACATACTAAGTCACATAGGACATTGTTGTTAATGATAATTAAGCAGTTTACCTACCATTCAATTCCATCATGGTTTCAAGTATCCTGTTTAAAAGTTTATGATATCCACCCAATAACATTCACGAATCCCCTTGGTAACAACCTTAATCTCATTAACACCACCTGTATCATCCAACTCGGTATGCTTGTATATAGGGCATACCCCTGAGTCGAGCCTACAACCCGCCCAGACGCCATCCCACCACATACTAAGCCGCATAGCACATTGCAGTTAATGATAATTAAGCGTCTTACCTACCATCAAATCCCATCATAGCTTTAAGTATCGTGATCATATGTTTCCACACGCACAAAGTAGTGTTAGAGCATCAAGTTTGAGAGTCACCATTATGGACAGCTGAGCACCCTAAGGAATTTAGCATCCATTCATAACGGTACTAAATATGACTCGCGACGTGTTTTGATAGAGGAATCCTCAAGATGACACAAAGTCAGCTAGAAGAAATCAAAATCATTCTAGTCACTCGTCATACCAATAGAGGAATCAAGAAGGACACTGAATGACTAGTATGGCTTGACCACTGTCAAGATGCGTCGACCAATCAGTCTGCCTTACATGATCGTGACAACGAAGAGCACTGGTGACTAGTATGGCTTGACCATTGTTAAGACGCGATGGCCAACAGTCGGTCTTACGATGTCCGACAACGAAGAACACTGATGACTAGTAGGGGTTGACACACAGGTCAACACGCGGCGGCCAACAGTCTGTCTTACGATGTCCGATAGCTTAAGCGTACAAGTTTAGAGCATTCCCATAGTTTAACTGATGACTAGTAGGGCTTGACCAATGTCAAGACGCGATGGTCAATCAGCATGTTGTCTGAGAATTTCAAGTTTATCGAGCATTCATGTGTTTCAAGTATTCCAAGCATATCAAGCATTCAATTGTTTCAAGCATTCCAAGCACATTGAGCATTCAAGTGTTTCAAGTATTTAAGCACATCTAGTATTCAAGTGTTTCAAGTATTTAAGTCTTTATAGCTTTTTGAGCAAGTGAGTCTTTCTGATTTTAAGTTTTCAAGCTTACATACATATGGTTTTCAAAAGCATTCCTAGTTTTAGTATTTGTTTTTCTTATGCAATCAAAAGTTTTGAGAGTTTTAAGAAATTAAGGATAAGAGTAAACAAAATTAGCGTTTATATTAAGAGTGTAAAATATTAACTTTTAAGAATAAGGGTATAAAGTATTAGTATTTAGAGTATGTATATATAGTATTAGCTTTCATATCGAGTGTATCAAGTGTTAGCATTTAGCGTAAGTGTTTCAAAGCCTTAGCATCGAGCATGTAGTTTAAGCATAGTGTTTATAATATAAGCATCGAGCATAAAGTTTAAGCATTAAGTTTAAAGCATGAGCATCGAGTTTTGTAGTATAAGCATTAAGCACATAGTTTAAACATCGAGTTTATAACTTCCAAAATAAAAGTTTCAATCTTAAGTATTAGTATAAGCATCAAGTGTATGAGTAAAAGCATTTAATAAACATTTCAATAATTTTCTTAAAATGTATAACATGCTTCTCAGTCTCGAGATAAAAACAAAATATGTTTGAAAAGGGAAAAATGAACTCACCTTGTGTTTGTAGTGCTTGACTAAGTAAAACAAGAATGCACGCCCTCTTTGTAGTATTTGTTGTTGTATTCACGATCCTATATTGATTTCATGTTGTTTGCAAGTGATAAGTATATGTCGTAATGATTTGTGTGTGTGTATGTGTTAACCCTAAAGTAGGTTAACACTCATGTGTCTCGATCTTTATTCGGCCCTTGTTTTTCCCATTGCTGATTCTACTGATACTTAATCAAGTTAAGTTTGAGCTAGTATGCTCGTCTTTGCCTTTAATCCAAACGCGTGTAAACTTATCATGTTCGAGTGATATTAATGTATTAACTCCATGAATTATACTACCTTTGTAGAAATTTGAAGTTATACAAAACATCCATGTAAGTTAACCTTAATAAGTTTATTTAGGTATTTGTGTTCATTTATTTTATGCGGCCCGAATCATTAGATTGGACTTATTACAATTAAAACGTTGGGCCTTGTAGGCGTGTGGGTTGAATAGTCTACTTGGGCCGGATGCGTGTATGAGTGGGCTGCATTGGTTAGGCATGGGCCAATGGAGTAACATGGGCCCAATAATGGTTTTGACAAGGTCGGCCGAATTACACTTTGGGCCGGATAATATGGATTAGTTTAGTGAACCTAATGCACAAAGTTTTGGGCTAAATCGAGTTGGGGTTGGGCCACACCAGAAAGGGCCTGTAGTGGTTTAGCTTGGGCCAAGGGAAATGGGCTAAAAATCAAATTGAGCCCACCACTCATATGGATTCGTTTAGGGGCTGCTTAAGCAGCGAACCTCATGTCCCATGAGATGTAGGTTCGGCGCTATGGGTTCGGTTGATGATGTTGCGTCCTGGGCATGTAGGTTCGTCTAGGGTTGCCGTTCATGGGTCGTTAGTCATAGGTTCGGCCAAGTCCTTAGCACCAAAAGGGTCCGGCGGCGTAACATAGGGTTCGCTGGGATGGTTCTTGAATAGCGTACACCCATAGGTTCGTGGCCTTCACAAGGTTCGTTCAGATCGGTTCTGCCCTGGGTTGGATTCTCCAAAGAGGAAGGTTCGCAGCTCCCATGCATGCAGGTTCGGGCTGGTGGTGACGAGTGATGACCAACAAAAGGTTCGGTGCATCGAGGGTTCGTCTAGGATTCTAGGTTCGCGAGGCCTGGGGGTTCGGCTGAGACTCAAGATTCGCCTAGTAACATCGTTTCACTGCATAGGTTCGGCTAAGGTTGCAGAGTACAGGTTCGGGGACCTACTAGGGCGGCCATCGTGCAGTCCCACGAACCTGTATGAGTTCTTCTTCCTCAGCTCCATCCCACCTCACCTGTTCTAAGGTCGGTTATGAGAGGGGTTAAGCGAACCAAAGATGTTCCAAGGTGCCGGGTTCATGAGTGTATAAATATATATAACCGAATAAAAGTTGGTGAACAATACATGAATAAAACCCTATATTTTTGTGATATTCAAGCCTTCATACTTTGTTTTTCAGTGGATAAAAGCTCCGATCTATTGTAGTTCCTTGTAGAGGATGTTGAGGGCTTCGTGTGGACACCAAGAACACGCGATTTCATCCACAAACGAGTGAGTTATGGTGGATTGAAGCTTGGATTTTGTAGTGAGAGAGAGAAAACGGGTGAGAGTTTTAGAGAGAGAGATGTTAGCTAATGAATTAAATGCATCATTTAGGGTTTATATACCCCGGGGTGTTCGGGTTCGTTTCGGTTGCTCGGTTTGCGTTTTCGTCGCGTTTCCGGATTATTACGCGCGTGTTTTATAAACTAAATAAAAAGAATATTATTTTAAAATGTTTAGAAGGTGATTAATACTAATAATTATTTTAAATATTATTTTCCTTAAATTATTTATCGTAATTTATTATTTCACGCGTTTCGTTATTACTTTCGCGAATTTTACGTATTTTAATTAAAATGGTTTCCTTTTTAAATTTATTTCTGATGAGTTTCAAAATTTTAAAACAGGAAATATTATATTTCCTTAAATTTATTATCGTTCGTATCGTCTTCGTTTTCGTTTTGTCAGACAACGTCACTTACGCGCGTTTTCGTACAGAGCGCTAACTGTACGAATACGATCGTACGTTTCACTTTCTGATTTTGTTTTCTAATCTTTAGTCATTATTTCAGATCATTTAACTTTCAGATCTATTCGTACAGATATACGAATAGTTCGTCGGTTTAGCATTCTGTAACAACAACTGTTATAGTTTTGTTCTGTTTATCCTCACATACGTTTATACATAATACCATCAAATCAACATGTGTATACCTGTTCAGTGTTGTCTGACGTGTTTCTGATTGTTAAACCATGAGGTTTAATTCAGATTTCAGACAATCGCAAAATAGTTTAGTGTTAAGCATCATGTGTCAATAGTATCTACCTAATTCACGTAGTTGTACTTGAGTTACTGTGCACTTTACTGTGCAAATTACTGTTCCGGTAGCGATTCCAGCGCAGATGTTACAGTCTCCCCTTGTTAAAGAAATTTCGTCCCGAAATTTAAAAGTTATTATCGGTACAACTTTCTTTGTAAACGGTGGAGGGACTTTTGTTTGGTGTGATGTTCCCACACTCCCAAATAAACTCTGGGTCGCGCTTGGGATTTCTCCTATATAACCTCGTAGTTTTGTTCGCCTTATTGCTTATAGTTGTTTTATTGCTATGCCTTACTTAATCTCTACATAACTCTAACACCTTATTGTTTCAAGACAAATTGATGATATGAGCATCAATTGTTACACAACCTTAGTGTCAAATGTGGTTTCTAAGTATGTTGTAGACATTAACTAAGTATTCTTTCACTGTTTCCATTGCACAAAAGAGTTTCTAAGTTTATATGAAGTACCTATGTGGTTATACTAATAGGAACAAGTTAAATTTCTTATCTATACTAGTATCCCAGTGAATTAAAGGTTTATGAGTAAAGGATATCACATACTAGTACCCGTCTCTGGGTCTTGGCGTGTAGCAGGAGTTTCTATCATAAAGTTCCTCAGTTTTATCTGAGTCCTTCTTTAGAACTCCTGATCTTGTCTTTCACCTAACACTCATAGGATACAATGATGCTCCCTTATTGACCTAAGGTTGCAACTTTCTTCTGTAGTCTTCTAAATATACGAGACTAGGTCTTTAAGAGTAACTTAATCTAAATTTGTCTAAGGATTTCCTCATTTTACTATCCTTACTTAAACAGAACATTCAGTTTAACTATCATACCATTCAATAGCTTAATTATACTACATAATATAACATACCTATGAAGTCATCGAACTCCGAGTGATCTCCAGGAGCTTGTAAAGAAAGTAATTCCTCAGTGATTTCTGGGTTAGCTGGAGGCATCCTCCTAGGGCAGTCTCTCGCGAAATGTCCGAGCATTCCGCATGTGTAGCAGTTGTGGTTATGTTGAGAGGAAGTAGAGGTACCTGCTTTCTGTTCCTGTTTCCTAGTGGAAATAGACCGACACTGTTGGATTCAGTGTCCGTATTTCCCACAATTCAGACAACGTCTACAAGGTTTCTTCTTGTGGTGGTGAAAACCACATCTGGCACATTTAGGAAATGTTCCAACATATGGACGGGGAATAGGGGTCATTGGTGTCCTGCATTGTTGCATCCAGTGACCCGCCTTCCCATAGCGTGTGCATCATACACATGGAAGTTCAGCCTGATGATAGTAGTGACAAGCTTAACAGAGAGGGGTTTTTCCCTCATAATGAGCACTGACTCCTGTAGTCAAATCTGGCAGAATTTGACTGATAGATACAGCTTCAGTGTAGTTCACAGTTCTTTTTTGCCTTTTTGCATAACGACGTTTAGGTTTCTTGCTGGTTTCTCCTTCTTCAGGTTCCTTCTTTTCTACAGAAAGTAGTGGAAAGTTCCTAGCAAACTCCTCATTGTTCCTGATCCGGGTGATTATTCCAGGGAGAACCGCCATCAACTCTTCAGTGATCAGAGTTGCGAGTGCATCAATTGCTGGGTCCATCTCCTGTGAAGGAATGGGTGGTGATGGTTGTCTTCTTGGTGACATTCTGATCATAACCAACACAATATTGGTTAGTGCAATGATCGAATGTAGAAGACACAATGCAAGTAACTCCTAATTCCTATGTTCTCTACACGAAGGGTCCCTAAGTTAAAGTTTAGGCCAAACCGTTTTAAGTAAATGACCTATTATTCTCTATAAACTTGAGCTCTGATACCAAACTGTCACACCCCGAGCCGGCAGGACGGATCGACTTCCCCACCGGGCGGAAGGTTCTCGGGTTGCGATATCGTGAGTGATAATCGTGATGATCAGATTGTTTACATAGCATCAATGTTAAGAATAACTAAAGCACAATAAAGCATAAAACTAGGATTTACAAAGTTAAATTACAAATGTCAATGTTTAATAATTTAACTAGGTAAACCTATCAAAAGCATCAAGTGTTTTCTATCTTGTATCGGGACAAGATATCAAAATAGCTTCACAGCATTCCTCAAAATATGTGCTTTTCAAAATATACTAAGTCCTCTAACTGGGCATCCTAGTATGCATTCCATAGCCTTAGCTTAATCTTGTACGTCACCTGAGAAAACATGTAAGAAAACAAAGTCAACACAATGGTTGGTGAGTTCATATAGTTTAGTAGTTGTAAAATAGTTTTAGCAAACCTTCTCGGTAAAACCTCAACCTCATTAACAACACCTGTATCACCCAACTCGGTATGCTTATATATAGGGCATACCCCTGAGTCGAGCCTACAACCCGCCCAGACGCCATCCCACCACATACTAAGTCACATAGGACATTGTTGTTAATGATAATTAAGCAGTTTACCTACCATTCAATTCCATCATGGTTTCAAGTATCCTATTTAAAAGTTTATGATATCCACCCAATAACATTCACGAATCCCCTCGGTAACAACCTTAATCTCATTAACACCACCTGTATCATCCAACTCGGTATGCTTGTATATAGGGCATACCCCTGAGTCGAGCCTACAACCCGCCCAGATGCCATCCCACCACATACTAAGCCGCATAGGACATTGTTGTTATGGATAATTAAGCGTCTTACCTACTATCAAATCCCATCATAGCTTTAAGTATCCTGATCATAAGTTTGCACACGCACAAAGTAGTGTTAGAGCATCAAGTTTGAGAGTCACCATTATGTAAAGCTGAGCACCCTAAGGAATTCAGCATCCATCCATAACCGTATTAAATATGACTCGCTACGTGTTTTGATAGAGGAATCCTCAAGATGGCACAAAGTCAGCTAGAAGAAACCGAAATCATTCTAGTCACTCATCATACCCATAGAGGAATCAAGAAGGACACTGAATGACTAGTATGGCTTGACCACTGTCAAGACGCGTCGGCCAATTAGTCTGCCTTACATGATCCTGACAACGAAGAGCACTGATGACTAGTTTGGCTTGACCAATGTCAAGACGCGATGGCCAACAGTCTGTCTTACGATGTCCGATAGCGTAAGCGTACAAGTTTAGAGCATTCCCATAGTTTAACTAATGACTAGTAGGGCTTGACCAATGTCAAGACGCGATGGTCAATCAGCCTGTTGTCTGAGCATTTCAAGTTTATCAAGCATTCATGTGTTTCAAGTATTCCAAGCATATCAAGCATTCAATTGTTTCAAGCATTCCAAGCACATTGAGCATTCAAGTGTTTCAAGTATTTAAGCACATCGAGTATTCAAGTGTTTCAAGTATTTTAGTCTTTATAGATTTTTGAGCAAGTGAGTCTTTCTGAGTTTAAGTTTTCAAGCTTACATACTGTCACACCCTGAGCCAACGGGATTGGATCGAAGTCCCCGTCGGGCGGAAGGTTCTCGGGGCGCGATATCGTGAGTGATAATCAAATGATCAGATTGTTTACATAGCATCAATGTTTAACAATAACTAAAGCACAATCAAACATTAAACTAGGATTACAAAGTTAAATACAATAGCGATGTTCAGTAATTTAACTAAGTAAACCTATCAAAAGTGATGCGTATTATCAACAAAAGATGTGCTTCCAAAATCAACTAGGTCCTCTATCTAGGCCACCTAGCATGCATTCCAATAGCCTTAGCTTAAACCTGTTCTTCACCTGAGAAAGCATGTAAGAAAACAAAGTCAACACAATGGTTGGTGAGTTCATATAGTTTTTAAGTTTAAAATAGCTTTAACAAACCTCTTTTGGTAAAACCTTAACCTCCTTAACTCCACATGTAATATTCAAATCAGTATGCTTATATATAGGGCATACCCCTGGGTCAAGCCTACAACCCGCCCAGACGCCATCCCACCACATACTAATTCGCATATGACACTGTTGTTAATAATAATTAAGCATTTTACCTATCATTCAACCCATTCCTCATCATAGCTTTAGTTTTCTGTTTCAAATTTTACAAGTCCATAGCATTCATAAGTATTAGCTTCAAAGTATGTTTAACAAGCATCATAGTTTCACACGTACATAGTTTAGCTTTCCCTAATCTCATGCGTGAGTACAAGCTCTGCTATAGCAGAAGTTTAGCAATTACGTAGCTCACAGCTAGATACAAGCTCTGCACTAGCAGAAGTTTAGCCATTACGTATCTCATGAATTAGTTAAGCTTAGTCTAGCAATTACGTCTCTCCTATACAAGATACAAGCTCTGCACTAGCAGAAGTTTAGCAATTACGTATCTCATACATGGACACAAGCCATGCATACACAAACAATCCAGCAATTACATATCTCATATAAGCAGACAAAATCTCTGCACTAGCAGAAGTTTAGCAATTACATGTCTCTTATATAGATAATAGCTTAGCCTCGTCATGGTTTAGTTTTAATCCAGCAATTTCATACCTCATATAAGCAGACAAAAGCTCTGCACTAGCAGAAGTTTAGCAATTACATGTCTCTTATATAGGTAATAGCTTAGCCTCGTTATGGTTTAGTTTACATGTATCTCAATACATAGGTACAAGCTCTGCACTAGCAGAAGTTTAGCAATTACGTAGCCTATGATTAGATACATGCATAATGTTTCATGCGCAAATAATAGTTTCAAGCATATAGTTTCAGGTGTCCACGTACAATTTCATCATGAATTCCATAGCATAGCATCAAGTCTCATGTTTAAGCACATACTTTCATAAGCATAACGTCTCATGTTTAAGCATATAGTTTCATAAGCATCCAACATATAGTTTCAAGCTTCAAGTTTAAAGTTCAAGCATCAAGTTTATGGCTACTCAAAGTGTACTAGTTTCCAAGTATAAGTATCAATGTAATCATCATGTTTTAGTTTAAAAGCATAAAATAACATTTCAATAGTTTATTTAAAATGTTTAACATGCTTTTCAGTCCCGAAGTAACACAAATAAGTTTGAAAAGGGACTAATGAACTCACCCTGTGTCCGTAGTGTTTGACTAAATAGAATAAGAATGCACGCACTCTTTGTTTGCACTTGTTATGATGTTCACGCTCCTGTATTGATTTCATAATGTTGTAGTTTATAAGTATAAGTTTGTAAGGGTTTGTTGCGCGTGTAAGTGTTAGTGTTAGCCCTAAAGTTGACTAACACTCGTGAGTCTTGTTCGTTATCCGGCCCATATTCACTACTTTGTGTATGAAAGTGTTGGATTTTCATCATTGTTCGAGTTTGCATACGTGCTTGTTAATCACAATTTATCATTTGTATATAAAGCTTTTAAACCTTTATGTAGTTTGTTTGAAACTCGCTATTCCTTTATAACCAACAAAATGCCTATATCATAAATGTGTTTGTTCATTGTTTTCATCACTTCTAACGTTCATTCATACGTTTATCAGTTATTTAAAATCCCTCGGGCCGGATAACTTATTGGGCCCTTTATGATAATATTGGGCCTACAAACTTATGTGTGTGGGTCAGTTATGTGTATTGGGCCTATCTATTATAATGGGTCATCATAGTTTCATAACCAACCAACTAGGTGATAAACAAAGTGTTCAAGTTTCACTCAAATGGGCCAGAGTTACTTGGGCCGAATGTAGTGAGTCCTTGGGCCGTTGGTGTCTTATGAACTTAGGCTAGGCATTCGTGGGCCATTAACATGTGTGTGGGCCAAGAGCAAAGGATTGGGCCAAAGGTGGCTTTTGGGCCGTTGTTTTTATGTTGGGCCAATGTCATTCGAGCCGAGAATGGTGCTGTTGGGCCGAGGTAAAAATGGGTTTGGGCCGGCTACATGCTATTGAACTAATCAAGTGGGCCGATGGTTGATTGTTGGATCGAGAATGGACCGAATTGGCTTTGGGCCTAAACCGAGTGGCTAGATGATGTTTCCAGCGAACCATAGGGTTCGTGTGAGCCAAGGTTCGGCTACCCATGATGCAGCCCAAGGTTCGGTGGGGTTGGGCTGGTGGTTCGCATGGTTCTGCTAGGACATGAGGTTCGCCGAGGATGTCTACGTTCGTTCAACAAGGGTTCGTGAATCATCATAGAGGGTTCGGCCATGGTTGGTCTGCATGGGGTTCGGGTGACCAAGTAAGGTTCGGGACATGTTGACTGTTCGTAGCGAAAAGGCTCGGCACTGCATGGGGTTCGGCTGAGTGGAAGGGTTCGGAGGTGGGTGTAGCCATGCAAGGTTCGTAGGGTTTATGTTCCACAGGTTCGTTGATCTATGGATTGGGTTCGCAGCCTTCAAGGTGGGGTTCGGGGATTGAACAGCAGGTTCAAGAGACCCCAGGGTTCGGCCATAGCATCTAGGTTCGCTGGGTAGAGTCTAGGGTTCACCTGGCAGCCTACGAGCGCCCCTGAAGGTTCGGCCAACTATGAGCTTCCCATGAACCATGGCTCTCCATGATCTTCGACATTGAACCATTTGATCCCAGATGGTTTCTAAGATTAAATTTACAGTCTCCCCTTGTTAGAGAAATTTCGTCCCGAAATTTAAGACTCGTTATTCGGTACGGCTTCCTCTGTAAAGAGCTGAGGATACTTGTTCTTCATGTGATCTTCACGTTCCCAAAGTAAACTCGGGTCCGCGCCTTGAGTTCCATCGAACCTTAATGATAGGAATACGGCTTAGCCTCAGTTTCTTAACTTTACGATCCATAATCTCTAAAGGTTCTTCAACAAAACGTAAGTGTTCATCCAATTGAATTTCTTCAAGCGGTATGATAAGAGTTTCATCGGCAAGACATTTCTTCAAGTTTGAGACGTGAAACACGTCGTGTACACCACTAAGTTCATCCGGTAAGTTTAATCTGTATGCCACAGGACCAATGCGTTCGATGATTTCGAACGGTCCCACATACCGTGGTGTTAGTTTGCCTTTCTTTGCAAAACAGACTACGCCCTTCCATGGGGAAACCTTTAACGTGACACGGTCTCCCACTTGGAATTCCAACGGCTTGCGCCGTTTGTCGGCAAAGCTCTTTTGTCTGCTTCGTGTTGCTTGTAGCCTCTGTTGTATCTGAGCAATTTTGTTTGTTGTTTCTTGAATAAGTTCTGGCCCTGTTATTCGATTATCTCCCACTTCCGACCAACAAATCGGCGATCGACACTTGCGACCATAGAGAGCCTCGAACGGTGCACATCCGATGCTACTATGATAGCTATTGTTATAGGAGAATTCAATTAGTGGCAAATGGGAATCCCAATTCCCACCGAAGTCTAGAGCACAAGTTCTTAACATGTCCTCCAGGGTTTGTATAGTACGTTCGCTTTGACCATCCGTTTGTGGATGATAAGTTGTACTCAAGTTTAATTGCGTTCCTAGAGATTTCTGCAATGACTGCCAGAACCTTGATGTGAATCTGCTATCACGATCTGAAATGATAGACAATGGCACACCATGGAGTACCACTATCTCATTGATGTAAAGCTTCGCTAGTTTATCCATTGTATAACTTTCTCGCATCGGCAAGAAATGAGCAGATTTGGTTAATCGATCAACAATAAGCCAAATAGTGTCATATCCACTGGAAGTACGGGGTAGCTTAGTAACAAAGTCCATAGCTATCTGTTCCCACTTCCAAAGTAAAATTTCAGGCTGTTCCAGTAAACCTGACGGTTTCTGGTGTTCTGCCTTCACTTTGGCACACGTAAGGCATCGACCAACATACTCAGCTACGTCTTTCTTCATACCCGGCCACCAATTAAATGCCCATAAGTCTTGGTACATCTTATCGGCACCGGGATGTATAGAGTATTTGGTCTTGTGTGCTTCATCAAAAATAAGCTTTCTCAATTCATCTACTGCAGGAATCCATATACAGTCCTTGTAGTAGACAAGTCCATCAGGTTTTGTTTCCAAATATTTTTCCACACCGCAATCAAGTTCCTTCTTCAAGTTTTCACGTTCAATAACCTCTTGTTGTGCTTGCATAATGTTGTCGTGTAAGCTTGTCTGCACAGTCATCCCCATTGCTCTGACGCGCAAGGGTTTGACCCGTTCCTTCCGACTCAAGGCATCAGCTACAACGTTTGCCTTGCCCGGATGGTACTTGATTACACAGTCGTAATCATTCAGAAGTTCAACCCAACGTCGCTGTCGCATGTTGAGTTCCTTCTTATCAAATATGTGTTGCAGACTTTTGTGATCAATGAATATGGTACACTTGGTGCCATATAAGTAATGTCTCCAGATCTTTAAAGCGAATATCACAGCTCCCAGTTCCAGATCATGAGTAGTGTAGTTCTTCTCATGAATCTTCAGTTGTCTTGATGCATACGCGATAACTTTGTCTCGCTGCATAAGTACACAGCCAAGTCCCTGATGGGATGCATCACAATACACGACAAAGTCATCACAACCATCTGGGAGAGATAAGATCGGAGCATCACATAGCTTTTGCTTCAGAGTTTGAAAGGCTTCTTCTTGCTTTTGTTCCCAAATAAACGGCTCGCTCTTCTGTGTCAACTTAGTGAGTGGCAGGGCTATCTTAGAAAAGTTTGAGATAAACCTTCTGTAATAGCCTGCTAAGCCTAGAAAAGAACGTATCTCTGTAGGTGTCTTCGGAGTGTCCCAATCTTTTATTGCCTCGATCTTGGCAAGATCAACATGTATTCCCTCACTGTTAACTACGTGCCCTAGGAATTGAACCTCTTTTAACCAAAACTCACACTTAGAGAATTTGGCATAAAGCTTATCTTCCTTTAACAGTTCCAAGATCGTCCTGAGATGTTGTTCATGCTCTGTTTTGCTTTTAGAATAGATCAATATGTCATCAATGAAAACAATAACAAATTGATCTAAATACGGCTTACACACTCGGTTCATGAGATCCATGAAAACCGCGGGTGCATTCTTCAAACCAAAAGGCATCACCATAAACTCGTAATGCCCGTATTTGGTACGAAACGCCGTCTTTGGTATGTCTTCGTCTTGTACTCTAAGCTTATGGTATCCAGAACGCAGATCGATCTTCGAAAAGTATTGAGCTCCTTGCAACTGATGAAACAAATCATCAATCCTCGGTAGTGGATACCGATTCTTGATGGTTAGTTTGTTTAACTCCCTGTAATCTATGCACATACGAAAGGATTCATCCTTCTTTTTCACGAACAGAACCGGAGCTCCCCAAGGTGAGAAGCTCGGTTGGATGAAACCTTTATCTAACAGCTCCTGCATCTCCGAAGGTGCTAACCTGTAAGGAGATTTAGCAACAGGTGTCGCTCCAGGAATCAGATCAAAACGAAACTCTACCGGTCGCACAGGTGGCAAACCAGGTAGATCTTCAGGAAACACTTCAGGGTATTCCTTCACTATCGGTACATCTTGTATTGTTTTCTTGTCTTTCTCTTTCTCCACCACATGAGCCAAGAAGGCTATACATTTCTTTTGTAGACACTTACGCGCTTTTATGCATGATATGATCTTTACGTTTCGCTTTGCTTGATCCCCACGAACTTCCAATACACGATCATTCGCAACTGGAATCCGAAGTAGCTTTTCGGAACAATGACTTCAACTCTATTGAGCGATAGCCAATCCATCCCCACAATGATGTCGAAACTGCCCAACTCCATCGGCAACAAGTCGATGGTAAATGTGTGATCAGTGAGTGTAAGTGGGCAGTTCCTAAGTATAGTGCTAATTGTAACTTGCTTTCTGTTAGCTACTTCGATAATGTAAGGGGAGTCTAAAGTTTCCTCAGTAAGACTAAGTTGTCGTGCAAAATCAGATGAAATAAAACTCTGGTCTGCACCAGTATCAAATAGTATAGATGCATAAGAGTCATGTAAAAGAAATGTACCAATGACCACATTAGGGTCTTGGCGTGCAGCATTGGCTCCAATGACAAAAGCTCGTCCGCGAGGTGCTTGTGTTCCTGGTTGCACTTTCTTTGGACAGTCGCGGGAGAAATGACCCATTTCCCCGCAGTTGTAGCATCCTATGTTGTTGTTGTTGCCTGGATTCTGTGGTGGTGGTGGTGGAGGTAGTGCCCTTGCTGCAGTGTTGGTAGCTTGATTTACAGCAAAATGGCAGCGTGCAACCCAGTGGCCAAATTGACCACAATTAGTGCATTTCCTACACTGAGCATTAGGAGGATGATGATACTTGCAGTGAGTGCACTAGGGATGTTCTCCCCCATAATTCCTGGTTGCAGGATTGACAGGTGCTGCAGGTGCCTGTCTTAAAGGGGTAACGGCCGCATAGTTTTTAACGACCTTCTGTTTCTTCTTTTGATGATACTCTGGTTTCTTTGTCGTGGTTTTCTTGGATTTCCCTGTGTCATCTTTCAGAACTCCAGACTTCACCATCACCTTGGTGAGTTTAGCTGAAAGAGAGATGGCTGACTCCAGAGTAGCAGGATACGCAGCCAGCACAATGCTTTGAATACAAGAAGGTAATCCTGCTACATAGCGATCAATTAGCTTTTCCAATGTTGGCACCATCTCTGGCACCAGGGCTACCAGTTCATGATAGCGGTTGGTAAAAGTCATATGATCAGCTCCCTTCATCTCATGGTTCGAGAGCTCAATCTCCAGCTGTTGCAGTTCGTGTTTCGGACAGAACTCATTCCTCAGAAGAAGTTTAAATTCTGCCCAGGGCATTGCCAGTGCTTCATCTCTTCCTTTCGCCCTGATCTGAGCATTCCACCATGTCAATGCTCGCTTGCTAAATGAACCAGGTGCGTAGCGAACTTTATGGTGTTCTGGACAACTGCTTATGTCCAAAGTACTCTCCATCTTCTCCAGCCATTGGATCAGTCCAACAGCTCCCTCGACTCCAGTAAAGCTTGGTGGTTTGCATCCTACAAAGGATTTGTAGGAGCAGTCTGTAGTATGACTAGTGTTTCCACTAGCCTCTCCAGTAGTATGGCCAGAATTGTTGCCATGTCCTTGAATCCGATTTATCATCTCTGGGATGACATCTTTCAATTGGCTTGTCAGTTGAGTACTCAGAAGTGTCACCAAGGCGATAGTAGCAGGATCAATAACTGGACCCGCATTCGGGTTCGAAGGAGGGTTTAGCGGAGGAGGAGGAGGTGGCGGTGCTGAATCTGGTGGTGACAGTGTAGAAGAGTGTGGTGCAGAAATCTGAGTAGTAGGTACAGGAGTTGGCTATCTTCTAGGCGGCATTCTGATCATAACCAAAAGATATTGGTTAGTGCAGTGATCAAATGCAGAAGACACAATGCAAACTTAAGTCTTATGTTCTCTACATGAGGGTCCCTAAGTTATAGCCTAGGCCAAACCGTTTAAGTAAATGACCTATTATTCTCTATAGCCTTGAGCTCTGATACCAATCTGTCACACCCCGAGCCGGCGGGGTTGGATCGAAGTTCCCGTCGGGCGGAAGGTTCTCGGGGCGCGATATCGTGAGTGATAATCAAATGATCAGATTGTTTACATAGCATCAATGCTTAAGAATAACTAAAGCACAATCAAACATTAAACTAGGATTACAAAGTTAAATTACAATGGCGATGTTCAGTAATTTAACCAAGTAAGCCTAACAAAAGAATCAAATGTTTATATCTTGTAACTATACAAGATATCAAAAGTGATGCGTATTATCAACAAAAGATGTGCTTCCAAAATCAACTAGGTCATCTATCTAGGCCACCTAGCATGCATTCCAATAGCCTTAGCTTAAACCTGTTCTTCACCTAAGAAAGCATGTAAGAAAACAAAGTAACACAATGGTTGGTGAGTTCATATAGTTTTTAAGTTTAAAATAGCTTTAACAAACCTCTTTCGGTAAAACCTTAACCTCATTAACTCCACATGTAATATCCAAACCGGTATGCTTATATATAGGCATACCCTTGGGTCGAGCCTACGACCCGCCCAGACGCCATCCCACCACATACTAATTCGCATATGACACTGTTGTTAATAATAATTAAGCATTTTACCTACCATTCAACCCATTCCTCATCATAGCTTTAGTTTTATGTTTCAAATTTTACAAGTCCATAGCATTCATAAGTATTATCTTCAAAGTATGTTTAACAAGCATCATAGTTTCACACGCACATAGTTTAGCTGTCCCTAATCTCATGCGTGAGTACAAGCTCTGCTATAGTAGAAGTTTAGCAATTGCGTAGCTCACGGCTAGATACAAGCTCTGCACTAGCAGAAGTTTAGCCATTACGTATCTCATGAATTAGTTAAGCTTAGTCTAGGAATTACGTCTCTCCTATACAAGATACAAGCTCTGCACTAGCAGAAGTTTAGCAATTACGTATCTCACACATAGACACAAGCCATGCATACACAAACAATCCAGCAATTACATATCTCATATAAGCAGACAAAATCACTAGCAGAAGTTTAGCAATTACATGTCTCTTATATAGATAATAGCTTAGCGTCGTCATGGTTTAGTTTTAACCCAGCAATTTCATACCTCATATAAGCAGACAAAAGCTCTGCACTAGCAGAAGTTTAGCAATTACATGTCTCTTATATAGGTAATAGCTTAGCCTCATGTCACACCCCGAGCCGGCGGGGTTGGATCGGAGTTCCCGCCGGGCGGAAGGTTCCCGGGGCGTGATATCGTGGATGATAATCATGATGATCAGATTGTTTACATAGCATCAACGTTTAAGAATATCTAAAGCACAATCAAGTGATATATAGGATTACAAAGTTAAATTACAATAGCAATGTTCTGCAATTTAACTAAGTAAACCTAACCAAAAGAATAATGTATATATCTTGTATATGTACAAGATATCAAAAGTAATAAGTATCATCAACAAAAGATGTGCTTCTCCAAAAGTCTACTAGGTCCTCTATCTGGGCAGCCTAGTATGCATATCCAAAAGCTTAAGTTTAAACTTGTTCTTCACCTGAGAAAGCATGTAGAAAGATCAAGTCAACACAACGGTTGGTGAGTTCATAAAGTTTATAAGTTTAAAATAGTTTTCAACAAACCTCTTTCGGTAAAACCTTAACCTCATTAACTCCACATGTAATATCCAAATCGGTATGCTTATATATAGGGCATACCCCTGAGTCGAGCCTACGACCCGCCCAGACGCCATCCCACCACATACTAATTCGGATATGACACTGTTGTTAATAATAATTAAGCATTTTACCTACCAATCAATTCAATCCTCATCAAAGCCTTTGTTATCTTTTTCAAAGTTTTTATGTCTATTGTATTCATAAGTGTTAGTTTCTCATTACGTTTATCAAGCATCATAGACTCACACGCACATAGTTTAGCAATTACATATCTCCTATAAGCAGACAAAAGCTCTGGAATACCAGAAGTTTAGCAATTACATGTCTCTTATATAGATAATAGCTTAGCATTCAACAAGTTCATGATTAGCCTTTACATACCTCTTATAAGCCGACAAAAGCTCTGGAATACCAGACGTTTAGCAATTATATGTCACTTATAACCAGGTAATAGCCCCGTAACGTTACGTTTATGTTTAGCCTTTACATACCTCATATAAGCTGACACAAGCTCTGGAATACCAGACGTTTAGCAATTACGTGTCCCTTATAACCAGGTAATAGCTTAGAATCGATACTTTCATGTTTAGCCTTTACATACCTCATATAAGCCGACAAAAGCTCTGGAATACCAGACGTTTAGCAATTACATGTCCCTTATAACCAGGTAATAGCTGAATATCATTATGTATATGTTATTACATTTATCTCACCCCATAGTTACAAGCTCTGGAATTCCAGACGTTTAGCAATTACGTAGACTATGGTTAGATACATGTATGATGGCCTAGGAGCATGTAATAGTTTCCAAACATCATATCTCATGTAATAGAATCAAGTCTCATGTAATAGTATCAAGTCTCATGTAATTGAATCAAGTATCATGTAATTGAATCTAGCTTCATGTGATTGTATCAAGTCTCATGTAATTGAATCAAGTATCATGTATTTGTATCATGTCTCATGTAATTGCATCAAGTATCAGGTATTTGTATCATGTCTCATGTAATTGAATCATATCTCATGTAATTAAATCAAGTCTCATGTAATTGTATCAAGTATCATGTAATTGTATCAAGTAATCAATAATTGATTTTAAGCATCAAGCTTAAAGTAAAGGTTTCCATCATAAGTAATCATGTTTATGTTTAAAGCATTAAATAACATTTCAATAAAAATGTTTAACATGCTTCTCAGTCCCGAAGTAAAACAAACAAGTTTGAAAAGGGACAATGAACTCACCTTAGGTCCGAAGTGTTTGATCAAGTAGAATAAGAATGCCCGCGCTCTTTGTTTGCACTTGATTTAATGTTCACGCTCCAGTATTAATTTCATAATGTTGTATTTTATAAGTACGCGTTGTATTGATTCGTGTTTGTGAGGGTGTTAGTCTAAAGTAGGCTAACACTTTGGAGTCTCGGTCTTCATTCGGCCCTAAGTCTCTCGTTATAGAGGTTAAGGTCACTTAACCCCATTTAGCTTAATGCTAACCTTCTTGTTCATTTGATTTGATTCTTATTTGCATTTGAAATTATTTTTAAGAACCATGTCTTAGACTTTAAGAAATTCATTAGTTTCAAAACAATATCATGTTACTAATGGGTTATGTTGTTAATTCCAAGTCAATTGAACCAAGATTTATTAGTCCAATTACTCGCTCTAGTCTAACTCTTGTGGGCCTAATTCACCTTGGGCCGAATGTGATTGGTCCTAAAATCGATTATTTGAGTAAAAACCCACTTAAATGTTTAAGCCGTGTAGTGGGCCTAGAGGATTGATTGGGCCATCTAGGCTATTACTTGGATCGAGTTAGGGATTAAGGACTTGGTAGTGGCCGTAGGCCAAACTATTGGGCCGAAGTAATTACACTTGGGCTTTAAATGGATTCGTTCAATATGAGTGGTGGACTTAGGAAGTGGGCCGAACAAGTGAGTGGGTGTATCCATAACACGTGTTTGGGCCGTAAAGGATGTAGGCCGAGTACCACATTTATAGGCCAAAGGATTTAGTTGGGCCGGCTGTTGAGTTACTTGGGCCAGCATGTTTACATTTGGGCCTGAATAAATGAAGTTGGGCCAAAAATAGTGTGGTCGTGGCTTCTTGTAAGAACTTGGCCGAAATAAATAATGGGCCGATCAAGAGTTATATGGGCTATATAAAATCAATTCACCCTAGAGTTAATTCATTGGGCTTAACGGATTTCTAAAACTTGTTATGGGCCTGCATCTCATGTCCACGTTTGCTGTTAAGTTTCCAGACCAGCGAACCCTTAGGAGATCAAGGGTTCGGCTAATTGAAAGCCATAAAGGTTCGGTTATCTTGGCACCAACAGTAGTAGGTTCGGCCAGTTTTGTTCACAATGAAGATTCGCAGCATAGTAGGTTCGTCTGTAATGGGTTAGGGGTTGACTAAGGGTTCGTTAAATGAAGACAGGTTCGTGGCTCTGTGAAGGGTTATTTCGGCTAAAGCTGCATGAGGGTTCGGGGATGATGCAGGGTTCGCAGGTGATGGCAGCCAAATGTTTCGGTCGAGATACCCACGTGCGAACCTTGCCGAATCATCATCACCATCATCCTCCTGGAATCTGTAAACCCGACCATGGCCTTTCTACTTAACAACAGCTCGATTCAAACATAACAGTAGTCAAGAATCGATGGCTTGTAGTTGTGGCTGATGTTGAGGTGGTGGTCGAACAAATACATAGAAAACCCTCTTTTTCATGATGTTCTTGGACTCATACCTCGAGTTTTCGTGGCTGGAACTTCAGATGAGTTGTACTTTCGTGTAGATCTCATCAATGGCTTCGTGTGGGTTCAAGAATCACGCAAATTGGTGGAGTTTTGAGCAAGATATGAAGCTTCAAAGTTACAAAATGGTGGTTGTGTTGGTAGAAAGAAAAACGAACGGGAAGGGCTAGTAGAGAGAAAAAGGGTTGATTAAAATGATAGAAAACACTCTCATATAATGTTTTTATACCCCGAGGGTATTCGGGTCCGTTTCGGTTGCCCGGTTCGTAGTTTCGTCGCGTATCCGGCACGTTACGCGCGTTTTTCGTAAATAAAATAAAAAGATATTTTTAGAATTTTTAGAACACGAATATTATTAGAAAACATTTTAAATATCGTTACATTAAATTATTTTTCGAATTATAATAGTTTACGCGTTTTGTTTAGTTTTCACGTTTAGTTAATTTGTTCGCGATTTAATTAAGATAGTTAACGTTAAATTATTTTATGATGAGTTTCAAAATTGTAAAATGGGAAACATTTTATTTCCTTAATATTATTATCGTCGTATCGTTATTCGTTTTCGTAATCGTTTAATCAGATTGCGTCGCCATCGCGCGTATTCGTTCGAATCGTCATTCGAACGAACACGTCGATGGTTTGGCTTTCTGATTCTTGTTTTCTACTGTTAAGTCATCATTTTAGAACGTTAAACTTTCAGAATCATTCGTACAGATCGTCACCTATACGAATAACTCGTCGGTTTAGCATTCCGTAACAATAACCGTTATAATTTCGTTTTGTTTAACCTCACATACGTTTATGCAAACTAGTATCACATCAAGTATTTATGTTTCAACACTTTGTTGTCTGACATGTTTCAGACTGTTAAACCCTAAGGTTTCAGTCAATTTCAGACAATCGTATAATATTTTCATGTTAATCAAATGCATTAATAGTCTAAACATAGTTTCTCGAAATGTGTACCTGAATTACTGTACATGTTTACTGTTACGATCACTGTTCTGGCACGCGTCCGGCACTGATGTTACACCTCGTTATGGTTTAGTTTACATGTATCTCAATACATAGGTACAAGCTCTGCACTAGCAGAAGTTTAGCAATTACGTAGCCTATGATTAGATACATGCATAATGTTTCATGTGCAAATAATAGTTTCAAGCATATAGTTTCAGGCGTCCACGTACAGTTTCATCATGAATTCCATAGCATAGCATCAAGTCTCATGTTTAAGCACATAGTTTCATAAGCATAAGGTCTCACATTTAAGCATATAGTTTCATAAGCATCCAACATATAGTTTCAAGCTTCAAGTTTAAAGTTCAAGTATCGAGTTTATGGCTACTAAAAGTGTACTAGTTTCCAAGTATAAGTATCAATGTAATCAACATGTTTAAGTTTAAAAGCATTAAATAACATTTCAATAGTTTATTTAAAATGTTTAACATGCTTCTCAGTCCCGAAGTAACACAAATAAGTTTGAAAAGGGACAAATGAACTCACCTTGTGTCCGTAGTGTTTGACTAAATAGAATAAGAATGCACGCGCTCTTTGTTTGCACTTGTTATGATGTTCACGCTCCTGTATTGATTTCATAATGTTGTAGTTTATAAGTATAAGTTTGTAAGGGTTTGTTGCGCGTGTAAGTGTTAATGTTAGCCCTAAAGTTGGCTAACACTCGTGAGTCTTGTTCGTTATCCGGCCCATATTCACTACTTTGTGTATGAAAGTGTTGGATTTTCATCATTGTTCGAGTTTGCATACCTTCTTGTTAATCACAATTTATCATTTGTATATAAAGCTTTTAAACCTTTATGTAGTTTGTTTGAAACTCGTTATTCCTTTATAACCAACAAAATGCCTATTTCATAAATGTGTTTGTTCATTGTTTTCATCACTTCTAACGTTCATTCATACGTTTAACAGTTATTTAAAATCCCTCGTGCCGGATAACTTATTGGGCCCTTTATGATAATATTGGGCCTACAAATTATGTGTGTGGGTCAGTTATGTGTATTGGGCCTATCTATTATAATGGGTCATCATAGTTTCATAACCAACCAACAAGGTGATAAACAAAGTGTTCAAGTTTCACTCGAATGGGCCAGAGTTACTTGGGCCGAATGTAGTGAGTCCTTGGGCCGTTGGTGTCTTATGGGCTTAGGCTAGGCATTCGTGGGCCATTAACATGTGTGTGGGCCAAGAGCAAAGGATTGGGCCAAGAGTGGCCCTTGGGCCGTTGGTTTTATGTTGGGCCAATGTCATTCGAGCCGAGAATGGTGCTGTTGGGCCGAGGTAAAAATGGGTTTGGGCCGGCTACATGCTATTGAACTAATCAAGTGGGCCGATGGTTGATTGTTGGATCGAGAATGGACCGAATTGGCTTTGGGCCTAAACCGAGTGGCTAGATGATGTTTCCAGCGAACCATAGGGTTCGTGTGAGCCAAGGTTCGGCTACCCATGATGCAGCCCAAGGTTCAGTGGGGTTGGGTTGGTGGTTCGCATGGTTCGGCTGGGACATGAGGTTCGCCGAGGATGTCTACGTTCGTTCAACAAGGGTTCATGAATAATCATAGAGGGTTCGGCCATGGTTGGTCCGCATGGGGTTCGGGTGCCAAGTAAGGTTCGGGACATGCTGATGGTTCGTAGCAAAAAGGCTCGGCACTGCATGGGGTTCGGCTGAGTGGAAGGGTTCGGAGGGGGGTGTAGCCATGCAAGGTTCGTAGGGTTTATATTTCACAGGTTCATTGATCAATGGATTGGGTTCGCAGCCGTCAAGGGGGGTTCGAGGATTGAGCAGCAGGTTCGGGTGACCCCAGGGTTCGGCCATAGCATCTAGGTTCGCTGGGTAGAGTCTAGGGTTCGCCTGGCAGCCTACGAGCGCCCTTGAAGGTTCGGCCGACTATGAGCTTCCCACAACCATGGCTCTCCATCATCTTCGACATTGAACCATTTGATCCCAGATGGTTTCTAAGATTAAAGTTACATGACAGAAGGTTCATGGAGGTGAAGTGTTCGAACGTTGGTGATCTAGGATCGGTTTCATGTGAGTGGTTCGAACAACAAGCATACAACCCTAATTTTCGCAACATTCCAAGCTTCATACCTCAAAATCGGCCTGACTAAATGTTGGACTAAAAGAACCAATGAGCCTGATCAGAAAAATCTCTAAGTCTCACAACACTCACAACAACTGAAGAAGAACACAACAGCTGATATGCATTTTACAGATGTTACAAGATCTGAAGTTATCCACAACAGCTGAAGTGTAAGTCTTCAGATGTTGTGGTGTTAGTTTAGTCTTCAGTAGTTTTCTTTCAGTATTTGTAAAAGTCTGATGAGTGTTTTACTCATCAGATGTTGTAGTTTTAATTTCAGTAGTTTTAGTTCTTCAGTCGTTGTAAGAGGATGTTTTCAGATGTTGTAAACATTCTCAGTAGTTTAGTTATTTCAGTAGTTATCTTTTGTCTGTTAGGTGTCAACATCATGTGACATCATCAGACGTCACTGCTTCTATATAAGGGCAGTTGACATATTGTATCTTTAACGAAGTTAGTGCGAATTGAATGATATTATTCCTTTTGCAGAATTCTCTTTCTATAACAACTTGTACTTTACTGTTTTATTAGATTAACTTTGTTCTTGCTAATTTTGAGCTAATTCATCGTTGAATTCCGCTGCTATAACCTAATATTGATCAAATGAGAACATCTGATCCTACAATTGGTATCAGAGCTGGTTAATCATTGATCGATTAAACAATTGATCTCTGAAACTGCTCAATTCAGTTCTCTGGTTGATCGAATTAGCCGATTAGTAAGAATTTGTTATAGTTTGAAGATTTCTGATAACTTCTGTTGATTTGTTTTTCAATATCAATTTGTTTTGAATCAATTGGTTGAAGTTTGTGTTAATTCATTTGAATTTTGTTGATATTGATTGAATCTGAAATCATGACAACTCCAAACAATGATCCGCACAACACAGGCTCCGCAACCAAGCCTCCGATGCTGGTTCGGAGTGAGTACAACATTTGGCAACGTAGAATGCTACATCACCTGTCAATTAACAGTGCAGGATGTTGGAAATCTGTAGTGCATGGTCCGTATAAACCCATGATCACTGATCCTGAAACTAAAATCATGATTCCGAAACCATCGGATATGTATTCAGATGAGGATATCAAATTGTTTGAAATTGATGCGAAAGCTCATGGTATTCTAGCCATGGCTTTGCCGAATGAGATTTATTTCAGGCTTGATGCATCATGATACTACTCATGATCTCTGGGTTGCACTGAAAGAACAATTCGGTGGAACCGATGAGGTTTTAGCAAACACAAGAGAAATCCTCGCCCAACAGTATGAGACATTCTCTCATAGGAAGGGTGAGTCATTGACTCAACAGTTTGAGCGGTTCTCCTGTCTGATTTCTGAGTTGAAAATGGTTAAACAGGAATATACCAATAGTCAGATGAACAACAGGTTTCTTAGATCATTTCCTGAGAGATGGGACACTTATACTATTGTCCTACGCTCCAGTGCAAATCTAGAACATCTATCCCTCACCCAACTCCATGGGAAACTCTTAACATTTGAGAGAGAGGTAGAACAGAAAAGAAAGCTGTCTTCATCTGGCAAGCTCACTGATGACTTTATTCCCGGCAATACTGCTTTGATTGGTCAAGAGTCCGAGTTTAATGGGTCTGAATGTTCTTATGATGAACATATTGATTTCTCTACTAACAATGTTGAACATGCTTTTGTGGGAGTTGATGGAAATGCAGGACATTATGGTGATAATCTGTGTTTTGTGATGGATGATTTGAAAGGAATTCCAGATGATGATCTGGAGGAAATGGATATATTAAGTCAGATGGCATTAATCAACATAAGATCTCAAAAATTCTACAAAAGAACTGGAAGAAAATTTCCCGGATTATCTGGCAAAACCAAAGTTGGTTTTGACAAAGGGAAGTTGAGGTGCCACAAGTGTCACAGGCTTGGTCATTTTGCTAGAGAGTGCAAATCTACTGGACCTAGTTCCTCTGCACCCTTTGTGACCTTTCCTAGCAATAACCCACAAAACAAAGGACAACAATCTTCTGGGTCTGGTCAACAACAATTTTATCCAGCTCATTTTGTTCCACAAAGTCCTATGCCGTATCCATATCCCTGCTTTTACATGCCTCAAACTGCTCACACTCCAGCATTAATTCCTTCACAATCACCTGCTCTTCCTGATCCCAGCAAATCTCAAACAAATCAACAGCCTCAACAACAACATCAGAGCTTCTTCACCCCTTGAGTAGCTGATTGGAGTAGTTTACCTGATGACTTATCTGATTTCAATATGCAGATGTACTCTGAAGCTGGTCCACATGGTGGAGACAATCCATTTGGGAATCTTGCTTTGATGGCTATAGATTCAACTGACACCTCAGGTCCAACTTCTTCAACATCTCAGGCATCATCTGAATCAAAAGCTAAGTTGTGTTCAGAATCATGTATTTCAGCATTTGCTTCCATTAGAGAAATAAATGTTGAATTAATCAATGAGAAGTTGGATTTAGAAAAGGTTGTGACTAAGAATAAAACTGAATTTGAGAAAGTTTTGAATAAAAAAGAGTCTGAAATTTATAAACTCAAGTGTCAATTGTCTGATGAAAAGGCTAGGGTGGAAGTCATGCTTGTAAAACACAATGATCTGAAACAAACACTTGCAGCAACCCAAGTAGAGTGTGAAAAATGGGTTGAGTCTTGCAAGGGGTTTGAGATGTTATTAAACAAACAAACAGCATCAAATGTGAAGTTTGGTATTGGATACAATCATACTGCCCCTCCAGCTGATTATACACCAAAAAATCTTGACTGTGAGTCTGAAGGGGACATTGTATTCCAATCCACCAAATCTTCAGAAAAGTCTGATGCTGAAGAATCCTCTGAAAGTGAGTTAAGTGCATGCAAATCTGAGTCTGAAACTATGGATATTGAGACATATTCTTACTCTATTGGATGTACAAATGTCATTCAGGGTGACACATGTCAAGATAGTGTTTTAATTGAAATTAATCCTGATGAAAAAGTTTCCAATGAATTAAATTTAAAACTGATTGAGTCAGATGAGCATGGCACTGGAGAGAAAGATGCACGGCTTCTGATAAGTCAGAGTCACTCATCAGCAGTTGTAGAAAAAGCTGATAATGCTACAACTGATAATGAGAAATGTGTTGATAGACAAGTGCTGAAGAATAACTCTTCAGAGGTTGTCAACACATCAGCTGTTGTTAACATGTCTACAAATACTGATGTTCCAAATGTTCTGAAGAACAAAAATTCAGTATCTAAGTCATCAGTACTTGTAGATACTCACAAGGGAAAGCAAAAGAGGGTGCCTTGTGAAATTTGTAGGTTGTTTAATCATTCCTCTGATGAATGCAGGTACAGAAAAGGTTCTAAATTCAACAAAATAAAACATAAAAACAAGAACATACTCCAAATGAAAAATGAATTTAGTTCCAAGTTTGTACCAGAATCATCAGTAGTTTCAAAATCTGAAAAAACCTCACAAGGAAATGAATCAAGTAACTCCAAGAAAGGTAAAGGGGTTGTTCCAGATTCAAAGAAACAACACTTGAAAGATTTTTCATCAATTAAAGAAACTAAGTTGACAAAACACAAAAATCAAAAGTCAAGTCCTGATGTGTCTGATGAAATCAAAATTTTGACTCAAAACCATAATCAACTGATGTTAATGATGCAACAACTGCTAGGAAGAGTTAATCTAGCAGAGGTATCTGTTGCTTCATTTCAAAAGAAGAAACCAAAATCAAAAGTAAAGGCTCAATTTCCTGATAAGAATGCTTCAAGTGTTGCTTCAACTGCAAATGCTAATTATATTTCCTCATATGTTACAAGACCCAAAACCAAAATGGTTTGGGTCCAAAAGTCTAACTGAGTGTGTTGATGTATGCAGGGTCCTTCAGCATGCCAAAATAGCATCTGGTATGTTGACAGTGGAGGATCCATGCATATGACTGGGAGCAGATCTCTTCTTAATGACTATTTTATAGGAAGGAAGGGATTTGTGTCTTTTGGAAATGATGCTAAGGGTTATATTATAGGGAAAGGTTATGTGACAAATGGTGAGATAAGGTTTGATGATGTGAATCATGTGGAGAATCTTAAGTATAATCTTCTGAGTGTTAGTCAGATGTGTGATAAGGGTCACATTTCTCTTTTCACCAAGCAAGACTGCAGAATACTGTCTTCTGAAGTGTTGCCTCTGATTGGCAAAGTCTTAGATGAGTACACTCTCCTTAAGGCTAACAGAGTGGGAAAGGTTTATGCCTTTGATTTGTCAAAGAAAATCTCTGTTAAAGGTCATCCTTGTTTATTCTCTAAGGCTTCTTTCAAGGAATCAAATCTGTGGCACAGAAGATTAGGTCATGTGAATCTCAAAAACATGAATCAACTGGTGAAACATGGGTTGGTTAGAGGTCTTCCAATGAAGGATTTTAGTTGTGATGAGAATTGCACTGCTTGCTTGAAAGGGAAGCAACACAAAGTTTCTTTTCCTCCAATTGGTGATCCCAAATCAACTGGTTGTTTGCAAATGTTGCACATGGATTTGTTTGGGCCAGTGAGGGTCATGAGTATGGCAAAGAAGAAGTATTGCTTAGTAATTGTTGATGATTACTCAAGGTTTGTCTGGACCTTCTTCTTGCACTCAAAAGATGAGGTTGCCAAATCCATTATAAACTTTGTGTTGTATGTTGAGAAGCAATATTCTCTTCCTGTCAAGTGTGTAGGAGTGACAATGGAACAGAGTTCAGAAATCATATTCTGGATGAGTTTTATCTGTCAAAGGGAATCAAGAGGCAGTACAGCATCCCTAGAACTCCTGAACAGAATGGAGTAGTTGAAAGAAAAAATAGAACTTTGATTGAAGCTGCCAGAACAATGCTTGCTGACTCTGGTTTGCCATTGACCTTCTGGGCAGAAGCTGTCAATACAGCCTGCTATGTGCAAAACCGGGTCTTGGTAAATCAAAGATGGTTGAAAACTCCTTATGAAATGCTTCATACTTTAACCCCATTGATTTCTTTCTTCAGAGCTTTTGGATGTCCATGTTATATCCTCAACACCAAAGATCAACTTACAAAATTTGACTCCAAAGTTGATGCAGGATATTTTGTTGGCTATTCTTCAACTTGCAAGGCTTACAGAGTGTTCAACTGCAGAACAAAGATGGTTGAAGAAACTCTTCATGTCAAATTCAATGAATGTCCAAAAGATTCTATTCCACAAAATCCTGTTGAGATGTTTAATCTAGACATCTTGCAACATGAATCCTATCAATCCCCAGTTGAGTCTATTGGTGTGGAAGATGATGCACCTAAAGCAGTTCCACCAACAGCTTCTACAGCAACCACACAAGGAAGTCATGATGATGAAGATGAAAGTACTCATTTGTTCAGATTTAGTGACAATCTGCCTATGTCTGCTAAATTTGATGCTCCTCCTGCTCCAGTTGTTCCTCCAAATACCAATGCTGATGAAATTCTAGAATCCTCTCAATCATTTGAAATTCCTGCTGAATTGTTCCCTGAATCTTCATCAACATCTGCAGCAACTGGACCCCCAGCAAACACTTGCACTGATCTTATTCCATATCAAGAACTGAAGGATCATCCATTATCTCAAGTTCTGGGTGACATTTCTGCTGGTGTTTCAACAAGAAGTCAATTGTCAAACTTTTGTCTCTATGCTTTATTTGTCAGTCAACAAGAGCCAAAGAACTATCACACAGCACTTAGAGACAATGGCTGGGTGGAGGCTATGCAGTTGGAGTTGTTGCAGTTCAAGAAACAACAAGTCTGGGAGCTGGTTCCTTTACCCCAAGGTAAGTGTGCAATAGGCACTAAATGGGTGTTTAGGAATAAAACTGATGAAAATGGTCAAATAATTAAGAACAAGGCCAGACTGGTTGTACAGGGGTTCTCTCAGGAAGAAGGTATTGATTATGATGAAACTTTTGCCCCTGTAGCCAGACTGGAAGCAATTAGATTGTTTTTAGCATATGCTGCCTTACACAAACTAAAAGTTTTTCAAATGGATGTCAAAAGTGCTTTTTTATATGGTAAAATAAAAGAGGAAGTGTATGTGTGTCAACCACCAGGTTTTGAGGACAATAAACATCCTGATTGGGTGTATAAGCTTGATAAAGCTCTTTATGGGCTGAAACAAGCACCTAGAGCCTGGTATGACACTCTATCCACTTTTCTTCTTCAAAATAATTTCACTAGAGGCTCCATAGATAAAACTTTGTTCATAAAGAAAGTAGGACAGCATAAGCTCCTTGTTCAAATTTATGTTGATGACATAATTTTTGCTTCATCTGATCCAAAGTTGTGTGCTGATTTTACTGAGTTAATGACCAAGAATTTTGAAATGAGTGCCATGGGGGAATTACAATTTTTCTTGGGTCTTCAAATCAAACAAAATCCTGATGGCATTTTCATTCATCAATCCAAATACACAAAAGAGCTGTTAAAGAAATTTGATTTGCAAAACTGTAAACAATGTTCTAACCCCATGAGCAGCACCACACAACTTGATGCAGATTTGAAAGGTAAATCAGTTGATGAAACACTTTATAGATGTATGATTGGTTCCTTGATGTATCTCACAGCATCTAGGCCAGACATTATGTTTGCTACATGTGTTTGTGCTAGATTTCAGGCTGCACCTAAAGAATCTCATTTGATTGCTGTTAAAAGAATTTTCAGATACTTGCAGGGCACTCAATCACTGGGAATTTGGTATTCCACTGGGCATTCCTGCAAGCTTGTTGCTTTCTCTGATAGTGACTATGCAGGATGCAAACTTACCAGAAAATCAACTTCTGGTGGTTGTCAGTTTCTAGGAAACTGTTTGGTTTCTTGGCAAAGTAAGAAACAAACATCTGTGGCTACCTCCACAGCTGAAGCCGAGTACATTGCTGCTGCAAGCTGTACTTCACAAATTCTCTGGCTTCAGACTCAACTTTTGGATTATGGCATCAAAGAGTCTAAGACACCATTGTTAATGGATAGTGCCTCAGCTCTTTGTATTGTCAAGAATCCAGTTCAGCACTCTAGGACCAAACACATTGAAATCAGACATCATTTTATAAGGGATTGTTTTGAAAAGGGTCTGATTGATCCAAAGTTTGTTCCTAGTGCTGATGAACTTGCAGATATTTTTACTAAGCCTTTAGACACTTCAACTTTTCAAAATTTAGTTCTAAGGCTTGGTATGCTGCAACTTGAATAAATTGGTTTTCACACTAATAAAATTCCATCCACCAGATAAAATTTTCAGAAATACAAAAATATTCACCTTTATCAAAACTCAATTTTTGTATCACCTTGCAACTCCTGATATTTTCAGTAAGTACTGATAAATATCAGAAGTACTGATTCAAGGAAACATCTGATCTTTACCAATATTATCAGTTAAAAGTACTGATGGGTTTTGGTTGACAAGGTACTGAAGGTCAAAAATATTTCACAAAGTCTGATGAACAACTTTTGTTCACAAGTTCTGATGACAAATTTTTCACAAAATCTGATGAGAAAATCTGATGATTCACAACGTCTGATGAGCAATTGATGAAAACAGCTGATGAACAAAAATTGTCAACAACACCTGATGAGTAACTTTACTCTTCAGCTGTTTCAACCACTGCTGTTTTCTCTTTATAACATCTGAAGAACAACTTCCAATATCTATTTAATCCAAACCCTCTTCAGTTGTTTCATTACCACTTCATCAGAACTTTCAATCTTTTTCAAAAACCTATCTTCCCTCTCAAGTCTCTGCTTCCATGGCGACAATGAACCTTAAACCTCGTCATAACTCAGTCGCATATCTCACCAAATCATCCTTCTGGTCCAAGTTTGATGAAGCTGTTGATCTCATGAATGCATCTCAATTTCAAACCGCGTTTCTTCTCAATCCAACAATTCATGTTGAATCTATTCATCAATTCTGGATGAATGTCGAGCTCATTAACGTCGGCACTGGTGTTATCTCCCTTCGCTCAACAGTAAATGGACACAATGTGCACATCAGTCCAGCCGAACTGAGGGAGGTTCTTCAACTTGATGATGCAAACTTAGTCACTCAATTCCTAAAGAACCTAACTGACCTCTGTTTCACAAGTCACGAATACCAGGGTGACTTGAGTGACTCAACTCTGTACAAGAAGCATTTCAATGATCCTGAGCGTCTTATCTTTCACATGATCAACATCTGCTTGGCTCCAAAATCATCCTCATGGGACCAGATGTCATCAAGGTGGCAGCAGGTATTATTCTCTATCCTAGAATCACAAAAACTAAATTTTTCGCAAATTTTATTTTCAGAATTAACTGAACATGCTGCTAAACCTGTTTCTTCTAGATGGCTTCTTTACCCACGTTTTATCATGGCCATCATAGAAAAACAGTTAAAGCAAAATGGCCTTGTTGGTCAGGGGATCTCTGCTCCAGCAGTTCTACTGGAGGTATATTCCCGACACAACACTAACCTCACTCTCAAAGAGGCTGCCCGAAAGCTCAAACCCAAGCATAGGGAACCCACAGTCTCCACTTCCAAATCAAAATCCAAAGTCCCCACCAAACCACATTCCAAAAAGCCCAAAAAGGCTGCTCAGGGAAATGAGTCCCCTGAGTCTGCCCATGCCTCACCAAGGCATGATATGGCCACTGGAAGTAGTCAGCCAGTGGTACATCAGACTCCACCAGCTGAAACCGCCCAGGCTTCCTCTCAACAGGAACTTGGTGCAACCATGGAAGGGGTAGACACACTTCTAGAGCCTCTTTCATTTGAAAAGGCTTCTATTGAACAGCATCATTCTCCCCGGGTGCAATCTGCTTCACAGCCTATTACTATTGAAACCACCCAAGAAAGCCCAACTTTTGTAATTGAACAAATCCTGGATCAGCTAAACACTCCTATCCCTACCCAGACACCTATTACCACTGGGATTAGCTCCAACATTGAGGGGGAGGATCAAAGTGTTTCTGATAACCCACAGGATTCTGATTACCATATCAGATCTCCTAGTGTGGACAGAGAGATTCTGACATCTGACAGGGCTGCTACTTCATCACCTCCATCATTTGGAGTGATTGATAGTAGTAACATATCTAAGACCCTGCCAGAGGCAACAACTGATGAAGGGTTTATCCCTGAGGTTGGAAGTCCCCAGTACCAAGACAAAGGGGCACCTGAACATGTTGAGCCACACTCAACTCAGGTACATCCTGATACTATCAGGAGGTCAGATGATTTAGCCAAGGCTAATGATGACCAACGGACCCTAGCTGATGTTCTACATCAAAACAAACTCCTTGAGGCTGAGGTCTGCAGACTCAATGAGCTGCTCACCAAGATGTCCAAGGACAAAAGTCCATCTTCCCCTATCAACCCACAGATGGCACCTTCCAATCTTGAAGGTCACACAAACACTTCCACATCTACTCCAAAATTTGATAAACCACCAGCCTCTGCTTCAGGCACTAATCCTTAGGGTTCAAGCCCCCCAGAGGCATTAGCTGCTGCCCTTCTCACAGTTCTACCTCTCATCACTCCATTACTAAAAAATATCATGAGAGGCTTCCCTCACAAACTCAAATCCAGCAAATGGTAGATGATGCAGTGACTGCCAAGCTTTCTACTTTTTACACTCCTTCTTCCCCTGCAGCCAAAAAGGGGGAGTTAGGAAAAGATTCAGTCACAGCTTCTAAACGGCCAAGAAATGAAGATGAAGAAATTGCTTATGAAAAGTCTCCAGTTATTCAAGTTACATACAAGAGACAAAAGAAGGCAAAACCTGCTGATGCTGCTACCATTGCTGAGAAGGAGGTAGAGGATGTGGAAAAGGAGGTTGAAGTAAATGTTGACAAAGAAGTTGAGGAAAGTGTTGAGAAAGTAACTGCAGAAGAGGTTACAGCCTCTGAATCAGAAACACAATCTGAATCTCAAGAAATTGAAACAGAAAAAGTGCAAGCACAAGAAGATCAAACTCAGATGGGTGGAGTTGGAAAGGAAATTGAAATTGATGTAACTGCTGTTCAAAAGCAGCAAGTAATTCCCTCCACCAAATCATTTGCTCAAATGGTTGATGTTGATGCACCTCCAAAGAAGAGGAGAGTTCTGAGGATTCAAGAAGAAGATGAAACTGATGAAGAAGACAGGCTTCCCATTTCTACTGTGATGAAAACAAAAGTTCAAAAGCCTGAGTCTTCAAAGATTACACCAGAATCTCAAAGGTTAGCAGTGAAAGTTAAACTTGAAGAGGAAGAAATCCAGAAGAAGCATGATGAGAAAATCCTAAGACTGGTTGACAAGGAATACCCTCAGACATCAACCATTATAGCAATGAAGAAAGAAGCACAAAGGTTGTATGCTCTGAGGTTCACATATCAGTACAGGAAAGAGCAAATCAGGATGTGGCCTGATCCTAGAGTCATTGATAGGATCCACAGGAGAGAGGCTCCAGCTGCTTATGTTAGAAGGATCAGAAAGGTAATAAGTGCTGACATTATGTTAGGATCTGTACTTGATCCTTGGGAGATTATTGGAGATTTTAAAAGTGTGTACAATTCTGGTTTGAAAGCTCCAAAGTTTCTAGAAAACAAGATGATTAAGAAAGGGTTAGTGTACAGAAAGCTTGAAGGGGTTAAACAGAATGAGCTTCCCTTATTTCTGGAAGGGAAGCATCCAGATGAATTTGTGTACAGAGAGATAACTAGGGTGGAGCTACATGATGGGACAACGGCTAGGTACTTATCTGAGTACTATGGACCTGAGTCATTTTTTGAAGGTGAACCTGAAAGGCTGACTCCTGAAGAGAAAGTAATCCTGCTGGAAGCCTATGTCAGGGAGTCATTCAGGCTCATATATGATCAATAGCTTCAATGAGAGGGGTTAATGCTCATAGTCCATTTCCCCAATGGAGTTCCCTCTCATATTTTGTCTGTTAGATTTTCAGAAGCTGTTGATTACCAGGCATACATTTAAATTGGTCATTTTGATACTGATCTCAAAGAAAAAGACAAGTCTTTCAGCCTGGGATACAAATAAGTGAGACATTCAATAATTAGAGGTTTTTGGCTGCATTGGTTCAGGGGGAGTTTGTTGGACTAAAAGAACCAATGAGCCTGATCAGAAAAATCTCTAAGTCTCACAACACTCACAACAACTGAAGAAGAACACAACAGCTAATATGCATTTTACAGATGTTACAAGATCTGAAGTTATCCACAACAGCTGAAGTGTAAGTCTTCAGATGTTGTGGTGTTAGTTTAGTCTTCAGTAGTTTTCTTTCAGTATTTGTAAAAGTCTGATGAGTGTTTTACTCATCAGATGTTGTAGTTTTAATTTCAGTAGTTTTAGTTCTTCAGTCGTTGTAAGAGGATGTTTTCAGATGTTGTAAACATTCTCAGTAGTTTAGTTATTTCAGTAGTTATCTTTTGTCTGTTAGGTGTCAACATCATGTGACATCATCAGACGTCACTGCTTCTATATAAGGGCAGTTGACATATTGTATCTTTAACGAAGTTAGTGCGAATTGAATGATATTATTCCTTTTGCAGAATTCTCTTTCTATAACAACTTGTACTTTACTGTTCTATTAGATTAACTTTGTTCTTGCTAATTTTGAGCTAATTCATCGTTGAATTCCGCTGCTATAACCTAATATTGATCAAATGAGAACATCTGATCCTACACTAAAGCTCTGATAAGTTGTAATTTCTTGTAGAGGACTTCAAGATGGTCGTTTAGGGTCCGAGAACACGCGATTTGGTCACCATTTGAGTGAGATATGGAGCTTCAAAGCTTGAAAATGTTGGTTTTGTTTGTAGAGAGAGAAAGTGACGGTGGAGGTGGTTTAGAGAGAGAGAGAATGGGTAATGAATGAGAAAATGAACTCATTTAGGGTTTATATACCCGGGGGTGTTCTGGTTCGTTTTGGTTGCTCGGTTCGTAGTTTCGTCGCGTTTCCGGATCGTTACGCGCGTTTTTCGTAACTTTAAATAAAAAGGGTTTATTTTAACTATTTGGATGGTATTTAATTTTAATAATTGTTTTAAATTTCGTTTAATAAATTTATTTATCGAATTTCGTTATTTTTACGCGTTTTGTAAATTTGTTCTCGAAATAATAAAATAGTTTTGTTAAATTTTATTTATGATGAGTTTCAAAATTGTAAAATAGGAAATATTATATTTCCTTAAATTTATGATCGTCCGTTTCGTTTTCGTTTTCGTTTCATCAGAACGCGTTGCCATCGCGCGTATTCGTTCGAATCGTCATTCGAACGAACACGTCGATGGTTTGACTTTCTTATTTTTGTTTTCTACTGTTCAGTCATTATTTCAGAACGTTAAACTCTCAGAATCACTCGTACTGATCGTCACCCATACGAATAACGCGTCGGTTTAGCATTCCGTAACAACAACCGTTATAGTTTCGTTCTGTTTAACCTCACATACGTTTATACACAATAGCATCAAATCAAGTATCTGTGTTTCAACACTGTGTTGCCTGACATGTTTTCTGATTGTTAAACACTAAGGTTTTAATCAGATTTCAGACAATCGCATAATAGTTTCGTGTTAAGCATAATGTATCAATAGAATAAACATAGTTTCACGTAATGTGTACCTGAGTTACTGTACGGTTTACTGTTGCGATCACTGTTCCGGCACGCGTCCGGCACTGATGTTACACATACATATAGTTTTCAAAAGCATTCCTAGTTTTAGTATTTGTCTTTCTTATGCAATCAAAAGTTTTGAGAGTTTTAAGAAATTAAGGATAAGAGTAAACAAAATTAAGTTTATATTAAGAGTGTAAAATATTAACTTTTAAGAATAAGGGTATAAAGTATTAGTATTTAGAGTATGTATATATAGTATTAGCTTTCATATCGAGTGTATCAAGTGTTAGCATTTAGCGTAAGTGTTTCAAAGCCTTAGCATCGAGCATGTAGTTTAAGCATCGTGTTTATAATATAAGCATCTAGCATAAAGTTTAAGCATTAAGTTTAAAGCATGAGCACCGAGTTTTGTAGCATAAGCTTTAAGCACATAGTTTAAACATCGAGTTTATAACTTCCAAAATAAAAGTTTCAATCTTATGTATTAGTATAAGCATCAAGTGTATGTGTAAAAGCATTTAATAAACATTTCGATAATTTTCTTAAAATGTATAACATGCTTCTCAGTCCCGAGATAAAAACAAAATATGCTTGAAAAGGGACAAATGAACTCACCTTGTGTTTGTAGTGCTTCACTAAGTAAAACAAGAATGCACGCCCTCTTTGTAGTATTTTTGTTGTATTCACGATCCTGTATTGATTTCACGTTGTTTGCAACTGATAAGTATATGTCGTAATGATTTGTGTGTATGTATGTGTTAACCCTAAAGTAGGTTAACACTCGTGTGTCTCGGTCTTTATTCGGCCCTTGTTTTTCCCATTGCTGATTCTAGTGATACTTAATCAAGTTAAGTTTGAGCTAGTATGCTCGCCTTTGCCTTTAATCCAAACGCGTGTAAACTTATCATGTTCGAGTGATATTAATGTATTAACTCCATGAATTATACTACCTTTGTAGAAATTTGATGTTATACAAAACATCCATGTAATTTAACCTTAATAAGTTTATTTAGGTATTTGTGTTCATTTATTTTATGCGGCCCGAATCATTAGATTGGACTTATTACAATTAAAACGTTGGGCCTTGTAGGCGTGTGGGTTGAATAGTCTACATGGGCCGAATGCGTGTATGAGTGGGCTGCATTGGTTGGGCATGGGCCAATGGAGTAACATGGGCCCAATAATGGTTTTAACAAGGTGGGCCGAATTACACTTTGGGCCGGATAATATGGATTAGTTAAGTGAACCTACTGCACAAAGTTTTGGGCTAAATCGAGTGGGGGTTTGGCCACACCAGAAATGGGCCTGTAGTGGTTTAGCTTGGGCCAAGGGAATTGGGCTAAAAATCAAATTGAGCCCACCACTAATATGGATTCGTTTAGTGGCTGCTTAAGCAGCGAACCTCATGTCCCATGAGATGTAGGTTCGGCGTTATGGGTGTAACATCAGTGCCAAAACCGCCACCGGAACAGTGATCTCTACAGTACAGGAACAGTAAAACAGGTATGAATCATACACACTTCAGTAATTTTCATATTCATAGCATTTATCATTATCATGGTGAGTTGTCATAGAACAGTTTCAGACACATTTACCAGAAACACAGTTCAGAACAATGGTTCTTGAGTCGGATAATTATCTGGCAATACAGAACCATCATGTGATTATTTGTTTAGGATTTATTATGTATAAACGTATGTGAGGTCTTACAGAACAAAACACACGAATATTGTTATGTGAATGCTAAATTGACGGGTTATTCGTATAGGTGACGATCTGTACGAATATATCTGAAAGTTTAACGTTCTGAATGATATTCTATAATTAGAAAACAAGATTGAAAAGTATAGTTATCGTCGTGTTCGTACGGGTGACGATTCGAACGAATACGCGCGACGACTATACATTTCGATTTAAACAGTTTATTAATATTTTAATTTTAATAAATAAGAAGATATTAGTTAATTTATTAGGAATTACAACCTTGAATAATTAAATAAATTCTATTTTATAATCGTGTCGTTTCGTCGCGAAAACCACGCGAAACCGGCACGTTACGCGAAACACAACGAGACCGAACGATCGGGTACCTTGAAACCATTAAATGAGGCATTAATTACCCAAACCCCCACCCACCAACCCTCTCTCTCTCTTCATTTCGTTTTTCCCCCTCTCTCTCTAAGGAGAACCAAGATCCATCTTCTCTCTAGAAGATCATCCTCAAATCTTTATCGTTTCAAGCTTAGTTGGAGTCAAAACGATCACTACGCAACGTAGATCAAGGAATTACAAGTATTTCGAGCTTTCATCCACGAAATCGGAGGTAAATAACCCTATTAAATTCGGTTTCGAGTAGATTACGATCCTTAGGGTTTTGTTAATGTTGTAACCATTTTACACACTAGTAAACACTTAGATAACTTGGTTAATCAACTAGAGAGAAAGTAGGAATGGTGTTGTAACAGATTTAGACCAGGAAAGGGACGATTTGATGCAGGTTCGTGGGAGTATGGGGGCCGTGGTTGATGCAGGTTCGCTGGCCGAACTCTACACGAACCTTTTTCCCTGCAACGAACCCTTTGCCTCCTGCAACGAACCCTGTAGCAGCATGCAGCCTAACCTGTTATCTCTGACCACCCTGCAACGAACCTGCTAGGGTGGCGAATCCTTGGCCGAACCTTAAGTGGTCACGAACCCAGGATAGGAACGAACCTTCGGTTAAGGAACTAGAAAGCAACGAACCCGCACCAACCCTACCGAACCAGTGCACCTTGCCGAACCTTTAGAAGTTAAGCGAACCATCGGATGCCATTGAACGAACCTGCATAGGTAGACCAACCGAACCCTTACATGACAAACCTGTTAAGGCCGAACCTTGCATGGCCGAATCTTGTCCATGCAACTCACAAACCCTCAACCGAACCTTGTTAAGTCAGTCGAACCCAAGGTCACTTCATCAAGGGTTCACTGCCTTGGGATGATGCCGAACAACAAACAACCTTAAACCAGAGATCTTAGGATGCAAGAGGGTTAGATACGTACATATACATAAGGCAAAGTTGTGTGTGTGCATGGGATACGTGGGTATGCATGGGAATGACATGAGATATTAAATCTTGTGTAACAACTAGTTATAAATGAATATGATAGCATTAAGGACAAATAACAAGGGATTCAAGATCAAGTGATGTACTAGATTATCAACATCTACATTATGGAATGTTCATAATAATTCACTTAGATGAGTAATTATTTACATGAGACCATTTATGAACTTGAATCATGACCAATTAGAAAGCAAGGATGTCCAATTGAAACCAAAGTTTGATATTGGGCCTAAATGGACCCAATGGGGCTTAATAAAGCCCATCATGTATTAAACGATTTAGTAAACTCAAGTAATGAGATTTTGATAAAATCTCATTTATTTATTTATAATCTATTAAATTTCTTTAAATGATTTTGACTTAATATTGATTTAATTGGAAGTAAATTGTAATGTTTTGAATTAATTACTTACATTGACTTAATTGATTAGAATTTTATTGTAAAATAGACAACATAATTGTCTGGGAATGCTTTAAAAACAAAGGAAACTCTGCCGGAATTTTCTAAAATTTAAAAGTAAGTTATTATAACTAATTATGGGAATTGGGATCATAAGAAGGGTAATTAAGATAGAGTAGACCTTAGATACACTTAGTACTAAGACAATTAGTTGCACACACAACAAGACTCAAAGTCTTAGGCACAACGACTACTACGCATACTTATCATATCCGAAATTCTTATAAAATAACTCAGGAACTGAAGATACTTAGCTTACATACAGGAGCGCGCATTTTGTGTTAGATCAAATTACATAGCAGCACAGGTGAGTTCATTGCCCCTTTTCTAACATTTTTGTTTTAAAACGCGGGGCTGAGAAGCATGCGTAAACTGTTATTTAAATTGTTTACTTAAATGTTTTTAAATTTATATGTTTTACATATATATAAATGTTATCCTAGACCATGTCTAGGAAGATTTATGCAGGTTTACCAATGATTTTACTTATATATTAAGTGAATAATCGAGTTAAACTAAACTTTTCAATAAGTCAAAATATTTCAAAGGAATCAAATCAAACATTTTGACAAATCAAGTGGGTGAATTCAAGGAATCAAATCAAACATTTTGACAAAACAAGTGGGTGAATTCAAGGGATCAAATCAAACATTTTGACAAATCAAGTGGGTGAATTCAAGGAATCAAATCAAACATTTTGACAAAACAAGTGTGGGACATCAAGACATCAACAAAACAATCTTTGCAAAGACAACATTCAATGTTCTACAAATGAATCAAGTGTACAACCGATCAATGAATCTTGTATTCTATGATCAACACATCAAGTACATCTTGTGACAAAATCAGACGATCATTAAATCATTTTTAAGGGATAGTATGGGAAATATCAGAGATAACATATGCCAACACATTGAATCCAGAAATCCTATATTTCAAGAAGTCCTAGCTAGACTGATTGACTTGTAGGTCTTATGTTTGAGGATATTTACAGGATTCCCTAACTACTAAGTACCTAGATTGACAGACTAGTCTACTCGAGTATGACCACAGGCCCCAATCAATAGGACTTAGATTTTATTAAATGTTTATTTACTTGTTTAATTAAGCATTTATAACTGCTTATACAATTGTGTGGTTGATCATATTGCGTGATGAACTTGTGAAATCAACATGGATTTCAAATGATTGTAATGACAGGGACAACAAACAGAAGAACTTATGGGATTGTGTTAAGGGTAAAAATGCTTAATTGTCATTAACAGCAGTGTCATATGCATATTAGTATGTGGTGGGATGTTGGCTAGGGCTTGTCCCTTACATATGCCCTATATATAAGCATACCGATGTGGATATTACATGTGGTGTTAATGAGGTTAGGGTCTTTACCAAAGGAGGTTTTCAAATCATTTTCAACTACTAAAACTATATGAACTCACCAACCATGTGTTGACTTGATCTTTTTGCATGACTTCTCAGGTGACGAACAGGTTAATTAGGAAGTCATTTCGTTCGGACTAGGACTTCATATAGAAGACTAGTATTTTGGACCTGCATACTTTTGAAGACATCATTATACAATTTATTTTGTATATCTTGTGTAAATACAAGATAGTTATTTATGATGTGTACAATAGATTTACATTGTTAAATTATAAACAATACTGATGTAATTTAACTTTGTAATTCTATTCTAATTAGCAATTCTCATTTATATCATGTGCAATGTAAACAATCTGATCACTTCTGATTATCACTCCCGATATCGCACCCCGGGAACTTTCCGCCCGACGGGGACTCCGATCCTACCCCGCCGGCTCGGGGTGTGACAGATTGGTATCAGAGCCATGGTTATAGAGAAATATAGGTCACTTATTTAAATGGTTTGGCCTAGACTATAACCTAGGGACCCTGCATGTAGAGAACATAGGACTTAAGACCTATTTGCATATTGTCTTCTGTATTCGATCATTGCACTAACCGATGACTTTATTGGTTATGATCAGAATGCCTCCACGAAGACAACCTCCTTTGATACAGCTACCACCACAAGACTTGGCTCCACACTCCTCCACACCGTCTCCGAATGACTCTCCACCACCACCTCCTCCACCTCCTCCTAGGAGTAGGATGTAAACCACCCAGTTTTAGTGGGTCTGAAGGCGCCGTTGGATTAATCCAATGGATTGAGAAGATTGAGGCAACATTGGATCTTTGCAGCTGCCCCGAACACCACAAGGTCCGTTACTCAGCGGGAACATTCAACAAACGGGCTCTGACCTGGTGGAATGGTCAGATCAACGCCCGAGGAAGAGAGGAAGCTATGGCAATGTCATGGGAAGACTTCAAAGCATTGCTGCGAACAGAATTTTGCCCCAAGAATGAGCTGCAGAAGTTGGAGGTTGAACTATCCAACCATGTGATGAAGGGGGCTGATCACATGGGGTACACTACTCGTTACCACGAGTTAGTTGCTATGGTACCAGATATGGTACCAACTCTGGAGAAAAGGATAGACCGTTATGTAGGTGGACTTCCCGCCTGCGTTCAAGGCATGGTTGTTTCAGCCAACCCTACTACTGTTGAATCTGCAGTGAGACTGGCTGGGAAACTCACTGACCTCATGGTAGCCTCTGGAGTTCTAAAGAAGGAGGCTGAACCCAGTAAGAACAAAGCTGAATCTTCAAAGAAACCCTCCCATCATCAGAAGAAGAAACAGAAGACCATCAAGAACTACACGGTGGCCACACCTCTGCAACAAGTGGTAGCAACACCACAGAACCCCAACCGCAAACCTTACACTGGCACGTTTCCTCTATGTGCCAAGTGTCAGTATCATCACCCTACTGACACTCCCTGCAAGCAATGCACGGGATGCGGAAGAAAGGGCCATTGGGTCCAGTACTGCCGGATGACACCTAATCAAGCAGTCAACAATGCTGCTTTGGCTCTCCCTCCACCAGCTAATCAGAACCATGGTGGATGCTATAACTGTGGCGAACAAGGCCACTTTGCGAAGAATTGCCCAAAGAAGGCTCAACCAGCAGTTCAAGCACCCCGTGGACGAGCATTTGCCATCGGAGCACCAGCTGCACGCCAGGACCCAAATGTGGTCACTGGTACGTTTCTCTTACATGAATTTTATGCATCTGTTCTATTTGATACTGGTGCAGATCAGAGTTTTATCTCTACCGACTTTGCATGCCAACTAGATTCCATAGAGGAACAGTTAGACTCCCCTTACATTATAGAAGTAGCTAACGGGAAACAGATTACAGTTAGCACCGTTTATAGAAATTGCCCATTGACACTTAATGGTCATACATTTGCCATCGATTTGATACCGATGGAGTTGGGTAGTTTCGACATCATTGTTGGAATGGATTGGCTTTCCTCTAACCGAGTGGAAGTTATCTGTTCTGAGAAGCTGCTTCGAATTCCATTGCCGAGTGATCGTGTATTGGAAGTAAAAGGGGATCAAGCAAAACGAAGTGTCAGAATCATCTCTTGCATAAAGGCGCGTAAGTGTCTACAGAAGCAGTGCGTGGCGTTCTTGGCTCATGTGGTGGAAAAGGGAAAAGAGAAGAAAGAGATTCAAGATGTACCGGTAGTGAAAGAATATCCTGAAGTGTTTCCTGAAGACTTACCAGGTTTGCCACCTGTGCGACCGGTAGAGTTTCGTATTGACTTAATTCCTGGAGCAACTCCGGTTGCTAAATCTCCTTACAGGTTAGCACCTTCAGAGATGCAGGAATTGTCCAATCAGTTACAGGAGCTACTTGACAAGGTTTCATCAGACCGAGCTACTCACCTTGGGGAGCTCCGGTCTTGTTCGTGAAGAAGAAAGACGGATCGTTCAGAATGTGCATAGATTACCGTGAACTGAACAACCTAACCATCAAGAATCGGTATCCATTTGTTTGACCAACTGCAAGGAGCTCAATACTTCTCCAAGATTGACTTGCGGTCCGGATATCATCAGTTGAGAGTTCAAGATGAAGACATACCAAAAACGGCCTTCCGAACAAGGTATGGGCATTATGAATTTATGGTGATGCCCTTCGGATTGACAAATGCACCCGCGGTTTTCATGGATCTCATGAACCGAGTGTGCAAGCCGTACTTGGATCAGTTTGTCATTGTCTTTATTGATGACATACTGATTTATTCCAAGACCAAAACAGAACATGAGCAACACCGTAGAAAGATCTTGGAGCTGTTGAAAGAAGAGAAACTCTATGCCAAATTCTCCAAATGTGAGTTTTGGCTAAGAGAAGTTCAATTTCTGGGTCATGTGGTCAACAGTGAGGGAATTCATGTAGACCCTGCCAAGATCGAAGCGATAAAGAATTGGGACACTCCAAAGACACCGACGGAGATACGGTCTTTTCTGGGATTGGCGGGTTATTATAGAAGGTTTATCTCAAACTTTTCTAAAATAGCTTTGCCTCTCACTAAGCTAACTCAGAAAAGTGAACCGTTTGTCTCGGAGCAGAAACAAGAGGATGCTTTTCAGACCTTGAAACAGAAATTATGTGATGCTCCAATCCTATCTCTCCCAGAAGGCTGTGATGATTTTGTTGTATACTGTGATGCTTCCCATCAGGGACTCGGTTGTGTATTAATGCAACGGGATAAAGTCATAGCCTATGCATCAAGACAGTTAAAGATTCATGAGAAGAATTACACTACTCATGATCTTGAACTGGGAGCAGTAATCTTCGCCTTGAAGATTTGGAGACATTACTTATATGGCACCAAGTGTACCATATTCACTGATCACAAAAGTCTGCAGCACATCTTTGATCAGAAGGAGCTCAACATGCGACAGCGCCGTTGGGTTGAACTTCTGAATGATTATGATTGTGTGATCAAATACCATCCGGGAAAGGCGAACGTTGTAGCCGATGCCTTGAGCCGGAAGGAACGGGTCAAACCCCTACGTGTTAGAGCAATGGGGATAACCGTGCAGACCAGTTTAAGTGACAAGATTGTTCAGGCACAGCAAGAAGCACTTGACCGAGGTAAATTGAAGAAGGAACTTGATTGCGGAGCAGAGAAACAGTTTGACACGAAGCCTGATGGAATGATCTACTACCGAGAACGTGTATGGATACCGGCGGTAGATGAATTGAGGAAACTTATCTTCGATGAAGCACACAAGACTAAATACTCTGTTCATCCAGGTGCTGATAAGATGTACCAAGATTTGCGTGGGTTTTATTGGTGGCCTGGAATGAAGAAGGACATAGCCGAATACGTCGGTCAATGTCTAACGTGTGCGAAGGTAATGGCAGAACACCAAAGACCGTCCGGTCTATTGGAACAGCCTGAGATTCCGCTCTGGAAGTGGGAACAAATAGCTATGGATTTCATTACCAAACTACCCCGTACTTCCAGCGGTCATGATACAATTTGGGTGATCATTGATCGTCTAACCAAATCTGCTCATTTCTTGCCCATGCGTGAGAACTTCACCATGGATAAACTGGCAAGATTATACATCAACGAGATAGTGGTACGCCACGGTGTGCCATTGTCTATTATTTCTGATCGAGATAGCAGATTCACATCAAGGTTCTGGCAGTCATTACAGAAATCTCTAGGGACACAGTTGAATCTGAGTACAGCTTACCACCCACAAACGGATGGCCAAAGCGAACGTACTATCCAAACCCTAGAGGACATGTTGAGAACCTGTGTTCTAGACTTCGGTGGGAATTGGGATTCCCATTTGCCACTGATTGAGTTCTCCTACAATAACAGTTACCACAGCAGTATCGGATGTGCACCATTCGAGGCTCTTTATGGCCGGAAATGTCGATCACCGATCTGTTGGACTGAAATTGGAGACAACCGAATAACGGGGCCAGAATTAATTCAAGAAACCACTGAAAAGATAGCTCAGATTCAAAGAAGACTACAAGCAACAAGGAGCAGACAAAAGAGCTACGCCAACAAACGGCGCAAGCCGTTGGAATTCCAAGTGGGAGATCGTGTAATGTTAAAAGTATCCCCATGGAAAGGCGTGGTACGCTTTGGAAATAAAGGCAAATTAGCACCACGATACGTGGGACCATTCGAGATCATCGAACGTATAGGTCCTGTAGCTTATCGACTGAGATTACCAGATGAACTCAGTGGTGTGCATGACGTGTTTCACGTCTCAAACCTAAAGAAATGCCTTGCTGACGAGTCTCTCGTCATTCCAATCGAAGAGATTCAAGTCGATGAACAGTTGCATTTCATTGAAGAACCTTTAGAGATTATGGATCGCAAGGTTAAACAACTGAGGCGAAGCCGTATTCCTATTGTAAAGGTTCGATGGAATTCAAGACGCGGGCCCGAGTTCACTTGGGAACGTGAAGATCACATGAAGTTAAAGTATCCTCAACTGTTTGAAGAGGAAACTGTACCCGATAACAACACTTAAATTTCGGGACGAAATTTCTCTAACAAGGGGAGACTGTAACATCAGTGCCGGAACCGCCACTGGAACAGTGATCTCTACAGTTCAGGAACAGTAAAACAGGTATGAATCATACACACTTCAGTAATTTTCATATTCATAGCATTTATCATTATCATGGTGAGTTGTCATAGAACAGTTTCAGACACATTTACCAGAAACACAGTTCAGAACAATGGTTCTTGAGTCGGATAATTATCTGGCAATACAGAACCATTATGTGATTATTTGTTTAGGATTTATTATGTATAAACGTATGTGAGGTCTTACAGAACAAAACACACGAATATTGTTATGTGAATGATAAATTGACGGGTTATTCGTATAGGTGACGATCTGTACGAATATATCTGAAAGTTTAACGTTCTGAATGATATTCTATAATTAGAAAACAAGATTGAAAAGTATAGTTATCGTCGTGTTCGTACGGGTGACGATTCGAACGAATACGCGCGACGACTGTACATTTCGATTTAAACAGTTTATTAATATTTTAATTTTAATAAATAAGAAGATATTAGTTAATTTATTAGGAATTACAACCTTGAATAATTAAATAAATTCTATTTTATAATCGTGTCGTTTCGTCGCGAAAACCACGCGAAACCGGCACGTTACGCGAAACCGAACGAGACCGAACGATCGGGTACCTTGAAACCATTAAATGAGGCATTAATTACCCAAACCCCCACCCACCAACCCTCTCTCTCTCTTCATTTCGTTTTTTCCCCCTCTCTCTCTAAGAAGAACCAAGATCCATCTTCTCTCTAGAAGATCATCCTCAAATCTTTATCGTTTCAAGCTTAGTTGGAGTCAAAACGATCACTACGCAACGTAGATCAAGGAATTACAAGTATTTCGAGCTTTCATCCACGACATCGGAGGTAAATAACCCTATTAAATTCGGTTTCGAGTAGATTACGATCCTTAGGGTTTTGTTAATGTTGTAACCATTTTACACACTAGTAAACACTTAGATAACTTGGTTAATCAACTAGAGAGAAAGTAGGAATGGTGTTGTAACAGATTTAGACCAGGAAAGGGACGATTTGATGCAGGTTCGTGGGAGTATGGGGGCTGTGGTTGATGCAGGTTCGCTGGCCGAACTCTACACGAACCTTTTTCCCTGCAACGAACCCTTTGCCTCCTGCAACGAACCCTGTAGCAGCATGCAGCCGAACCTGTTATCTCTGACCACCCTGCAACGAACCTGCTAGGGTGGCGAATCCTTGGCCGAACCTTAAGTGGTCACGAACCCAGGATAGGAACGAACCTTCGGTTAAGGAACTAGAAAGCAACGAACCCGCACCAACCCTACCGAACCAGTGCACCTTGCCGAACCTTTAGAAGTTAAGCGAACCATCGGATGCCATTGAACGAACCTGCATAGGTAGACCAACCGAACCCTTACATGACAAACCTGTTAAGGCCGAACCTTGCATGGCCGAATCTTGGCCATGCAACTCACAAACCCTCAACCGAACCTTGTTAAGTCAGCCGAACCCAAGGTCACTTCATCAAGGGTTCGCTGCCTTGGGATGATGCCGAACAACAAACAACCTTAAACCTGAGATCTTAGGATGCAAGAGGGTTAGATACGTACATATACATAAGGCAAAGTTGTGTGTGTGCATGGGATACGTGGGTATGCATGGGAATGACATGAGATATTAAATCTTGTGTAACAACTAGTTATAAATGAATATGATAGCATTAAGGACAAATAACAAGGGATTCAAGATCAAGTGATGTACTAGATTATCAACATCTACATTATGGAATGTTCATAATAATTCACTTAGATGAGTAATTATTTACATGAGACCATTTATGAACTTGAATCATGACCAATTAGAAAGCAAGGATGTCCAATTGAAACCAAAGTTTGATATTGGGCCTAAATGGACCCAATGGGGCTTAATAAAGCCCATCATGTATTAAACGATTTAGTAAACTCAAGTAATGGGATTTTGATAAAATCTCATTTATTTATTTATAATCTATTAAATTTCATTAAATGATTTTGACTTAATATTGATTTAATTGGAAGTAAATTGTAATGTTTTGAATTAATTACTTACTTTGACTTAATTGATTAGAATTTTATTGTAAAATAGACAACATAATTGTCTGGGAATGCTTTAAAAACAAAGGAAACTCTGCCGGAATTTTCTAAAATTTAAAAGTAAGTTATTATAACTAATTATGGGAATTGGGATCATAAGAAGGGTAATTAAGATAGAGTAGACCTTAGATACACTTAGTACTAAGACAATTAGTTGCACACACAACAAGACTCAAAGTCTTAGGCACAACGACTACTACGCATACTTATCATATCCGAAATTCTTATAAAATAACTCAGGAACTGAAGATACTTAGCTTACATACAGGAGCGCGCATTTTGTGTTAGATCAAATTACATAGCAGCACAGGTGAGTTCATTGCCCCTTTTCTAACATTTTTGTTTTAAAACGCGGGGCTGAGAAGCATGCGTAAACTGTTATTTAAATTGTTTACTTAAATGTTTTTAAATTTATATGTTTTACATATATATAAATGTTATCCTAGACCATGTCTAGGAAGATTTTATGCAGGTTTACCAATGATTTTACTTATATATTAAGTGAATAATCGAGTTAAACTAAACTTTTCAATAAGTCAAAATATTTCAAAGGAATCAAATCAAACATTTTGACAAATCAAGTGGGTGAATTCAAGGAATCAAATCAAACATTTTGACAAAACAAGTGGGTGAATTCAAGGGATCAAATCAAACATTTTGACAAATCAAGTGGGTGAATTCAATGAATCAAATCAAACATTTTGACAAAACAAGTGTGGGACATCAAGACATCAACAAAACAATCTTTGCAAAGACAACATTCAATGTTCTACAAACCAAGTGTTTGTTGAACAATGAATCAAGTGTACAACCGATCAATGAATCTTGTATTCTATGATCAACACATCAAGTACATCTTGTGACAAAATCAGACGATCATTAAATCATTTTTAAGGGATAGTATGGGAAATATCAGAGATAACATATGCCAACACATTGAATCCAGAAATCCTATATTTCAAGAAGTCCTAGCTAGACTGATTGACTTGTAGGTCTTATGTTTGAGGATATTTACAGGATTCCCTAACTACTAAGTACCTAGATTGACAGACTAGTCTACTCGAGTATGACCACAGGCCCCAATCAATAGGACTTAGATTTTATTAAATGTTTATTTACTTGTTTAATTAAGCATTTATAACTGCTTATACAATTGTGTGGTTGATCATATTGCGTGATGAACTTGTGAAATCAACATGGATTTCAAATGATTGTAATGACAGGGACAACAAACAGAAGAACTTATGGGATTGTGTTAAGGGTAAAAATGCTTAATTGTCATTAACAGCAGTGTCATATGCATATTAGTATATGGTGGGATGTTGGCTAGGGCTTGTCCCTTACATATGCCCTATATATAAGCATACCGATGTGGATATTACATGTGGTGTTAATGAGGTTAGGGTCTTTACCAAAGGAGGTTTTCAAATCATTTTCAACTACTAAAACTATATGAACTCACCAACCATGTGTTGACTTGATCTTTTTGCATGACTTCTCAGGTGACGAACAGGTTAATTAGGAAGTCATTTCGTTCGGACTAGGACTTCATATAGAAGACTAGTATTTTGGACCTGCATACTTTTGAAGACATCATTATACAATTTATTTTGTATATCTTGTGTAAATACAAGATAGTTATTTTATGATGAGTACAATAGATTTACATTGTTAAATTATAAACAATACTGATGTAATTTAACTTTGTAATTCTATTCTAATTAGCAATTCTCATTTATATCATGTGCAATGTAAACAATCTGATCACTTCTGATTATCACTCCCGATATCGCACCCCGGGAACTTTCCGCCCGACGGGGACTCCGATCCTACCCCGCCGGCTCGGGGTGTGACAATGGGTTCGGTTGATGATGTTGCTTCCTGGGCATGTAGGTTCGTCTAAGGTTGCCGTTCATGGGTCGCTAGTCATAGGTTCGGCCAAGTCCTTAGCACCAAAAGGGTCCGGCGGCATGACATAGGGTTCGCTGGGATGGTTCTTGAATGGCGTACACCCATAGGTTCGTGGCCTTCACAAGGTTCGTTCAGATCGGTTCTGCCGTGGGTTGGGTTCGCCAAAGAGGAAGGTTCGCAGCTCCCATGCTTGCAGGTTCTGGGCTGGTGGTGACGAGTGACGACCAACAGAAGGTTCGGTACATCGAGGGTTCGTCTGGGATTCTAGGTTCGCGAGGCCTGGGGGTTCGGCTGAGACTCAAGGTTCGCGTAGTAACATGGTTTCACTGCATAGGTTCGGCTAAGGTTGCTGAGTACAGGTTTGGGAACCTACGAGGGCGGCCATCGTGCAGTCCCACGAACCTGTATGGGTTCTTCTTCCTCAGCTCCATCCCACCTCACCTGTTCTAAGGTCGGTTATGAGAGGGGTTAAGCGAACCAAAGATGTTCCTATGTGCCGGGTTCATGAGTGTATAGATATATATAACCGAATAAAAGTCGGTGAACAATACATGAATAAAACCCTATATTTTTGTGATATTCAAGCCTTCATACCTTTTTTTTCAGTGGATAAACGCTCCGATCTTTGTACTTTCTTGTAGAGGATGTTGAGGGCTTCGTGTGGACACCAAGAACACGCGATTTCATCCACAAACGAGTGAATTATGGTGGATTGAAGCTTGGATTTTGTAGTGAGAGAGAGAAAACGGGTGAGCGTTTTAGAGAGAGAGAGATGTTAGCTAATGAATTAAATGCATCATTTAGGGTTTATATACCCCGGGGTGTTCGGGTTCGTTTCGGTTGCTCGGTTTGCGTTTTCGTCGCGTTTCCGGATTATTACGCGCGTGTTTTATAAATTAAATAAAAAGAAATTTATTTTAAAATGTTTAGAAGGTGATTAATACTAATAATTATTTTAAATATTATTTTCCTTAAATTATTTATCGTAATTTATTATTTCACGCGTTTCGTTATTACTTTCGCGAATTTTACGTATTTTAATTAAAATTGTTTCCTTTTTAAATTTATTTCTGATGAGTTTCAAAATTGTAAAACTGGAAATATTATATTTCCTTAAATTTATTATCGTTCGTATCGTCTTCGTTTTCGTTTTGTCAGACAACGTCACTTACGCGCGTTTTCGTACAGAGCGCTAACTGTACGAATACGATCGAACGTTTCACTTTCTGATTTTGTTTTCTAATCTTTAGTCATTATTTCAGATCGTTTAACTTTCAGATCTATTCGTACACATCGTCACCTATACGAATAGTCCGTCGGTTTACCATTCTGTAACAACAGCTGTTATAGTTTTGTTATGTTTATCCTCACATACGTTTATACATAATAGCATCAAATCAACATGTGTATACCTGTTCAGTGTTGTCTGACGTGTTTCTGATTGTTAAACCATGAGGTTTAATTCAGATTTCAGACAATCGCAAAACAGTTTAGTGTCAAGCATCATGTGTCAATAGTATCTACCTAATTCACGTAGTTTGTACTTGAGTTACTGTGCACTTTACTGTGCAAATTACTGTTCTGGTAGCGATTCCGGCACAGATGTTACAGGTGGGCTCCACCATAAAGGAATTGCCCTCATAATCCTAACAGACGGATATGAGGGACCCACTGTAATCTGTATATATATATATATATATATATATATAAGAGCAGAGGAAAGAGAAAAACTCTCTCAGAACTCGCTCAAAAAAACACACACAAACACACACATGAGAAATTCCTTGAATCATATTCCTTCATCAAAGAAAGTACACTGACATTGCTAAGCTCAACAAAGGATGATGGTATAGAGATCAGTTAATCAGAAGGTTGATCCCGATTAATACATCTTCAAAAGAGAACTCCAGCGTTTTCGTAATGTGTACGCTTTCCCTTGTTCTGATCACCCAGTACTAATGTCATGATGTGTAAAACAATGTTTACAAGATGTGTAGAAGCTTGTCTACAATGATGAGCACTGTGTTACATGTTATGTAAGTTGAAAATGATGTTGTATTGATGTTGTAATTGAACTCCATCCAAAGTATGTTTCAAATGTTTCAAAGATTTACTCAAGTGATTATGTTAAACGTTGCACCATGCTTGATAAAAAAATGTTTGTAAATAGTTCTAGTAACACTGTTTAATAATGAAAAGTCTTTGTAAAATTGTTTTGGTAAAGGTTTTCAGAAAGTCTTTGATCACATGTCTCATCTCAAATGTTTATAAAACAAGTAAAAGAGGGGCTATGTTCACACTTGTTTGTGTAGTGAAATTGACTTGTTTACCGGTACGCGTGCTCGTTGTGTGTAAGTAGATTGTATTCAAACCCTATGTTTTATTCGATTATGTTCATAATTATGAGTATCTGAAGTAATTGTGCCTTATATACTTGTTTTGGTTTGATTTGGAAGACCACATTATTATCTAAGTTATCTAAACCAAAATCGTTTTCTTTTACTTAAATCTACATACATGGTTAGCATTGCGATTTAGGGTTTTGAAGCCGTGTTGAAACAAAACGCTAAATTAAGATTGGTTTTGGCTTCTAGATCCTTACACAACTCTGACATGAAAAAAGGTGGTGAATGTGAGTGTTTGTAATTTCATGCATTCATTCATGCATTGCATGCATGCTTATATTGAATCCACTTACTACCATTCACATCAACACATTTAGTCACCTAATTGGTTAATCAAAACATAGTGATGATTGACCTTATGGTGTTGCATACTTAGGTTATTCAAAGGGTCATCAAATCTATCACCATCGAATATCTTATACCTAGCAAAATCTAATGGCTTCGACATTGTTAACTATGGTTAACACTTAGTTATTTCAGCTTGGGGACCATCGACGCTATCAATGTCGATGGTCTTTAGCCATTTAGAAAGAGTTCATGTCACACTCCGACTGACGACGAAATATGTCGGGGCTCGAATTTAATTGCTCAAAAGCTCATGGTGCTATTATAACGTTTCACCAGTTTAAACATCCATATTAAAAATTCGAACAACTCATTCAATAACATTTAAAAAGTACAAATTCAATACAAATACAATGGAAATAGCTATACAAATCTTTCAAATTAACTAAGTCCTCTATACTCATTCCAAGTATTCAAAAAAATCTTCACCTTAGCCTGTTACATATGTAAAATAAAGGTCAACTATTTGCATAGTTGGTGAGTAATTCAAAACAGTTTAATATGGTACATAAAAAGGATGCAAACTATCAAACTAAATGGAACTAGATCTAAAGCATATGTGAATTTCAAGTATCAGGTTTAAGTACAAAGAAATAATCCGAACAAGTGATATTACAAAGCTTAAATCAGGACTAGCTAGGTCTTTGACTTAAACAATGTAAATCATATTGGTTATGTTTGTGTACAATTCACCTTTTTGACACAAGACATAAGTCACTGCGACGAATCTAGCCACATTCTTAGGCTACTATGTACGAGTATGTGTTTGATGTATGAAACGTCTTCTAACCTAATTCTCATATAGCATTTAGCACATAAATTCACATAGCATCTAAATCATGTCTGCTAAGCTTAAGAGTTTGCATCATGTATATGTTCTTGACTTTATGAATATGTTTTTTTGTAAGTTATATGTAACATCCCAAAAAGTTTACAAAATGTAAAAAGGGATTAAGAATTTGTCCACTCTTGATAAGCAGATAGATTAAATCGATCCAACACGGATCCTACATATCTAATATGTTGTAACAATCATGATTGCATTCATGTATGTATTAATTTGTCACAATTTCTATTACATTATGACATGGTTTAACCAGTTATGTGATTTAACAATATGTTTTTAATCAATTCAACTCGGTTAGTCACCTGTTATTGTTTTATTTTAATTCGGCTTCAATTTGATACACAATACATATATTATGTTTAAACTCGACACACACATAGTACCCATACTAGGTTTTTCTACTTACTACATAACTAAAGTTCGACCATGGCATTGCCTTTTTCCAAAATAAAAAAAATAAAAAAAAAGTTCGACCATGAGACCTTTAAACAGACACTCGAACCAACGCGCAACAGCCTAAGGTGGTCGTGGTTCTCACCCAGTGTAAACAACCCAAAAGAACCAACTGTAAAGATTTATGGTTCCTTTGGTTTTGTTCGTTGGGTTATCATCCCGGTATTCAATGAACATACGAAAGTCTCGTTCTTTTTCTTAACAAATAAGATTGGAGCTCTCCATGGTGAAAAGCTAGGTCGTATAAAGTCCTTATCCAACAATTCTAGCAGTTGTGTAGATAACTCTTGCATCTCAGATGGTGCAAGTCGATAAGGCGCCCTAGCTATCGGTGCTGCGTCTAGTGTAAGGTCGATTCGAAATTCCACCTGTCTAATAGGCGGTAATCCCGGTAGGTCTTCTGGAAATACTTCAGGAAATTCACAAACGACTGGGATGTCTTCAATCTTGTTCTCAGCTACCGGCTTCTCAGTTATAAGTGCTATAATTGCGGTATGACCTTTACGCAGACATTTGTGTGCTTTCATACAAGATATGAGACGTAGTGGCGTACTACTCTTCTCATCTTGTACGTACAGTGTCTCTCCATGTGAAAACGGTATACTAACGATCTTTTGATGGCATACTATTTCAGCCTGGTGTTTGGACAACCAGTCCATGCCGATGACTACATCAAAACTGCCTAAAGTGATAGGCATAAGATCAATGTCCAGCGTTTGACCCATCAAGTCTAGAATACATTATTTGAGAATATGTTCTACTGCAACTAACTTACCATCAGCTAGTTCTACAGTATATTTAACCTCTAATGGTGTTGGGGTTATGGTAAATATTTCATTAATTTCATTAGATCTAAAGCTTTTTTTCTGTTCCAGTATCAAACAACTCAGATCATAACATTTGTTTATCACATATGTACTTGTAGTGAGGCCGAACTTTTCTCTATGCTTCTTATTATCATGAAGGCTTGTCCCCTCAGACCATTGTTTACGTTCCTTTTGTTGTTACTACCAGTGCGGTTCAATTGAAATGCCCTGGCTTCTTGCATCCTAAGCATCCTTTGAGTGTTTCTTGTTGTTGTTGTGGTCATTGAGAACTCTGCTCGGTAGACACATGAAATCAGATTTCGTTCTTCGTTTGATAGGGAATCTTTACAGATGTTCACAAGTAGATGTTTTGACATACATTTGAAGTTATCCAAGTGAAGTGCAAAGTCTCACTATGAGAGTTTCTTGAACACAGAGTATCCAGAACTACGACTGGAAATTTGATGAATGCTATGTTGGAATCTCGATATGTTAACTGAATTCGTTTCAACCATCAGAATGAAAGATAGGCGGATATTTTATGTATGCGTTTCGAAAATAGGCTCACAATAGAATTTGCCAGAATTCATGCATACCTGTAAATTCACGATTACGTTGCGCACCATGATCGTCAATTTACCTTACATAAGGATTCTAGTTCCTCCTACCTTGAGCTATTTGGTTTTTGTGGAATTCTGAGTTTATTCAGGACATCAAGATTCAGACAATAGTCACATAATGTATAATTGGATAGCCTATCGAAGAAATACTTAAGGATAGTTACTCGAGTTAAATGCTACTATAGGGTCTAGTGTAGATCCTACAAGGATTGATATTTTGCTTGAGTGTGTTTTTATTATGTAACTTGATGTCGAGACAATCATTGTGTGGGTGTTAGTGTAGCTGTTTGGGGTTGACCACCTTGCAGTCAATGTATCTCCCATAAGTACCCAAGTTGATAGTTAATTCACCATTAAGGTCACCAAGGTTTTTCATATAATGTAAATTTCCTTCACGTATGCTCCTATAACGGAAATATTTCCTGCGCGATCACTCTTAGTTCTTCTTAACTCGAGTGACAGTGTCCGTTTGGTGGCACTTCAAGTGTGACAAGACGTTAGGTTTGAATTCTCATCTTACAGTTGATGAGTTCAGAATGTGATCCTTGTAAACCATATATGTAGAAGTACCAAGAGTTACAAGAATGTTGTCGAGGTGTTAGAAAGAAAATTGATGTTTTCCTATCAAGGCTGAAGCACAACCTTATTAACTGTCGTCAGTGTTGTAAAGAGTGACAAATCATTTGTCAAAACTAAAAAATTAGTGGAACTAGTAGATATAGTCCCAAGCTAAGGAATGGTATTGTTTGAGTCATTGGGTTTATTTCGTCCGCTGACTCGTTGAATGAGCCATAGGGCCTATTTCATCCCCTGACTTGTTCGAGTGAGCCTTAGTGATCTATTTCATTCATTGAATTGTTTGAGTGAGTCGTATGGCCTAATTCATCCCTTGACTTGTTTTAGTGAGTCACAAAGCCTATTTCATCCCTTGACTTGTTTTAGTGAGTCACAGAGCCTATTTCATCTCCTGACTGGTGTTAGTGAGTCAAAGAGCCTATTTCATCCCTTGACTTGTTTTTGTGAATCATGGAACCTATTTCATCCCTTCAGTAATCTAGTGATCTATTCAGCTGCCTCTCGCATGTTGTGAATCTCCCGAATCACACGTGCAACAAAAGCTGCAAATGCTTACTCTGTGGATATCTTAGGTAATGTCCAACTACTAGTAGTAGTGTCAAGAGTAGGTGGCGAAAGTACTCGCTCCTCACGCACCCAGCTGCGAATGAGATCAGGGACCCACTGCCAATACTGGTCGTTCTCCCTCGGTTGTTTGTGTATCTCCTCATCGTAGTGAATCATGTCATCCATTGGCTCAGGTCGCCTCTTCATGGATGCTGGTGATGATTCAACTTAATGTTCTATATCACTAGTAGGTGTGGATGGTGATGCCATGTTTGTTACATAATACCATATGTAATTGCTATGCAAACTATCGTGTAAGCAAGTGTGTCTAATGTCTAACAGTTATAGTCTAGATCTACCAATGCAAACCTAATTCGCTATAACCAATGTCTCTGATACCAATCTGTCACACCCCCAATTTCCAACTAACGGAATCATACCGTTTGGGACGTGACAAACCAGGATCTCAGATCATTAGACATAACGAAGACCTCTATATGATTTTCAAACATACTTTGGTCTTAATTTGTAAAATCAAAGTTTAACATTTGCGGAAGCGTTTGAAAACTAATAACAGAAAGTAACTATTGCATAACCATAAATACAATGTTCAATGTTTTAAATCAACAACTAAAGTAAACTGTATGCATGAGACTCAACGTCCTAGTCCCTGCTTGTCCTTGCTTGTGCCTTAGTGTCCTGAGAAAACATGTAAATCAAGTGAACACAAAGGTTGGTGCATACACAGGTGAAATCATGCAAGTGATATGTATCTAAAATGTTTGTTTGCACATGTTTTCTCAAGGGGCCGTGTACGCACCTTTGCTAGCAAACAGAAAGATCAACACACGTGAAATCACGTAGATAATCCTCTACGAAGAATCTGTGTTTGAACAATAACGTTGAGTTATTCGGGATGTCGTTTAGTGTGTGTAATCACATACGTGTCAACACACGTATGTTAGACTTGTTAGAAACGTGCATCTATAAGTATGCGTGTCTTTAAAAATCGTTTAATTAAATCATATAACCGTATATGATTTTATTTAAATAAGCGTAATTATACGCGATTACATTTTCGGGTTAAAATATATATTTTATCGTTTCATGTCGTTCAGAATTGAATTCTGGTTTCAACGCAACTGGAATGAGTTAAAACGAAGTTCCAACGAGGAAGTTACAACCAAAATACTAAAAATGGTTTAAAACCCAAAAACAGTTGGGGCCCGGGTTCGAACCCGTGACCTCCCTTCCACACTACACCTTCCCTACCATCTCCTTCTGCCTCACATTCGTTAACAGAAACCATTTTAAATGTTTTTAAACAACACAGGGTCGGTATCCCCTTTTGTTAACCCACCGAACCCACTTGGTCCCAATTAGCCCTCGAATCGAATCCGATCGACCCTAAAAACATAGGGCTTTGTTTCTGTTGATCCAAACGAGTTTAAAGATGACTTTAATTTGATTTTCAATCAACAACAAGTTCCAAATCGTGAAAATCATAGCATCGAACGTGATTATGCTAATCCCTATTCACAATTGTTTCAATTCATGTATGTTTATCCAAAACAACAAAGGGTTTTCATTTAAAACAATATTTCGAATCCTTCTGTGGTGATTGATTCGAGTTCCAAGTTCATTTGAGTCAAAACACCCAAAACCTTTTAACCGACTAATCCTAGAACTAGAAATCATAATATTTGATATTGTTTGATGGAATTAACATATGGTTTTCATTCTCCACATGATTTCGAAACCCTCTGTGTTGTTTAATTTGGTTTTACAACCTGTTTGAATCAAAACCCCCAAACCGTTTTGACTCAAGAACCCTAGATTTTGAATCCTCATAATTCGTTGTGCTTTGATGAATTTAACTTAGGGGTATCATTAATCGGAACCTTCTGAAACTACAGGTACCTTTTTATTTGGTTTTTAAACACATTTAAATCGAAATCCCCAATTTCATTCATCCCATGAACCCTAGAAATACAATTCATAGAATTCACGTATGTTTATTAAAATTAACATATGTTTTTCATTAAAGAGATGTTTTAAAAGCTTTCTAAATAGTTTAATTTTATTATGAAACTCGTTTTAGTAAAAACCCCCAAAACGTATTTGTTCAAGAACCCTAGAAGTCGAACTCATGTAATTCGATATTGTTTGACAAAATTGAGTTAGGGATTCACTTAGTCGGCCCTTTTAGGTTGTTTAGGTTTAGTTATTACCTGATGTTATGTAGAATTGCTATGGTTCAACCATTGCTCGCATTCGGCCATCCTCACGATCGAATTCTTCACTCCATAGCTAATGTAATCAAATTGTTTGATGTAGTGGCCTCTGAAAGTGCCGACTAGAAGGCTTGTTTGTTTTATTGTGTGAATTTTGGTTGGAGTATACAAATCTAATAATAACTTGAAACGGTTACCACTTTTTAGTGTTGTTTGGGTTTAATTCAATTTTTAATGGAGCAATAATGCATTGTAACGTTTAATCATCATCAATATGATGATTATTGTCAGTTTAATTCGATTAATTAGTGGTTTTAATGTAAATCCGAATTTTAATTTGATTTTTAAACGAATTTTGACCCTTAAAAGTCAAAATTATGTATTTCCTTTAATTACATGCTAAATCTTTACTATTCAAGTGTTTATACACTTGTCTTGTTCTATTCTAACCCTTGTAGTTTGTTTTTGTTTGATTTCGTATTATTTCGGTAAGACTTGGGTTAACGGGGTTAACCCGAAATAGTCGGATTGTCACATCATCCCCTTGTTGAAGGAATTTTCGTCCCGAAAATTTGTTAAATGTTAGTAGTAGTTAGTACACTACTTGTGAGTTCAGATGTACGTGTTAGTGTGATATTTGATCATTCTGTGTGCTTGTGTGTACTCACACACAAAGTTCAATGTTTGTAACACCACACCTCAGTGTGCGTGTTTGGGCGATTCTGGATCATTCTGTGTACTTGTGTGTACCCATACACAAAATCCAATGTTTGCAACATCACAACTAAGTGTGATCATTCTATGTAACTGTTTGCGTGTACACTAGTTAGTTCACCTAACTGTGACTGTTTGTGTTTGATCATAGTGTGCTATGTAACCTCGTACATAGCAGGTGTTTGTAACTATTTGTACTACGTAACCTCGTACATAGCAAAAATGTGTGTAACTAATCATGTTTGTACTACTATGTAATGTAACACATTAATTGTAGCACATAAAATATAATGTAGTACATCGATTGTAACTAATCATGCTTGACAATGTTTAAATTCTACAATGTTTGTGTTCAACACAAATGATTGTAACAAAACCAATTGTATAAAATATTTGTACTCACAGTTTGAAATTTGAAAGTGTTGGAGTGTGAGTATCATATCATCCCCTTGTTGAAGGAAATTTCGTCCCGAAATTTAACGTGTCTTCGCAGCGTTTGCAGTTGTCGTTTTGAACAGATGAAGATACTTCTTCATCATTTAATCTTCCCTTTCCCATGTGAATTCAGGACCACATCTTGAATTCCACCTGACTTTGACTATCGGAATCCTGCTTTGTTTGAGTTGTTTGACCTCTCGATCCATGATTTCAGCTGGTTCTTCAATGAACCGTAACTGTTCGTCTACTTGTATTTCCTCTAGTGGTACAATCAAAGTGTCATTAGAAAGACATTTATTTAAGTTCGATACGTGAAAGACATCATGAACTCCACTGAGTTCATCCGGTAATTTGAGTTGATATGCAACTGGACCAATCCTTTTCATGATCTCAAAAGGTCCTACGTAACGTGGGCTAAGCTTCCCGCACTTGCCAAATCGTATAACACCTTTCCAAGGTGATACCTTTAGAAGAACTCGGTCTCCAACTTGAAATTCCAATGACTTACGACGTTTGTCAGCGTAACTCTTATGTCGATCCCGGGCCGCTGCCATAAGGTTCCGGATTTGAACTATCTTCTCTGTCGTTTCGTGCACTAGTTCAGGACTTGTTATCTGACTGTCACCAATTTCAGCCCAGCAAACTGGTTAACGACATTTACGACCATACAATGCTTCAAATGGTGCTGCCTGAATGCTTGTATGATAACTATTGTTATACGAGAATTCCACTAACGGTAAGTGGTTTTCGCAACTGTCACCAAAGTCAATTACACAAGCTCGTAACATATCCTCGAGCGTTTGAATTGTACGTTCACTCTGACCATCTGTTTGCGGATGACAGGCAGTACTCAAGTCTAAACGAGTTCCCAAGGACTTATGGAAAGATTTCCAAAAGTTTGAAGTAAATCAGACATCCCGATCTGATATAATAGAGATTGGCACGCCATGTCGTGCTACCACTTCCTTGATGTAAATACGAGTCAGTTTCTCCATTTTGTCAGTTTCTTTAATTGCCAAGAAATGTGCAGATTTCGTTAATCGGTCAACAATTACACAGATCGTATCACAACCACTTGTTGTACGGGGTAACTTAGTAATGAAATCCATCGAAATCTGTTCCCATTTCCACATAGGTATTTCTGGTTGTTGCAGTAAACCAGATGGTTTCTGATATTGAACTTTGACTTTCGAACAAGTCAAACATTTGCTAACGTACTTAGCAATTGTCGGCTTTCATGCGAGGCCACAAATACAGTGCCTTCAAGTCATGATACATCTTGTCGAATCCCGGATGGACTGAATATCTGGATTTGTGCGCTTCGTCCATCACGAGCTCCCTTAGACCTCCATGCAAAGGTATCCAAAGCCGATTAATGAAATAACGAGTTCCATCAGGCTTAACATCCAATTGTTTTTCCATTCCTCGTAAGGATTCATGTTCTAAGTTATCCTTTTCTAAGGCTTTAAGCTGAGCACTGCGTACCTTGTCAGGTAAGTCAGTATGTATTGTCATCATAAGTGCGCGAACCCGTCTTGTTGATGTTGTGTCTTTTCTGCTTAGAGCATCCTCTACCACATTAGTTTTTCCCGGATGGTACTTGATTGCGCATTCATAGTCGTTCAACAACTCGACCCACCGTCGCTGTCTCATATTGAGCTCCTTCTGATCAAAGATATGTTGCAACTCTTATGATCAGTGTAAATGGTACACTTGGTTCCATATAAATAATGTCTCCAAATTTTCAAAGCAAATACCACTGTTCCTAACTCCAAGTCATGAGTAGTGTAATTCTTTTCGTGTGGTCGAAGTTGTCGCGAAGCGTAAGCAATCACTTTATCACATTGCATCAACACACATCCCAAACTCTGGGCAGATGCGTCACAATACACCACAAAGTCTTCCGTCCCTTCCGGTAAGGACAGAATCGGTGCACTGTAGAGTTTCTGTTTCAATAGCTGGAATGTAGCTTCCTGTTTATCCGTCCAGTTATACTTCGTTCCTTTGTGAGTAAGAGCTGTAAGTGGTTGAGCAATCTTTGAGAAACCCTCAATGAATCGTCGTTAATAACCCGCCAAACCAAGGAATTGTCGTACCTCGGTAGGGGTCTTTGGAGCTTCCCAATTCTTAATCGCTTCGATTTTTGCTGGATCAACATGTATGCCCTTTTCGTTGACTATATGACCCAGAATTGAACTTCTCGCATCCAGAAGTCACATTTCGAGAACTTAGCGTACAATTGTTCTTGTTTCAGTAATTCTAACAGCAATCGAAGATGTTCAGCATGCTCCTCCTCAGTATGAGAATAGATGAGAATGTCATTAATGAAAATAATGACAAACTTATCAAGATAAGGTTTGCAGACTCGATTCATGAGATCCATGAATACTACTGCAACATTTGTCAATCCAAATGGCATGACCAAGAATTCATAATGGCTATAGCGCGTTCTGAATGTTGTCTTAGGAGTGGACTCTGAGTTGATGGTAACCCTATCTGAGATCAATCTTCGAGTAGTAACTCGAACCTTGTAACTGATCGAACAGATCGTCAATTCGAGATAATGGATTCCGGTTTTTGATGATAACCTTGTTAAGTTCCCGGTATTCAATGAACATACGAAAGTCTCGTTCTTTTTCTTAACAAATAAGATTGGAGCTCTCCATGGTGAAAAGCTAGGTCGTATAAAGTCCTTATCCAACAATTCTAGCAGTTGTGTAGATAACTCTTGCATCTCAGATGGTGCAAGTCGATAAGGCGCCCTAGCAATCGGTGCTGCGTCTGGTGTAAGGTCGATTCGAAATTCCACCTGTCTAATAGGCGGTAATCCCGGTAGGTCTTCTGGAAATACTTCAGGAAATTCACAAACGACTGGGATGTCTTCAATCTTGTTCTCAGCTACCAGCTTCTCAGTTATAAGTGCTATAATTACGGTATGACCTTTACGCAGACATTTGTGTGCTTTCATACAAGATATGAGACGTAGTGGCGTACTACTCTTCTCATCTTGTACGTATAGTGTCTCTCCATGTGAAAGCGGTATACTAACGATCTTTTGATGGCATACTATTTCAGCCTGGTGTTTGGACAACCAGTCCATGCCGATGACTACATCAAAACTGCCTAAAGTGATAGGCATAAGATCAATGTCCAGCGTTTGACCCATCAAGTCTAGAATACCTTATTTGAGAATATGTTCTACTGCAACTAACTTACCATCAGCTAGTTCTACAGTATATTTAACCTCTAATGGTGTTGGGGTTATGGTAAATATTTCCTTAATTTCATTAGATCTAAAGCTTTTTTCTGTTCCAGTATCAAACAACTCAGATCATAACATTTGTTTATCACATATGTACTTGCAGTGAGGCCGAACTTTTCTCTATGCTTCTTATGATCATGAAGGCTTGTCCCCTCAGACCATTGTTTTCGTTCCTTTTGTTGTTACTACCAGTGCGGTTCAATTGAAATGCCCTGGCTTCTTGCATCCTAAGCATCCTTTGAGTGTTTCTTGTTGTTGTTGTGGTCATTGAGAACTCTGCTCGGTAGACACATGAAATCAGATTTCGTTCTTCGTTTGATAGGGAATCTTTACAGATGTTCACAAGTAGATGTTTTGACATACATTTGAAGTTATCCAAGTGAAGTGCAAAGTCTCACTATGAGAGTTTCTTGAACACAGAGTATCCAGAACTACGACTGGAAATTTGATGAATGATATGTTGGAATCTCGATATGTTAACTGAATTCGTTTCAACCATCAGAATGAAAGATAGGCGGATATTTTATGTATGCGTTTCGAAAATAGGCTCACAATAGAATTTGCCAGAATTCATGCGTACCTGTAAATTCACGATTACGTTGCGCACCATGATCGTCAATTTACCTTACATAAGGATTCTAGTTCCTCCTACCTTGAGCTATTTGGTTTTTGTGGAATTCTGAGTTTATTCAGGACATCAAGATTCAGACAATAGTCACATAATGTATAATTGGATAGCCTATCGAAGAAATACTTAAGGATAGTTACTCGAGTTAAATGCTACTATAGGGTCTTGTGTAGATCCTACAAGGATAGATATTTTGCTTGAGTGTGTTTTTATTATGTAACTTGATGTCGAGACAATCATTGTGTGGGTGTTAGTGTAGCTGTTTGGGGTTGACCACCTTGCAGTCAATGTATCTCCCATAAGTACCCAAGTTGATAGTTAATTCACCATTAAGGTCACCAAGGTTTTTCATATAATGTAAATTTCCTTCACGTATGCTCCTGTAACGGAAATATTTCCCGCGCGATCACTCTTAGTTCTTCTTAACTCGAGTGACAGTGTCCGTTTGGTGGCACTTCAAGTGTGACAAGACGTTAGGTTTGAATTCTCATCTTATAGTTGATGAGTTCAGAATGTGATCCTTGTAAACCATATATGTAGAAGTACCAAGAGTTACAAGAATGTTGTCGAGGTGTTATAAAAAAAATTAACTGTCGTCAGTGTTGTAAAGAGAGACAAATCATTTGTCAAAACTAAAAATTTAGTGGAACTAGTAGATATAGTCCCAAGCTAAGGAATGGTATTGTTTGGGTCATTGGGTTTATTTCGTCCGCTGACTCGTTGAGTGAGCCATAGTATTTCATCCCCTGACTTGTTCGAGTGAGCCTTAGTGATCTATTTCATTCATTGAATTGTTTGAGTGAGTCGTAGGGCCTAATTCATCCCTTGACTTGTTTTAGTGAGTCACAGAGCCTATTTCATCCCTTGACTTGTTTTAGTGAGTCACAGAGCCTATTTCATCTCCTGACTGGTGTTAGTGAGTCAAAGAGCCTATTTCATCCCTTGACTTGTTTTTGTGAATCATGGAACCTATTTCATCCCTTTAGTAATCTAGTGATCTATTCAGCTGCCTCTCGCATGTTTTGAATCTCCCGATTCACACGTGCAACAAAAGCTGCAAATGCATACTCTGTGGATATCTTAGGTAATGTCCAACTACTAGTAGTAGTGTCAAGAGTAGGTGGCGAAAGTACTCGCTCCTCACGCACCCAGCTGCGAATGAGATCAGGGACCCACTGCCAATACTGGTCGTTCTCCCTCGGTTGTTTGTGTATCTCCTCATCGTAGTGAATCATGTCATCCATTGGCTCAGGTTGCCTCTTCATGGATGCTGGTTATGATGCAACTTAATGTTCTATATCACTAGTAGGTGTGGATGGTGATGCCATGTTTATTACATAATACCATATGTAATTGCTACGCAAACTATCGTGTAAGCAAGTGTGTCTAACGTCTAACAGTTATAGTCTAGATCTACCAATGCAAACCTAATTCGCTATAACCAATGTCTCTGATACCAATCTGTCACACCCCCAATTTCCAACTAACGGAATCATACCGTTTGGGACGTGACAAACCAGGATCTCAGATCATTAGACATAACGAAGACCTCTATATGATTTTCAAACATACTTTGGTCTTAATTTGTAAAATCAAAGTTTAACATTTGCGGAAGCGTTTGAAAACTAATAACAGAAAGTAACTATTGCATAACCATAAATACAATGTTCAATGTTTTAAATCAACAACTAAAGTAAACTGTATGCATGAGACTCAACGTCCTAGTCCCTGCTTGTCCTTGCTTGTGCCTTAGTGTCCTGAGAAAACATGTAAATCAAGTCAACACAAAGGTTGGTGCATACACAGGTTTGTATGTGTAATCACAAATATTTGAACCAAATGTTTGAACAAGCTGTTTGTAAGAAATGTTTGTAGATCACATAATCACACATTGCATAGTTATGATAGCTAGTCATTGTACTATTTACATAAGCGGTCGACACCGAAGCTGACTGTTGTAATGTTTGATAGCCTTTTCCCTATTGTCTAGCATAAACAATAGTAATGTGTGTTTGCTCAGTTAAACACTTGAGTAGATCCCATCTACCAAGTGAGGTTTGTCAAACCCAATAGATCAATCTTCAACTACCACGCTTTGCACTACGGCAAACTAAACGGTTCGAAATGTAAGGCTTTGTAATGCTATGTTTGCACTTATAGTAAACAGCTAACTCATGCAAGTGATATGTATCTAAAATGTTTGTTTGCACATGTTTTCTCTCCCAAAACAATTAAAATAAGAAAAGGGGCCGTGTACGCACCTTTGCTAGCAAACAGAAAGATCAACACACGTGAAATCACGTAGATAATCCTCTACGAAGAATCTGTGTTTAAACAATAACGTTGTGTTATTCGGGATGTCGTTTAGTGTGTGTAATCACATACGTGCCAACACACGTATGTTAGACTTGTTAGAAACGTGCATCTATAAGTATGCGTGTCTTTAAAAATCGTTTAATTAAATCATATAACCGTATATGATTTTATTTAAATAAGCGTAATTATACGCGATTACATTTTAGGGTTAAAATATATATTTTATCGTTTCATGTCGTTCAGAATTGAATTCTGGTTTCAACGCAACTGGAATGAGTTAAAACGAAGTTCGAACGAGGAAGTTACAACCAAAATACTAAAAATGGTTTAAAACCCAAAAATAGTTGGGGCCCGGGTTCGAACCCGTGACCTCCCTTCCACACTACACCTTCCCTACCATCTCCTTCTGCCTCACATTCGTTAACAAAAACCATTTTAAATGTTTTTAAACAACACGGCGTCGGTATTCCCTTTTGTTAACCCACCGAACCCACTTGCTCCCAATTAGCCCTCGAATCGAATCCGATCGACCCTCAAAACATAGGGCTTTGTTTCCGTTGATCCAACGAGTTCAAAGATGACTTTAATTTGATTTTCAATCAACAACAAGTTCCAAATCGTGATAATCATATCATCGAACGTAATTATGCTAATCCCTATTCACAATTGTTTCAATTCATGTATGTTTATCCAAAACAACAAAGGGTTTTCATTTAAAACAATATTTCGAATCCTTCTGTGGTGATTCATTCGAGTTCCAAGTTCATTTGAGTCAAAACACCCAAAACCTTTTAACCGACTAATCCTAGAACTAGAAATCATAATATTTGATATTGTTTGATGGAATTAACATATGGTTTCCATTCTCCACATGATTCCGAAACCCTCTGTGTTGTTTAATTTGGTTTTACAACCTGTTTGAATCAAAACCCCCAAACCGTTTTGACTCAAGAACCCTAGATTTTGAATTCTCGTAATTCGCTGTGCTTTGATGAAATTAACTTAGGGGTATCATTAATCGGAACCTTCTGAAACTACAGGTACCTTTTTATTTGGTTTTTAAACACATTTAAATCGAAATCCCCCATTTCATTCATCCCATGAACCCTAGAAATACAATTCATAGAATTCACGTATGTTTATTAAAATTAACATATGTTTTTCATTAAAGAGATGTTTTAGAAGCTTTCTAAATAGTTTAATTTTATTATGAAACTCGTTTGAGTAAAAACCCCCAAAACGTATTTGTTCAAGAACCCTAGAAGTCGAACTCATGTAATTCGATATTGTTTGACAAAATTGAGTTAGGGATTCACTTAGTCGGCCATCCTCACGATTGAGTTATTACCTGATGTTATGTAGAATTGCTATGGTTCAACCATTGCTCGCATTCGGCCATCCTCACGATCGAATTCTTCACTCCATAGCTAATGGAATCAAATTGTTTGATGTAGTGGCCTCTGAAAGTGCCGACTAGAAGGCTTGTTTGTTTTATTGTGTGAATTTTGGTTGGAGTATACAAATCTGATAATAACTTGAAACGGTTACCACCTTTTAGTGTTATTTGGGTTTAATTCAATTTTTAATGGAGCAATAATGCATTGTAACGTTTAATCATCATCAATATGATGATTATTGTCAGTTTAATTCGATTAATTAGTGGGTTTTAATGTAAATCCGAATTTTAATTTGATTTTTAAACGAATTTTGACCCTTAAAAGTCAAAATTATGTATTTCCTTTAATTACATGCTAAATCTTTACTATTCAAGTGTTTATACACTTGTCTTGTTCTATTCTAACCCTTGTAGTTTGTTTTTGTTTGATTTCGTATTATTTCGGTTAGACTTGGGTTAACGGGGTTAACCCGAAATAGTCGGATTGTCACAGTTTCGGTTCAGATTGCAATCTTTTGCCAGTAGATGTGGGTGTTCGATCGTAGCAGCAAATAATCTCAATTCAAGAGCATTCAAGAAATATTTTCAAGAGTTTATGTAATATAGAAAGTTTATTTTGATCAGCTGAAATTTCAGAAGCAATGTAATTACTTTTCACATTAATTAATACCGTGTGAGATTATTTGCAATTTAGAGTTTTCAAGATATTCACAAGTTTGCCATTGGATTTAATTAGAATTTTGCACTTTGACCCATGGACTTTAGAGTTCTATTTTCAAAACCCCCTCTCACAATTCTTTGGTATTTTTAATTTTCACAGGATTATACGAGATCACAGTTTATTCAGATTCAAGTTTTGATCATGTCTTTCAAAATCGCTAATGTTTGTTATTATATATAATTTTTTTCGAGTTGTTACGAGTTCACTCTAGGCGCACTTAACCTTTAGTTTTAATTAAGGTTTGTCTAATCTAATAACTGTTCAAGGTTTGGTCGGTATAATTTCGGTTAATAATCTCCTCAGGTCTAACCATAAGGTTCTATTTAGTTATGTTTTTTTGTTAAAAGTTGTTTAGAAAATGTTTATAAAGTTTTTATCAAGTAACTATAACATAATAATTTTATAAAACATTATAAATTTAATAACTTTTATTAATTTGTTTATTTTAATTACTTATATTAAAATCAAACCTTACTTTAATACCTACTGAAAATTTATTTAGAAGTTCTATAACACATGGAGATATATATATATATACATATATATATGGTAGTGTTCAAATCATAACCCATAAATAGATCAATAACCCAATAACTCACATCTAATGACTAATCTAAAAGTAAAATACATCATATCGTGACACGTGTCATAATTCAATTTTTAATAATAAAGGGATTTAAGACATTTTATACCATTTAAAATTTATATATTTAATATGGTGCTCACATGTGTCACAAAGTATTATATTTTAATCAAATTAATTTTTTATTCAAAGTTTACCCCCTCTTTTTTAAAACATTCATAACTTTTATATACTATTTTATTTTTTTATAAAAATTGCACCATTAAACTCGTGTTATTTTTCTCTTTAATTCGGTTATAGTCAAGACTAGTTTTTTATAATTTTTTTCGGATCCCTATTTTTACATCAATGTAACATGACTTATAAACATTTCATTTACATTATATAAAAGATTGTTTACATTAATGTAATAACTTGTCATAAATTTGAGTTCAAATATCAACTAAAAATTATTATGTCTTCAATTTGTAACGAGTTGTAACACATTTTGATTATTTTGATATAAAGTAAAATCTTGCTTACGTTGTATCATTTATTTTATTATAGTGATGTAACAAATGTGCTAGGATGACCTTATATCATTTGGTTAATTACAGTGATGTATTTTGAGTTCAAAGTCAACTAAAAATTTTGTTGTCTTAAATTTGTAAGGAGTTGTAACACATTTTGCTTTACGTTGCTATAAAGTAAAATCTTGGTTACGTTGTAAATTTTATTTTGATACAATGATATAACAAATGTGTTAAAATGACCTTATATTATTTATTTAATTACAGTGATGTAATTTACTATTGTCAAAAAAATTAAAAAAACTTGTATGTTGATGCTTGTTACATTGATGTAAATATGAAGATCCGAAAAAAAATTAAGAGAATACTTATTCGAGACTAAAACTGAATTAAAGAGAAAAATGAGACGAGTTTCATGGTGTAATTTTTATAAAAAAATAATATAGTATAAAAAAGTTATAAATGTTTAAAAAAAGAGAGGGTAAACTTTGAATAAAAAAATTAATTTGATTAAAATATAATACTTGGTAACGCATGTCACCACCAAATTAAATCTAGCAAATTCAAATGGTAAAAATGTCTTAAATGCCCTTAATTATTAAAAGACGGAATGACGACACGTGTCACGATCTGACGCATTTTACTTTATGATTAGCCATTAGATGAGAATTATCATGTTATTGCTTAATCCATGAGTTATTATATGATTTTAATCATATATATATATATATATATATATACACACACACACACAAAACTATAATTATAGAAGTCTTAATAGAAAGTTTTATTCTAATTAAGATTCAATTAATTTATTTTAAAACCAATTCAAATCTTTTAAAGATTTATATTGTAAGATAAAATGTACACACACACACATATATATATATGCATTGATATACAATCATAACATACAACTAATTAGAAATATCCATAAATTTTCTTTTATTGAAAATTAGAAAGGCTAAAATTCATATTTATGATCCGAAAACCCTTAAAGGTTACAGTTCAAGATTGGTAGGATCAAAGGAAGCTCGATCTTTGATCTTGGGTGTTTCGATATTATCAATGTCAATAGCCCATTATTAGCACCTTTTGAACATCCCTTAACACTAACTGTTTCGACCCAAGCTTAGACCAACCTCCTTGGACTGCTTCGAGCTTGACAATATCGATGAGCAGAAGGCCTTCGACCCTATCATTATCAATGAACATTTAGCACCAAGATAAACCACCTACAGTTCCATTTGCCCCTTTAATGTTCACCTAAACCTTAAATCGTTAGATCGGTTAGACTCGAGTCAATCTAGGTTAGCATCACTTGGACTTCATGACTTGACTAGTATCGAAGGACTTGGGCTATTGGGTGGAGTGTTGACACTGCTAGTGTCGATACTGTACTTAGCTATTTCAAGAGGATCCCTTCGTTATTGTTAGGATCGATGGTGCCTTAGAATCAAACATAGGGAGCTTTCAACTTGTTAGTGTCGAAGGACACTTGGAAAATTCTCCTTGGAGTCCATCGACACTAATAGTGTCGCTGGTGACTTAGTGATTATCGGCCCCATCGATCCTCCTAACTTTGACATTGTAGCTGGATTGCTCAAGGCTTCGATATTACTATTATCGAAGCTTCATACTTTGATACTACTATCTTCAAGCAGTTGGGTTCCAAGCTTGACTTCCAAGCCTTATTCAAAGTCAATCCAAGAGATGCCAAGGTTTCCAGCATGGTTATTTAGAGTGTTTACATGGTTTAGTTCTGTTTGAACAAGTGTTGTGTCGGGTTGATGTCAAACCCACCAAAATCGAGAATAAAATCTTAGACCTACCTTGTTAAATGTTGTTTGAGCTTGAATTGTACTTTCGGATTCTAAAAGGGTGGAGAAACGTCTTTGTAACAAGATCTTAAAAAATGGTTAAAGAATGATGAAGATGAGACGTGGGTTTTTAAGAGAGAGAAAGTAGAGTGAGAAAGCTTCGAATTTCTTAGAGAGAGTGTGTGTGTTTTTGCCTGCAATAAATGAGAGGGAAAAGGAGATTTCAAGGCTTTTATATCCCAAGTCAACGTTTGCTTATTCGGGTTCGTTCAGTTTCGTTAAAATACGTTATTTTGAAAACTTCATTTTATAATGTACAATTCTTTGTAAAATTGTTTTATTATAAATTTTGGGTTGTAATTCCTAATAAATATTTTAGTTTCCTTTTTTTTATATTTTATAGTTCAAAAATGTTTAAATTAAATGTTTCGTCAGGATGTCCAACTTACGCTCGCAGTTGTACAGATCATCACCTCTACAAACACGGCGTTCGTTTTAGTTTCTGATCTTGTTGTCTATTATAAGATATCACTTGGAATGTTGAATTCACAGATATATTCATGTGAATCGTTACCCACGCGAATATGTTGTTAGTTTAACAATCTTGTCATGTTATATGTTTGTTGTTTGACTTTCGTATTCTCCAATCGTTTATGTTTTCCGGTGTCATTGTACTTGTGTACTGTGTTGTAGTCGTCTGACTCTCATTATCGAATGATCTGTGATACGACTGCTACATTTTGTTTTTTGCAACCATTATTATGTTGTTTTTTTGTATGTATACCTTTGTTATAATAAGCTTGTTTCTTAAACTGAAACATTGCTTCATCACATGATACATAAATACATGCAAGTGTATATACTTATCATTCGTACACGTATTCCTACATGCACAGTTACCTATCAGTTCCGTACTTGGTGTCACAATATGTGACATCCAGTACCTGATGGTCCGACAAGTCCATACGGTATGTGTACTTTCACATTTTACTGTGTGTAAATACATTATATGAACAATGTTTGTGATAACAGAATTCAGAGAATACAAAAAACAGTTGTACGTATTTATGTAAAAACTTAAATACCGTAAGTACAACAACTCACGATAAACAATAGTTGTTTGTTTTTAGGTAAAAACCTAAGTACAGTTAATACAACAAATTAAGAAAGACAACAGTGTACAAGTAAACAACAAGAACATGCCGGTTGTGATCTGATATCCATAGATGACAGGAATCGGATGGCCGACAAATCAATACGAAAACAATGTGAAAACAGGATGTTTAGTTGAGTCCGTTAGTGAGGAAACACAATTCAAACATAATTGCAGTGTTATTTCAGAATAATGAGCTGAGAGTGTGTTTGCGTGGGCGACGATTCACACAAACATATCTGTGAGTTTAACATTCTGAAATAATGACTGAAAAGTAGAAAACAAGCATCAGAAAGCAAAATCAGCACCGTGTTCGTTCGGGTGACGATTCGAATGAATACGCGCAATGGTGACGCGTTCTGACGAAACGAAAACGAAACGAACGATAATAATTTAAGAAAATATAATATTTTTACGTTTTACAATTTTGAAACTCATCAAAAATTAATCAAAGAAACTCTTTTAATTAAAACACGTAATTAACGCGTGTAACGATCCGGAAACGCAACGGAGACGAGAAACGAGCAACCGAAACGAACCCGAACTCACTCGGGGTATAAATACCCTTAATGAGTTCATTTCTCTCATTTCTGTCATCATTCTCTCTCTCTAAACACTCCATTCCCGAACCTATCTTCTCTCTCAAGAAAACCACCTTCAAATCATCATAACTCACTCGTTTGTGGACGAAATCGGGCGTTCTTGGTGTCTACACGTAGCTATCGACATCCTCTACAAGAAAGTACAACGGATCTAAGCATTTGTCCAGCCAAATTCAAGGTATAGGAGCATGAATATCTCGAAAAATATGGTTTTCTCAACCTTTAACAACCATCCCACTCGATTCCTACACCTTCAAAGACCCGCAACGCTTAACATTAACCTGAGAACAAGTGGGAATAGCCGAGGTTCGATGGGATGATGATAAAGAAGACTTATGTCCAACGACCCATGTTTACACATCATTGTCACTTAGAAAAACTTAGTGTTAAACCTTAGTATAGATAGTTCACAAAACCGATTAACACTCTAGTGAAACCCTAATGATTTTTCCCATGTTGACATCCATATACCCAAGCCCATGCATGAAATCACATAGCGAAACCCATGCATGCAATCGTGTACCCGAACCCATGTAACCAGCCGAATAGGGTCAGCCGAGCGAAAGAGGATGATTCGGTTGGTTGATGATGGCTATGCAAAGGAGGATGGCTCGGCCGAATGATGGTGACTCATACGGCTGGAACTTGGCCGAATAAGGTGTCTGCGAATGTGTTGGCCGAAAGAGGGTTGCCGAACGAATGGAGGTCTTGACTGAATGGAAGATGGTCGAATGAGCATGGCATGCAAAGGGCTCTAGCTCATGCGAATGAGGCTTGGGCCGAAGAAGGACTACCATCCGAACAAGGGTTTCTTTCGGCCTTGGGACGGCTCATGTGGCCTGTGGCCATTCGGCCAGGCCAAGGGTGCCTCATTCGGCCGTTCAAACATCCAGCATGTGCAGCCCCCATTTTTTGAACCAAATGACTAACCAATGCTGGACCACATGATCCTACATCATCCTAAACTGGTTTCGTGTAGTTTCCCTATGGTTTGAATGGGTTAGAACCGGTTTGATGTGGGTTCGAACAAAGGGGGTTTGAAAACCCTAAAACCGAGATTTTAAACTCCTTTTTACCTCGATTTAGATGGTTCTTGGCTCAGATCGTTTGTACTTTCAAGATCTACGTGTTGTTGTAGTCGTTTTCACACCAAAATGGCTCGATTTGGTTGAGTATAGAGAGATCTAGTGTTTGTGGTTCTTAGAGAGAGAAAGTAGAGAGAGTGACGAATTGGAGGCGGTGGAGCTGGTTGGTGGGGAAGGAAATGGCATTTAACACTTCATTAAAGGCTTGCAAAATACCCCGTGTGTTCGGTCTCGCTCGGTTTCGCGTAGAGGCATCAGTTTTCGCCCGTTTTCGTAACAAAACGTTACGATTTTAAAAGTAGAGTTTATTAAATTAAATTAGGTGCTTATTCCTAGTAAATCAACTAAATAACTTCCGTTTATTTTAAATTTCAGAAATTATTAAATTTACAGTTTAAATCAAATCGTATAGTCGTCGCGCGTATTCGTTTGGATCGTCACCCGTACGAACACGACGATAACTACACTTTTCGATATGATTTTCTAATTATTAGACATCATTCAGAACGTTAAATTTCATATGTATTCGTACAAATCGTCACCTATACAAATAATCTGTCAGTTTAGCATTCACGTAACGACATCCGTTGTTATTTTGTTCTGTACAACCTCACATACGTTTATGCATAATAAAGTCGTAACTAACAATCACGTGATGGTTCTGTGTCGTCAGATAACAACATATAGATAACACATGAAATTTGTACCTGATTTACTATGCATGTTACTGTGTAGATCACTGTTCCGGTTACGTTTCCGACACTGATGTTACAGCCAATAGCTCCTGTATTACCAGCATCACCTCCACTAGTGGCCGTAGAGTTACCTAAGCAGCGTCCCCTACCATCTGAGGGGAGTGAGCCAGATGATTACGAGGAGGACCCCGAGTAGGATCCGAGGAGGATCCCGAGGAGGACCCAGGGGAGGATCCAGAGGAGGATCCCGAGGAGGACCCAGAGGAGGATCCCTATGAGGAGTCTTCTGACCATATTTCACCTACACTGTGTGCCCCTAGGAGGCCACGATTTGATTCAGACGATATTGTTCGACTGACTTGGGAGGTGAAGTGGGCTGACGACAGGATTGAGCAGCTCGCACAGAAGCTTAGGGATTCAAATGCTCGACACGCAGAGCTCCATAACTTAGTCAACAGGATGGATACTGACATAACTTTGTTGACAACAAGTCTCCAGGAGGAAGAGCACCAAGCTGAAATCGCTGAGGGAAGACTTATAGAGCTAGAGGAGTTGGTTGCATCTGACTTTAAGGAGGAAGAGGGGAAGGAGGAACCAGCACAAGATGCTGATTCTGAGTCCACGGTTGACGATGCTTTCGATTGATTTAGTTTAAACCTATAAGGGGCGGGTTGTGCCTTTGTACTAGATGTTTTGGAAATTGATGTTTTGATATTAAAATAATTGTAATCAGTACGACTTATTATCTATCGAAAGCTATTATCTATTGTTTACAGTTTTGTTCATTCATACAATTACATGTTTATTTGTTGTATCATTTACACATTTCACATTGGATCTTGGTAACACTCTAACACTTATTCTCACTATGAAGATTATGGCAGGGGAAAGTATAAACATGACTATTGCTGAACTCAACAAACTTATCAACAGTAGGGTTGCAGAGGCTATCGCTAGCTATGCTCAAACACACCCGATAGGACCACATGGTCCAACGGGGGGATTGGTAAACCCACAGGTGTGTACATTCAAGACGTTCTTGGACTGCAAACCGCACAACTTCAAAGGATCGGAAGGACCCATTGGACTTCTTCGATGGATTGAAAAGTCAGAGTCGGTGTTTGAGATGTGCAATTGCCCGGAAGAGAACAAAGTCAAGTACACTACTGGTACTTTGGAGGGTCCAGCATTGACATGGTGGAACTCCAACGTGCAAACATTGGGATTGGGGGCGGCCAATGCCCTAACTTGCAATGGATTCAAGACGTTGTTGTAGGAGGAGTATTGCCCCGCAATGAGGTACAAAAGCTGGAGGATGAATACTGACACCTTAAAATGGAAGGGTCTGATATCAAGGAGTTCACCACTCGATCCCACGAATTAGCCAGACTTCTACTTCACATGGCAACTCCGCCTAGCAAGTGGATTGAGAGGTACATTGGGGGTTAGTACCTCAGATCCAGGGGTTAGTCACGTCTCCAAATCCCACAACTATTCAACAAGTTGTTCGGTTGGCGCACCAACTGGCAGGGAACTTTGCCCAAAAGAATAGTAGCATCTAAAGTGGGAGACCACAAAAGGAAGTGGGAGAGCAGCAACTCCAAAAACTCCAGTCAACAATCATTCTAGCAGAACCGCAAGCATGAGTCTAACAAGACTCATCATAATTCAAATAGCAGTCAGCAGTCATCAGGAGGGTATATTGGTAAATACCCAAAGTGCAACAAATGTGGATTCCATCATTTTGGGAATCAGTGTGATAAGTACCGGTGCCAACGGTGTGGTAAAGCGGGTCATGCAGCCAAAGACTGCCGTGGGGAACTGTAAACAAACCCCACCAACCAGAAGAACACCAGAAGGGATGCTATGAGTGTGGGAAAACTGGGCATTTCAAGAAGGATTGCCCACAACTCAAGAAAGGATGGTCTAATGATACGACAAATGGCAATGGCACTAATAACAACAATAACAACAACACAAATGGTGCTAAGGGTAGAGCATTCATAATTAGATGACGTCAAGCACGGGAGAATCCCAACGTCGTTACGGGTATGTTCCTCTTGAATAATCCCTCTACCTCTATGCTATTTGACACTGGTGCATATCAGAGTTTTGTATCTAGTGAGTTTTCTAAATTGTTAAATGTTAGTCCTACTACCCTAGAAGACCCTTACACTCTAGAACTAGCTGATGGCAAGTTAATTGTAGTAGAAGATATTCTTAAAAATTGTATCCTTAACTTGATGGGTTAAACACTGTACATTGACCTTATGCCTATAGCTTTAGGCAGTTTTGATGTAGTCATTGGCATGGACTGGTTGTCGAAACACCAGGCTGAAATAGTATGTCAGGAAAAGATTGTCCGTATACCTCTTCCGCATGGAGAGACACTGTATGTACAAGGCGAGAAAAGCAGTACGCCACTGCGTCTCATATCTTGTATGAAGGCACACTAATGTCTGCGTAAAGGTCATACAGCCGTTATAACACTTATAACTGAAAAGCCGGTGGCTGAGAAGAAGATCGAAGACATCCCAGTGGTTTTTGAATTTCCTAAAGTATTTCCAAAAGTCCTACCAGGGTTACCTCCTACCAAACAAGTGGAATTCCGAATCGACCTTACACCAGACACAATCCGGAAGGTGAACCGGTAGACTAATGAATGCATACATTCTTAGGATTTCCATTGGTGTTACCTGGTATCTGATCTGGGTCCCATTAGGTCATTCTCAGCTTGTTACTTAAGATCCTAGTTTTCATCCCTCACAAGTCAGTCCAGGTCATCACTTGTCACACTTTTGATTCCCAGCCTAGGTATACTAGTTTTCCTTATTGTTGTCAAATTCCATTTTACAGTCATGTTATTAGTTGCAGTTTTTGTGTTTAGGTGTTTGCTTAGTCGGTTAGTTGGTAATAATTTCAATTAGGTTTTCAGAGTTGCACCAACCCCTCCTTCTTTACTTTATTTTTTTCACAGTCTAGGTTAGGTTTTTCAAACTAGTGTCCTTAGGTTCAATATCCGGTATTCCACTAGCTATAATGTCACCGATAGGTACACTTGCCTTTATAGAGGTCTAGTTTAGGATTTTCGATTTCAACTAGGTGTTTAGGTCAAGTCTAGGTCTAGGATTAGTTATAGTGTCTTAGCTTAGGTTAGACAGCTTTAATTGATCTTATTTTTAGCATACGTACCGCTTCACATCAAAGGCATTTGGCTACATACTCAGCTATATCCTTATTAATTCCAGGCTAGCAGTACAAGACTCTAAGGTCTTGATACATCTTGTCAGCACCTGGATGGATTGAGTAACGAGACTTATGTGCTTCATCCATAATCGTCATCCTAAGATCGTCTCTGTTCGGCATCCACAACCGATTCAAATAATACATCAACCCTTCATCCTTAGTTTCCAACTGTAGTTCAGCCCCACAAGATATCTCATCATATAGGCTACCTTGAGTCAATGAGGTTTGTTGGGCTACTGGAACACAATTATGGAGATTAGTGTGCACTCGGACACTATGGATTTGAACATGACTCTTGCGACTAAGCGCATCTGCTACTACATTCGCCTTGCCAGGATGGTAGCGAATGTCAAAGTCATAATCATTTAGTAGTTCAACCCATCTTCGTTGTCTCATATTAAGTTCTTTCTGGTTCAGAATATGTTGTAAACTCTTGTGGTCAGTAAAGACAACACACTTTGTTCCATAAAGATAATGCCTCCATATCTTCAAAGTAAACACAACTGCATCAAGTTCTAAGTCATGTGTACTGTAGTTCTTCTCATGGATTTTCAACTGTCTCGATGCATATGCCACAAAATTTCCTCGTTGCATGAGAACACAACCGAGACCTAGGTTGGATGCATCACAGTAAACCACATAATCATCATTTCTATCAGGCAGTGTTAAGATAGGAGCATCACAAAGTTTTTGCTTCAATGTCTGAAATGCCTCTTCTTGCTGCGGTCCCCACTCATAAGGCCTATCCTTTTGAGTCAAAGAAGTGAGGGGAACAACAATCCTGGAAAAATTTGAAATAAACCGCCGATAATAACCGACAAGTCCAAGAAATGAACGAATCTCCGTTGGTGTCTTCGGTGTACTCCAATTCTTCACAGCTTCAATCTTTGCAAGATCCACATGAACACCCTTTTCATTGACTATGTGTCCCAAGAATTGAACTTCCTTAAGCCAAAATTCACACTTGGAGAATTTGGCATACAGTTGATCTTTTCTCAAGATCTCCAAAATCATCTTAAGGTGTTGTTCGTGTTCTTCTTCGCTCTTGGAGTATATCAATATATCACCTATGAACACAATGACAAATTTATCCAAATATGACCTGCAAACACGGTTCATGAGGTCCATGAAAACCAAAGGTGCATTGGCAAGGCCGAAGGGCATTACCAGAAATTCATAATGTCCATATCTTGTTCTAAAAGCCATCTTGGGAATATCATCTTCATGTACACAAAGCTGATGGTACCCAGACCGAAGGTAATTCTTCAAAAATCATGCCGAGCCTTGAAGTAGATCGAAGAGATCATCGATGCGGGGCAGTGGGTATCGATTCTTGGTGGTAAGTTTATTCAATTCGCGGTAATCGATGCACATTCGAAATGACCCATCCTTCTTCTTGACAAATAGGACCGGTGCACCCCATGGTGAATGGCTCGGGCGAATGAATCCTTTATCAGACAATTCTTGTAATTGACTTGCCAATTCTTGTAACCTGAAGGCGCACATCTGTAAGGAGCTTTGGCGACTGGGTTTGCACCAGGTACTAAGTCAGTTCGAAATTCTACTTGACGTTCTGGTGGAATCCCAGAAAATCATCTTGAAATACTTCAGGAAAACCTCTTATCACTGGAACGTCTTGTATGTATGCTCTTTCTTTGCTCCTTCTTTTCTAACACATGTGCTAGAAACGTTATACATTTCTTCCTAAGGCATCTGTGTGCTTTCGTGCATGACATCAGCCTAAGACCTTTACTAGGGGTTTCCCCGAAAACTCTTAGAGTTTCACTCGAAGGTAAGGGAATACGAATGAATTTCTCATGACAAACTATTTCCGCTTTGTGGGTGGCTAACCAATCCATGCCTATGATAACATCAAAGCTACGAAGTTGCATAGGTATGAGATGAATTGGGAAAAACTGATCATTTAACTTCACAATACATCCAATAATAATAGTGTCAATATCGATAGTGTTTCCATCAGCCACCTCCATATTGAATGGTTTTTCTAATTGAGTACGTATTCTACCAAGTATACGTTCAAACTCATATGAAACAAAACTCCTATCAGCACCACCATCAAGCAAACTAGATGCATAAGTGTTGTTAATTAGAAATGTACCAGTAACAACATCCTTGTTGGCTTGAGCTGCTGGAGCATTCAATTGAAAAGCTCTGCCTCTTCCCACCCTCTGATTATTACCCGTCAGTCTTGGGCACTGGTTTCTGAAATGACCAACATCACAGCACTCATAACAGGCTCTCGCTTGTACAGGTGTAGGACGAAATGACACTGCTTGAAGTGGTTGTGCATGTGGAGCAGGCAGTGCAAGCGGTGCAGGCTGTATCTTTTGTGCTTATGGTGCACTCCTACATACATTGGCAAGGTGCCCATACTTACCACAGTTGTTGCAAATGCGACATGGGAAGTTGGGAGCATGATGATACCGGCAAGACATTACATTGTTGATTCACTCCAACATAATTTCTGGTGTTGGAGCTGTTAGATGACTATTGAGCAGCTTGAGTAGGAGGAGTAGTAACAGCAAAGCTTCTTGACTTTCTCTTCCGATTGCTGCTTTTGGACGAGCTGGCTGGTTCAGTCTTGACTTCAGTTGAAGTCTCTTTTGCAGTTGTCTTACTGTCAGTCTTCTTTGTTCCCTTTCTTGTGAGTGTTCAAGCCTTCACATGGTTATCAGTAAGTGTAGCAGATAGGCGGATTGCAGCTTCCAAAGTGGTAGGGTTGCTACCAAAGACAGTGTCTTGAATCTGCATAGGCAAACCACCTATGTATTTCTCTATTGCTCTCTCCAAAGGTGTCACCAGATGAGGTACTAGTGAACTCAGCTCATGAAAGCGAGAACTGTAACTCAAGTTCTCACCACTATCTTGCTTGACTTCCCAGAACTCAGCTTCAAATTTCCTCATCTCACTGTGAGGGCAGAATTATGTGGTCATCAGAGCTTTTACTTCAGTCCAATTCAGTGCTAGGGCTGCATCAACTCCCCTAGTTCGCTTCTCGCCGTTCCACCAAATTAGTGCTCTCTTTTAGAAAACACTGGTGGCATAGCGCACCTTCAGATTTTCTGGGCAGTCACTGTTAATGAAGATGTTCTCAATACTCTCAAACCACTGCAACAGACCAGTGGCTCCCTCAGCACCCACGAATTTTGTCGGGTTACAGGAGAAGTGTTTGAAAGTGCAACCAGGTGGGTTTGCACCACCACTGTTTTGGTTGAGAGTTTGGTTGGCTTGATTCAGTTGACACACGAACCCAGTAATGAGATTTGCTAACTCTTGCATACCAGTATTGGCATTGTTGTTGTTAGCATCCCCATCGTTGGTATTTGTATCATCTTTGTTGTGACGGTGCCGCGGCATGTTTCTGAGGATGTTAGAAACATGTTAGTACCGTTTGAAACGTAAGTCATACAAACTAAGGTCAAATGAGTTTATTTTAACAGTTATGATTACATATATGGAACTATACTAGTCTCCTATCTGTTTTCAAACTCATAATAAGGCAATAATTTCCTAACGCTATACTAAAGCATCATAATTGGTCATATCTAATAATAACTAAATATTCCTAAATTTCAAACATTTTCCACCCTATACTAACACTGACAACCTCCCGATGCAGTGCAACTGGTTTAGAGGTAGGGCATACATAGACTTGACCGTAGTCGCATCATCCGTTGTACCACCACCATTGCAATGCACCACGATTATGCCCTTATTAGAAATTAGGGTATAACATATATTTCCCAAGTGTTCCACTTCACAACCTTATCCTATGGAGGATAATTATGAGTGAAGTGTATTCAAGTATTCCCAACATCTAGGTTTGCCTAATGTCTAAGTTCACCTTACATCTAGGTTCACCTATTTTCTAAGTTAACCTAATGTCTAAGTTCACCTGACATTTAAGCTCCCCTAATGTGTAAGTTTACTAAATGTTCACATCATCATCCAGTGTTCATATGATCAATAAGGGTTCATATCATCACTAAGTGTCCAAACTGTCACTAAGTGTTCATATCTTCCCTGAAGTATATGTCCAAAATGTGTATTCATAGTTATGCATATCTATGTTTTCCAAATAATTTCATCAAATCAATTAAAATAATTAATTTCCAACCATAGCTTTCCATCAACCATTTCCATCATTTCCTAATAATATCCTAAATTCCCGACACTGACAGACCCCAAATATACCACAATTGGTCTATATATAGGGCATATGTAGCTATCGGTCGCAACCTATCCAGCCGCCAGCCCACCACCTTTGTGATATACCACGAGTGTGTCCTTGTCTGGCGATCAGATATCAATAAATTCTAAATAAATAATTATTTTTCCTAACAAAAATTTCTCGTATTCCTCAACACTGACATCCACCCAATATACTGTAAATGGTATATGTCCTTATCGAGTCGTCAGGGCACAATCAATCACGTAAAGCAACAAGTAACATATATCATAAATCAATATATATCAGGATAGCAGTTAACATGTAATAAACATACAAGCACAGAATCCTGAATATAGTAACTAGTGTACGATATAATTTCATACTAAGGTATCCTATGGTTATAGATTAGGTCAACCATTTCTAGTAACCTAATTACCTATAATCCAATACCAAATTTGTAACACCCTGACCGATGGTAGAAACGTCAGGATGCCACGAGGAATGTGTAGATTGTTCATAAGCTCATGGGCATCTAAAGTATCATCACATAACAATTAAAGAAAATAAAGTATTTACACAAAAATCATGTTCGTCATGATTAAGTTACAGTGATTACTCATAAGATATAGCTAAATTAACTAAACCCTAATATTCATTGATCCAGCTAATTTAGCTAAGTCCAAGACCCTATGTGATGACGTCCAAAAGATGAAGAGCTACCCTGCGCTACCTACTTCTCTTCATTTCCTAAAACATGTAGAAAATCGAGTGTCAACTACGGAGGTAGTTGTTGAGTAATCATAAGTTTTAGTTATTCTAAAAACATGTATGAAAGTTCTAAGAATAACTTGTGTCGACCTGTAATGTAACATCAATCTGTATAACCACAACAAACACATAAAGTCAAATAATCCAAGTAATCCAAATAATCACAATTAATCATTCAAATTCATTCAATCAAACTCAATCAATAATATTAATTTAGCAACCATCAATCACCACAATATTCTCAATATAATATACCGCGGATGACCTTAGTCAACTCAATCAACGGTGGAATCATCACGGATGACCGCAGTCAACTCAATCAACGATATTCCTATTAATCATAATTATCAATGTTGTGCACCGTGGAGGACCGAAGTCAACTCAATCAACGGTGGAATCATCGCGGAGGACCGCAGTCAACTCAATCAACGATATTCCTATTAATCATAATTATCAATGTTATGCATCGCGGAGGACCGAAGTCAACTCAATCAAAAGTGGAATCACCGCAAAGGACCAAAGTCAACTCAATCAACAGCAATTCAATCATCGCGGAGGACCGAAGTCAACTTAATCAACAATGACTCACTCAAAGTGTATCATCCCATCATCACAATTCATCTCAATAATAACTAGAAAAGTTACCCGCCCGCTACCGCAGGCGGTACGATTAATACTCGCACATTATAAGACGATGGTTTCATTAAAACTAGATAGACAATATTATGGATTTTAAAAAATTAACCAAAAACGGTATAAGACAAACTAAAACCAAAAGCACGTAAAGCGTCATTTTTATGAATTTCTTTAGGTGTGTACATTGCGTCCCATGTATACAAAATAAATTTATCAAGTTACAATGATGCGATTTTGGAGAAAACAGTCGAAATATAGCTAAAATAATGTCGTTGTATAAAAAAAGTTATAACATTAACTTAAATTATAATAAACAATTCTCATGTTTCGACGTGGTAGTACGATTAAAACAAAAACATAAAGACGTGACATATTAATTAGAAAGATTGATATTTAAAAAAATATATATTATTATGCCTTATACGTTGCAGTGTAGAATTAAAAAAATAATAATTTAATAAGAAAAAATACACGAAAAATAAAAGGTTAAATCCTGTGATACGATGTTTCTATGAAGTTGATTATGTGCATTGTGTCTTATGTGCATAACAGGTTAGAGTAATTTTTGTTTTCATATGGGCAGATCGATAAATAAACATACCAAATCAGATAAACTATAAACTTCATAAACTCTATGTAGTCAAAATAATATATTTTCACGAGAATTGGTCAAAGAAATAAAAGACAAAATAAATAAAATAAATAAATAAAAAAGCTGCTTTTATATATACCCTAAAGTGGATCAAATGTTTTTCCTCATATGCAAGTCGAGAAATAAAGTTAAAAGAAAAAAAAAAGAACTAAATCAGAAAAAAAAAACCAAAAAAATGAGAACCAAAAGAGTCGAACTTGTGTATGTGAGTATGCCAAGTTGTAAAAAACAAAATTACGAAACCCAAAAATGTATTTAAAAAAGATAAAAATATATCATATACAACATGACAAGAAATAGAAACAAAAGTTAATTTTAACTATTCTATATGGAGAAACTTACAAAAGTAGAAATATATTAAAGTTTCACGACTGGACACGCAGACAGAGTAACGTTAAAATATTAACTTAAAGTATAAAAAAATAAAAAAAAAGAAGAAAGAAAAAAGGTGATTATTTAAGAGATGGAAAATACAAAAGAAAAAAAGGACCGGGTTTGGGTCGAACACCTGACCCCTCAAACAACACACCCGAAACTTACCAACTAATCTAGAAAATCACTTTGCTTTCATTTCAATAAATATATATATATATATATATATATATATACCAAAAAAATCTTGTTTTTTTCTTCTAGACACTCACCGACATTGGTTTTTAAGTAACTATAGAATATCTCAATGATAATCCCGGTTCCACACTTGTTATATAATAATCAGTTTATTTTGGTATACATGTTTCAACCCGAGTTTAAAAGCAAAAGATTTAAGAAGGAGTTATGAGAACTCACAGTGACTAAGCGGTTTGCTTAGTTCTTCAGTTTGCAAACGTAGGAAACAGAACTTTACTCGAATCCTACAATTAAGATTTGACGATATGTTTGAGCAATAATTCATTATTTGATTGTTCACTTTTAAATCAGAGTTGTTAACTGAGTTCGTGTGGTGAGAATGACTCATTCTTGTGATTTTCGTAAGAATGACTCATGCTAATGAGTGTTAACCCGAATGAGTCATGCTAATGAGTGTTCACCCGAATGAGTCATGCTAATGGTTGTTCACCCAACTGAGTCATGCTAATGGGTGTTCACCCGAATGAGTCATGGTAATGAGTATTCACCCGAATGAGTCATGCTAATGGGTGTTCACACGAATGAGTGGCTCATTCTTATACTTTCACCCGAATGAGTGTTCACACGAATGAGTGGCTCATTCATATGACCTTCACCCGAATGGCTCATTCTTCTGACTATTCACACCCGAATGGCCCATTCTTGTGACTATTCACACGAATGACTCATTCATATGGGTCATTCGCCTGAAATGGGTTTTCAGCCATGGAAGACAACGATTTCGAGTTTTAGTCAAATATATGGTCGTTTTGAGTGGGTATATGTGCGAAAACTCGTTTAGAAGGTGTATGGGTCGAAAAGGAGTGTTTAAAACCGGCTAAAGCCTTGGTTTTGTTGGGTTTGTAGAAAACCCTAAAAACCGAAACAAAGCCCGTACATTTTGAACTCACAAGTAGTGTCCTAACTACTTCTAACATTTAATAATTTTCGAGACCAAAATTCCTTCAACAAGGGGATGATGTGACAATCCGGCATTTCCGGATTAACCCCATTAAATCCAAGTTAACAAAAATCATACGAAATCATACAAAATCAAACTAGAAGGGCTAGAATTAACCAAAACAAGTCCACAAACACTTAAATCAAAAGGGTTAGACTTGCAATACATAGAAATGCCCAATTTTGACTTTTACAAGCCAAAATTCGAGTGGATCATCTAATAGAATTCAAAATTCGTATTAACATGATGTTAATAGCCGAATTAAACCTTCAATTAACTCAATGTGATGATGATTAACAGTTAATCACCCGTTATAATTCTAGTAATGATCTAATTAAACCAATGGTGAGCCAAAAAGTTGAAACCGTAGCTATTCAATACCCCAACCATATAATTCGACTTTATGTTGGTTTGGTTGAATTCCAATCAGGATCGAATACGAAGTCCTACTACCTATCATGTACGTGCGGAATCCATAGTTAATATGTAGAAAATCAAAGAACACAAGCAATTCAATAATCAACTCTTGTATTATCAACAAATGATTACAAGACTTCACTCAGAAATACACAGATCTCACACAGAGAAAATATCAGAAGGTTTGCTAAATTCTGTCAAAAGTTCTTTTTAAAAAACAAACAAACCTTCTATTTATAGAAAACAGACCAGCGAACCTATTTCTTGTAGCCGAACCCTAGGTTTGCCAGCCGAACCCTAAGGTTCGTTGGACGAACCCTTAGGTTCGCTAGACGAACCTATGTTGACCTATCAAAAGGTTTGCCGAACCTTCTCCAGGTTATAGGTTCGCCGAACCTGCCAAGGTTCGTGGGCCAAACGAACCTATGGCAAACCTTAGCCGAACCTTCTAAAAACTCAAAATAAATACAACTTTTTGAATAGCAAACAATTACAAATGTGTACTAACAAACTCCCCCTAAATGTTTGCTATCAAAATCTTCAATCTTTGTCTTCAGCTTTGTCTTTGATTCCGCTGGATTCTCCACCCTCTTCAACAACCACATTATCCACTGCTCGTATAACAACCGAACGTGGTATCTTCGCAAGTCTTTCAGCTTCAATCTTTACGTCTCTTTCATCTCTCTCCTTCTGAACTTGCATCAACTCAGTATAGAGATAATTCACATTTTCCCAATTGCATCCTGAATGTATACCTAATGTATAACACATTCGTACAATGGTTTGAAATTGAACTGCCATATCTTTGAAACTCACTCCAACATCATGATAACCAATATCTGCATAGATCTCTGCAGTGTCAAGTAAAGCAATATCATCCTTTGAACAGTTCACAATCTAAATAGGATCAAGCATCCTGATCACCCTCCAATTATCATTTTACTTCAGTAGTATCACCCCTTCTGATGTTCTCTCATCATAGAACCAAAACTTAAAGTAAGGATTCCAGTTCTGTTCAATCTTTCTAAGTCTTGGTCTTTTGAAAATTGTAGGCTTCACATAATCATGAAATCTTTCTCTGAATTGTGGCGATAATAAACTCCAACCAGTTCTGGCTTCTTTCTTTAGCAATCTTTCAAAAACTTCATTATGTCTAGTCTGAATTGGCTTAATCATCTTCATTCTTGCCAAACTCATACATTCAAACGATGGTAGACTCATCAGATCAGAAGCTTTCCCAAAATACTGGCATCCATCAGTTATTTTCACAACATAACATCCCTTGTCTGACAAACTTCCTGAAATGTTATGAAAATAACCATAACTAACAATCCTTCCAATCATTTTGGACTTAGATCCAATCTTGAACTTCTTGGATTGTCTAGCCTGGTTTTCTTGATCTTTGTCATCTAGAAATTCAGTCATTATCTTGAATACATGTAGATGATTAATAATATACTTTTTCTCTCCTTCAAGTTCATTCTGAAAATCCATGTACGTCTTTTCTCCAATCGGATCCAATGTTGATCTAGAAAAACTTCCAGCTTCAAACATTTTCTTCATAGTATTCAGATTCAACAACTCTTCATCAACGACATCTTTTTCATAATCAGACACGTCCATATCTTCATCTTCTTCAAAATCAAAGATCAACTCATCATCATTCTCAAAGAAGTCTTGAAGTTCTAAAGCTGAATATCCTCCAACAATCTCCCCTTCTTCTAACTCATGATTAACTTGAATCTCAAAATTATTTCTCTGCAAATCTATGTCTGAATGCATTTTAAATAAATCAAGAAAAGTAGGCAGAGAATAATCAATAACAGTCTCTGGATATTCTATTGCATCCAAATCTTGAAAATCTACATAAGTACAATCCTTTGCCCTATCATCAGACACAGAACTAACTGGAACCGCATCCGTAGAAATCTTTGATGGAGAATATATAACTATAGCCCCTGAAACAGAATCCAAAGCACCCGAATTCCCATCAACTCCACCAGCACCACCACCAGTCTCATCATCACCTCCAAAATCATGATAATCAGGATGTTTATCCACATCCGTATCACCATAATCAACTTTTTCTTCTTCCTTGTCTTCAACTTCTTTCTTCTCCTCTTCCATCTTCTCTTCTTCATCTTCAATATTCACAAACACCTTTTCAACACCCGATCCTGAAGCTTCAGTCTTTGAAATCTTTTCTTCTAAAGCTTTCATCTTGAATCTCAAGTCAGTGTTTTCATTCTTTAACTCAACAATATCTTCTGATTGAGTCTTGATAAAGAATTCCAAATCAGAAATCTTATCTTTCATCTTCTTCTTTTCTAGAAGTTCTTCTTCTCTCCATTTAATCATCAGTTCCATTTGATCCTTCAACTCATCTAATTCTTTTGTGGTTGATGAAGAAGTTTGATCAGCAACATGCTTTTCTTTGTCTTTCTTGTAGCATTCAAACTCCTTTGATAACAAAGATAATCTTCTCTTGAGATCAGTATCATCATAGTTAACTGTGAAGTTAATATCTCCCAAATCATCTAGTCCTGAAAACAAATCATCTTTGGGAATATCATCCTGATGACATTGAGTGTCTTGCACTGATGTAGCCACAGTGGTAGAATCTGTAAAAGCTGGCATAAAAGTAGCTACATTTACAAACTCAAGAGTTTGTAAAGTAGACACAGGAATAGTAGATGCCTGAACGGAAGAAGAAATAACTGTAGAAATAGAAACAGAAACTGTAGTAGCCATAACTGATGAAGACACATTAGTCTCAGTAGTCTTAGCTTTCTTCTGATAAGACCCTCCTTTGGCCATCCTTTTCTTCCTCTTGGGCCTAGATGGCTCAGGCTCTTCTACTACAAAGCTAGGATCAAGTCTTTCTTCCCTTGCATCCTCAGCTTGTTTAACAAATTTCTTCTTCATCCTCCTGACCATCTGGTTCCCTTCTTGAACCATCTCATACTCTGATTAAGTATCAGAAGATTCTTCACCATCATCATCAACAACAACTTCTGTCTGTTGTGCAGAAATATCAATATCAACCGGCTCCTGTGAGCTCGGTTCCTGAGATGATTGAACTATAGGTGTAGATTTTGAAGATTGACCAGTAGCTTTTCTAGCTTATTGTCTTGGAGGAGGTGGAGGTGGTGCCTGATCATCATCATTACCAACAACCTCTGAATCAGATCCAGAAACTGCATGCCTCCATGCATCATCATCAGGAGCAACATAGTTTGCCCTGGCACAATGACCAATAAGCTCTTTCTCTAAGATAGCATCCCCACTTCTTTGGTACACCCTAACTTGACCCAAACTAGAATCAGTCATGTGTTTGAGCTTCAGCAAATCTCCAGCTTCCCTCGGTAACTGCCCTTCTGGCAACCTCTCATCAATCAACATTTGCACGAATCTAGGATACATATAAAACCTATCCTTAGCCTTCGTGATGTTGTGACACATGTACCGGAATATCATCCCTGAAAAATTGAACGGTTTGTTCAATATAAGAGCCACCATAGCTGATCTCATAAAATCTCTCAGCTCATCAAATGTACCCTTCCTCATACTTAAGCAGTGTAGAAGAACATGTGCCAAGAACTTGTATTGTAGAGGTAGTTTGCCCTTCTTCACTGATATAGAGTTGTAAGCTCCAAAGTAACGAATCCGTAGAAAACAACCTTTGATGCACCTCTCAGGAATGAGAGTCACACCATCAGGTTCTCCTCCAAATTGCATAACCCTCCTGATGTCAGCTTCAGATATACGAATTGCTTGCCCTAGCACATTCGCATCTATAACATATACATCATCCACAGAAATCACCCGAGCTGATTCCCAGAAACACTGAATATGTGACCGGTAAATCTGAACAGAATTAGAGATGGCATAATAAATCCTTGATCTACGAAGGAACTCGATCATAGGACGGAAGTCTTGGCCATTCCGTGTCGTAGGATCAAGATTTGCACAAACATTATGTTTGTCACCGAATGTTAAGTTCGCCATTTCTTTTCAGACGATCCTTTTCACGAACCTTTTCTGCGAACCTTTTGCAGCGAACCATTTCAGCAAACCATTTGCAGCGAACCAAATCAAACGAACCTTTCTTGCGAACCATTACACACGAACCTTTTCAACGAACCATCTCAAACGAACCTAACAAACGAACCTAGCCAGCGAACCTGACCAGCAAACCTTACCCAACGAACCCTTACCAGCGAACCTTATCAAACACCAGACGAACCTTTTGAAAAATTTTGAATTTTTCTTTAAATTTCAAAACAAATTCATGTTTAATTATTCCAAAGTCAAACAAATAATCAAAAATTATTGATTTAACATCAGATGGAAAATAAAATCTTTTTGTAATTTTTCAAATTTTAGAACAATTAGATTACAAATTTAACAAATCTAACTATAAAAATCAAACTTTTTGTTTGAGAAAGATCCAGACATGAGATCATATTATTTTACAATTTTCAACACATCTGTTTGTATTAATTACAAGATTTAAATGCAAATCACAAGTACAAGATGATTGTCAGTATACTTATCCTTTTAACTTTAATTACTTAGTCAAGAAATCAGTTTAAACAAGATTATGAAAACACTTTATAATAATCCATTTACTTGAACACATCCCCGATTTGTGAATAACTAATCAAACATAAATGTTCTTAGAACTTATGATTTCAATTTTAACTAATCTGATCATGCAAAAATAAAGCAGAATTTCTTTTTGAAAATAACAAAATAGAAAACAATTTGAAATTGTTCAAAATCTTGGAATCAAGGTTGATACTTACGTATGCTCAAATGATCCAGAAAATGAACTAAACAATAATTTAAGATTAAGCTTTTAACAATCAGTTCGATATTTTCATATACGCAGAGATTGTCCAAATCTTAACCAGAACCAAGAAAACAAATTTGAATCGATTAAAGCTATAACAATCAGGTAGATACGTAAGTATACGCAAAGAATGTTCCAGCTTTAAACTAAAATAAAAGAAAAAAAATCAGAATTTCTTTTAAAACTTAAACACATGATCAAACTAGTACTTTGACTTTTTGTTCAAGAACATTTTGTCAGAAAAATTACCACTCTTTCAGGACAAAACTAAGTACTGTATTCTAAGCATTTGTTTCTTATAAAGTATAATCAAAACTTTGTTTAAACTTATCTTAACTAAGTTATAAACCTACTAACACATCATTCTTAGTACTTGTAATTACTTTTATATTTTTAATAACACATACAGATATGTTTCCAAATACAAATAATGTACTATCATTTCTCACTAGGTCGAATCAATTTCTCAGATTTTTAATTTTTTCATGTTTTTGTATTTTTGGTTTTTCAAATGTTTTTGTATTTCTCAAAATTTTCTCCCCCTAAAAACAAAAACACAAAAGAAAAAAAATAAAAAATCTGATGTTAATTCAATAAAAAATGATTATGAAGGAAGTTGATTGTTGATTACCTCACCCATGACCCTGATCCCATTTAATTTGAGTACATACTCAAAACGTTGTTTGTCAAAGGCCTTGGTGAGAAGGTCTGCCCTTTGGTCATTTGTGTGTATCTTCACCACATCAATCAGTTTCTTTTCATAACAGTCACGTATGAAATGAAACCGAATATCAATGTGCTTGGAACGTGAATGATACACTGGATTCTTGGTAATTGCAATGGCAGCCTCATTGTCTACATGAATCGAGGTAGATAGAAAATTCAGTCCATAGTCTCTCATCTGTTGTTGTATCCACAAGACTTGGGAACAAAAACTGGCAACAGCCACATATTCAGCTTCACATGTAGATGTAGCAACAGATGTTTGCTTCTTGCACTGCCAAGAGACTAATCTCTCCCCCAGAAATTGTGCACCTCCAGTAGTTGATTTGGAATCAGTCTTGCATCCTCCATAGTCTGAATCACTATAAGCATGGAAGGAATAGTTATCATATTTAGGATACCACAGACCGGTGTCTGGTGTACCCTTCAGATAACGTAAAATCCTCTTGACTGCAATCAGATGAGAAACTTTAGGCTTTGATTGATAGCGAGCACAGATACTTGTAGCGAATACAATATCCGGTCTTGAGGCTGTCAAATACATTAAGCTCCCGATCATTCCACGATATAATGTAGCATCAATTAACTCCCCCTTAATATCAGGCTCAATCCCGTGATTGGGCTGAATGGGCGTGGAAATGGGTTTACAATCAAGCATGCTAAACCGTTTTAGCACATCTTGAATGTATTTTGTCGGATGAATGAAGATTCCTTCATCAGTCTGATCAATTTGTAAACCCAAAAAGAACTTAATGTCTTACATGGCACTCATCTCGAACTTCTCAATCATAACCTCTTTAAATTCCAAACACAACTGTTCATCAGTAGATCCAAAGATGATGTCATCTACATAGATCTGAACAAGGAGAATGTCCTTGCCCTTTTCCCGATAAAACAGAGTCTTGTCAATCTGACCCCTATTGAACCCGTGTTCAATAAGGTGAGTCGAGAGGGTCTCATACCAAGCTCGAGGAGCCTGATGAAGACCATACAGTGCTTTGTCAAGGAGGTATACCTGATCCCGGTGGATCGGATCCTCAAAGCCCGGTGGCTGACAAACGTACACTGTCTCCTTCAATGACCCATAAAGGAATGCAGACTTGACATCCAACTGAAATAATTTGAACTTCTTGTGGGCAGCAAAAGATAGAAATAATCTAATTGCTTCAAGTCGCGCCACAGGTGCAAACACCTCATTGTAATCAATTCCTTCTATCTGTTTGAATCCTTGAACAACCAAACGCGCCTTGTTCCGAACAATTACGCCTCTATCGTCTCTCTTACACCTTAACACCCATATGGTGCCTATCTTCTTCTCACCCTTTGGCAAATCCACTAAATGCCATACTCCCAGTTTCTGAAACTGATTTAGCTCCTCTTGCATGGCCTCCACCCAGACAGGCTCACGCAGTGCCTCAGTTACAGACTTTGGCTCAATCTGAGAAATAAATGCAGAATGCATCCATAACTCTTGAGTCCCATGAGTTCTCTCCAACTCAACATACAAACTATCTGCATTTGCCACATGATTTCTGGTCTGTACTCCAACAGACGGATTTCCAATGATCTGCTCCACAGGATGATTCACATGGACTCTAGTCACTGGCACTTGCGGGATTCCAACATCATGATCAAGATTTGTGATATTCTGATCTACATCTCGATCATGAGAAACAGCATCTTCAAAAATATCATGATCATCCTCTGATGACCAGTCATCATTAATTGCTTCAGAAGTGCCTTCCTCAGTTGGATGATTATCATCAACCTGATGAGAAACTCCTTGATCTTCAGAATTTTGTAAGTCATATAACATCTGCAAAGAGATTTCATCATCAGTAACATTAGGAGACAAGTTAAAAGACTCAAAAAGTTTATCATAGTCGAAAAGCCAATTTGGACCTTTGCCTTCAGGTATAGGTGTATGTCTTTGAACATCCACATTATACCAGAGTTCCACAACACCCGTGCATTTGTTAAACACACGTTTGTTGGGTAGATTGTACCCAAGAAAGAAACCTTCTTCAACCTTAGAGTTGAATTTAGCATCTTTCTTAAGCATAGTACAAGGAGCCCCGAAAGGTTCCAAGTGTTCCAAATTCGGTTTTCGATTTTGAAGAAGTTCATAGCAAGTCTTAATATGACGTTTGATAATCAGCACTCGATTGAGAGTAAAACAGGCGGTCGCTACGGCTTCACTCTAGAAAGTAATGGGCAGCTTCGAATCAGCGAGCATAGTTCTAGCAGACTCGATCAATGTACGATTCTTTCTCTCAGCTACACCGTTCATCTGTGGTTCATACGGTGCACTGAATTGCTGCTGAATGCCCTTTGAATCACAAAATGCTTCCAAGTTTTGATTCTTGAATTATGTCCCATTGTCTGATCGAACACGCCTAACCCTCAACTTGTACAAAGTCTCCAATCTGTTTACCAACAAAACAAAATTTTCATAAGTTTCAGATTTAAATTTTTAGAATATTACCCATCAAAATCTAGAAAAATCATCGGTCACAACAAAACAATATGATTCACCACCGATAATTTTCACATTAATCGGTCCAAACAGATCCATGTGAAGTAGTTCCAATGGTTTATCAATAGAAAACACTGTTTTGGACTTATGTGACCTCCTTTTCTATTTACCCTTTTTACAGGAAACACACACATCAGGTAATTTGAAATGTTTAACAGGTACACCATCAACCAAGTGATTGTGTACAAGATGATTCATCTTTCTGATGTGTATGTGACCCATTCGTCTGTGCCAAGACCGAGTATCCTGTTCTGTGGCCTTCGACACCAGACACGTCTCAACTCTGTTAACCGTCTCCGCCTTCACCATGTCCAACACGTACAAATCTTTACTCATGTCGGCAGTCATCAGAATCCAGTCATCAGGAATCTGAATTCCTTGTTTGAGCACATAGCATTTCTTCTCATCACACAAAACCTTATAACCTTTATCACTTATCTGCGACACACTCAAAATATTATTAGTTAACTCTTTACAGTAATTCACGTTGTCAAAGGAAACTTTACCGTTAGTCAAACTACCACACCCAGTAATTTGACCACCTTTGTCACCTGCAAAGTTAACATAACATCCGTTCATCTCTCGAAAATCTTTCAACAAACTGATCTCTCCTGTCATGTGCCGTGAACATCCACTATCAACAATCCATCGACTGTTGATATGGCCCGTGAATGCCACCTGCACCATAAATTAAAACAAAATATGATCAGTACCAAAAGGGATGACTCCCGCCATTCCGGCGTTGAGTCTCCCTGAATAGCCTCGTGCCGTTCGATCTCGATGAACTACTTTCTGATATCTGTAGCCTTCATTTTCTTCAGATTTGTGTTGCCTTCAACTCTTGCCTTTAATGCATTCCAAAGACTGTAAGCAGTCTTGTGTTAATCAAACTGATGCAGAATTTGATTGGTAATGGCTTGACTTAATAACCAATAAGCTTTCTTCTCTGAGTCATACTTTTTCCTCTCATCTACATCTAGTCTTTCCAAGAGTTGAAACAAATCAGTACCAACTACCCTTGGTCTTTCATAAGGAGATAAGATTCTTTCCCATAAGTTTGTATCTGTGCCATTTAGATGAGTCTCAAATCGTCCTTTCCAATTGTCATAATCAGCTAAATCCAATAGCTTTGGCACTTTATTAGTACTGCCCACTTCAGTCTCACTGATTAAAATACTCTGAAGTTTGGAGTTCTGACTTGCCATCGCCGCGTACATGTCAGACATAATTTCTGAGTTGATAAACAGCGAACCTTTTAAACAGCGAACCTTTGAGCAGCAAACCTTTGAAACTCACGAACCCTTACACAGACGAACCCAGAAACAGACGAACCCTGAAACTGGCGAACCTTGAAACTGGCGAACCTTTAGTTCAAGCGAACCCTCAGCCGAACTAAATCTCACGAACCTTCCAACAAAGACAAACCTTTAGCGAATTTTGTTCACGAACCTCAGACGAACTATGAACAGTAATCAGCGAACCTCAGACGAACTATCACCCAAATCTTGCCGAACCAGTGCCGAACCTTAGGCGAACTATCAAACGAACCCTCTGAAAAACCTTCTAACAGCGAACCTTTCTGTTCAGCAAGTCACAGGTTCGTCCCACGAACCTGTAGCACAGAATTTGAAAATTTTGGGAGGGAAACCTTCCAAAACTTCAAAAAATCTGTCCAAATCTATACCAAAACACCTCCAAAACTTCAATTGTTGTAATTTAACAACAATTGATGATGAAAACAGTCTCAAATCACCAGAAAATCGATCAAGAAGAAAAAATTGGATCCATCAAATGTCTTCAAATCCTCAATTGCTTGATTTCTTTGAAATTGTTGTGTAGAACTTCACCAAACGCTCTGATACCACTGTTGGTTTGGTTGAATTCCAATCAGGATCGAATACGAAGTCCTACTAACTATCAACTACATGCGGAATCCATAGTTAATATGTAGAAAATCAAAGAACACAAGCAATTCAATAATCAACTCTTGTATTATCAACAAATGATTACAAGACTTCACTCAGAAATACACAGATCTCACACAGAGAAAATCTCAGAAGGTTTGCTAAATTCTGTCAAAAGTTCTTTTTAAAAAACAAACAAACCTTCTATTTATAGAAAACAGACCAGCGAACCTATTTCTTGTAGCCGAACCCTAGGTTTGCCAGCCGAACCCTAAGGTTCGCTGGACGAACCCTTCGGTTCGCTAGACGAACCTATGTTGACCTATCAAAAGGTTCGCCGAACCTTCTCCAGGTTATAGGTTCGCCAACCTGCCAAGGTTCGTGGGCCAAACGAACCTATGGCAAACCTTAGCCGAACCTTCTAAAAACTCAAAATAAATACAACTTTTTGAATAGCAAACAATTACAAATGTGTACTAACACTTTAATACAGCAAATTAAACTTACACACAGTATAATCGGCACCCTTAGGATATTCTCCGTACAACAAATCGCAACAAAACACTCTGAGCAGAAGATTGGTTTGAGAGCATGGCCGAAATCAAGCTTAAAGTCGAACTACATCAAATTGACACCAAATCAGGTAAAAATTCGTTACTACACAACCTAAGTGGGCCGACTAAGCATAGCCCTATGCTAATTTCGAGTTCTAATATCAAATTATATGAGTTCGATTGTTAGGATTCTTCGGATAAACTGATTTGGGGGTTTTCATACAAACAAATTCAAAAACCCAATAAAATCATATACACAGTTTCGTATTAACATGGTAAACGAAATTCCTATGTCAATTTGATGTTAAAACAACGAATTTAATGATTTTGGTTTCTCGGGTTCATCATATGAACAAATTTGGGGGTTTTAATTCAAATGAATGCAAAAATAAAATTAGATGGTACCCTCAGTTTCAGAAGATCCCGATTAACATAAACCCTATGTTAATGTTAACAAAAAAACATTGAATTGGGTGTTTACCGGTTTCAAAGGTTCACGTTAAGAACAAATTAGGGTTCTTGGGTCAAACGAGTATAAAAAAATTCAATTAGTTAGTACAGAAAAGTTCGAAATCTATTAGTAAATGAAAACCCTATGAGTTTGTAGTGTAACATAAACGAATTTGATGAAATTGAATCATGGATAAAAGGACTTAGGTTCGAATTTGATCAAGGTGTAAAAATCGGATGATTTTGATGAAGAATATCAATTAAAAACACACTTCAACTCGTTTGGATCCATAAAACATTAACCCTATGGTTTTGAGATCGAATGGGTTTAAATCGAAGGTCAATTAGAACCCATTTGGTTCGAATGAATAACCAAATGGGAACCAGCCGTGTTGTGTTTAAAACCATTTGAAAACCAACTCTAATGCAAAACCTGAGGTAGATGGGCTGGTTTGGTTAAGGGGTGTGTGTCAGAGAGCTCGGGGCTTCGAAACCATGCTTCATCTATTTTTGGAATTTAAACCATTTTTGGTGTTTTAATCATAATTCTCTCATTTCAACTCCGTTTCGACTCGTTCAAGTTGCGTTGGACGGGACTTTCCGTATGTGTATCCATTACCTCGAATTGATTATTTGTTCGATCAATTGCAAGGTTCGAGTTACTACTCGAAGATTGATCTCAGATCTGGTTACCACCAACTCAGAGTCCAAGAGGAAGATATTCCAAAGACAGCATTCAAAACGCGTAATGGCCATTACAAATTCTTGGTCATGCCATTTGGGTTGACAAACGCTCTAGCAGTATTCATGGATCTCATGAATCGAGTCTGCAAACCTTATCTCGATAAGTTTGTCATTGTTTTCATTGATGACATTCTCATCTATTCTCAGACTGAGGAGGAGCACGCTGAACATCTTCGACTGATGTTAAAATTACTTAAACAAGAACAACTGTATGCAAAGTTCTCGAAATGTGACTTCTAGATGCGAGAAGTTCAATTATTAGGTCATATAGTCAATGAAAAGGGCATACATGTTGATCCTGCGAAAATTGAGGCGATTAAGAATTGGGAAGCACCAAAGACCCCTACCGAGGTACGACAATTCCTAGGTTTAGCAAGTTACTATCGACGATTCATTGAAGGTTTCTCAAAAATCACTCAACCACTTACAGCCCCTACTCACAAAGGAATGAACTATGACTGGACAAACAAACAGGAAGCTGCATTCTAGCTACTGAAACAAAAACTCTGCAGTGCACCGATTCAATCCATACCGAAAGGAACGGAAGACTTTGTGCTGTATTGTGACGCATCTGCCCAAGGTTTGGGATGTGTGTTGATGAAGCATAATAAAGTGATTGCTTATGCTTCATGACAACTAAGACCTAATGAAAAGAATTACACTACTCATGACTTGGAGTTAGGAGCAGTGGATAGAGTTGTTGAATGACTATGAATGCGCGATCAAGTATCATCCGGGAAAAGCTAATGTGGTAGCTGATGCTCTAAGCAGAAAAGACACAACACCAACGAGACAGGTTCGCGCACTTCTGCTGATGATACACACTGATTTACCTGACAAGGTACGCAGTGCTCAGCTTGAAGCCTTAGTAAAGGATAACTTGGAACAGGAATCCTTACGAGGAATGGAAAAACAATTGGAGGTAATGACGGATGGAACTCGTTGTTTTATGAATCGACTTTGGATACTTTTGAATGGTGGTCTGAGGGAACTCGTGATAGATGAAGCGCACAAATCTAGATATTCAGTCCATTCAGGGTCAAACAAGATGTATCATGACCTAAAGACACTTTATTGGTGGCCTCACATGAAAGACGACATTGCTAAGTACGTTAGCAAATGTTTGACTTGTTCTAAAGCAAAGTTGAATATCAAAAACCATCTGGTTTACTACAACAACCAGAAATACCTATGTGGAAATGGGAACAGATTTCGATGGATTTCATTACTAAGTTACCCCGTACACCAAGTGGTTGTGATACGATATAAGTAATTGTCGACCAATTAACGAAATATGAACATTTTTTGGCTATTAAGGAAACTGAAAAAATGGAGAAGTTGACTCGTATTTATATAAAGGAAGTGGTATCAAGACATGGCGTGCCAATCTCAATCATTTCAGATCGGGATGCCCAATTTACTTAGAATTTCTGGAAATCTCTCCATAAGTCTTTGGGAACTCGTTTAGACATGAGTACCACATATCATCCACAAACGAACGGCCAAAGTGAACATACGATTCAGACGCTCGAGGATATGTTACGAGCGTGTGTAATTGATTTTGGTGATAGCTGGGAAAACCACTTACCGTTGGTGGAATTCTTTTACAACAACAGTTATCATACAAGTATTCAGGCTGCATCATTTGAAACTTTATATGGTCACAAATGTCGTTCACCGGTTTGTTGGGCTAAAATTGGTGACATTCAGATAACAGGACCTGAACTAGTACATGAAACGACAGAGTAGATAGTTCAAATCCAGAACCGTATGGCAGCGGCTCGGGATCGACAAAAGAGTTACGCTGACAAGCGTCGTAAGCCGTTGGAATTTCAAGTAGGAGACCGATTTCTTCTAAAAGTATCGCCCTGGAAAGGTGTAATACGATTTGGTAAGCGTGGGAAGCTTAGCCCACGTTATGTAGGACCTTTTGAGATCCTAAAAAGGATTGGTTTGGTAGCATATCAACTTAAATTACCGGATGAACTCAGCGGAGTTCATGATGTGTTTCAGGTTTCAAACTTGAAGAAATGTCTTTCTGATGAGACATTGGTAGTGCCACTTGAAAAGATACAGGTGGACGACCAGTTACGGTTCATCGAGGAACCAGTGGAAATCAAGGACCGAGAGGTTAAACATCTCAATCAAAGTAAAATTCCAATAGTCAAGGTCCGGTGGAATCCAAGTAGTGAACCTGAATTCACATGGGAAAGGGAAAATCAAATGATGAGAAGTATCCCCATCTGTTCAAAACAACAACAAACGCTAAGAAAGCACGTTAAATTTCGGGACGAAATTTCCTTCAACAAGGGGATGATGTAATACTTCGCACTTCAACACTTTAAAATTTCAAACTGTAGGCACAAACATCTTATACAATTGTTTTTGTGACAAACATTTGTGCTGAACACAAACATTGTAGAATTCAAACACTTTCAAGCATGATTAGTTACAATCGATGTGCTACATTACATTTTATGTGCTACATTTAATGTGTTACATTGCATTGTAGTACAAACATGATTAGTTATAAACAATTTGCTATGTGCAAGGTTACATAGCACAGTATGATTATACACAAACATTCACAGTTAGGTGCACTAACTAGTGTGCATGCAAACATTTACATAGAACGATCACACTTAGGTGTGATGTTGCAAACATTGAACTTAGTGACCGATGTCGAAGGGTCAGTCAAAAATAAGGGTTAATACCCCAATCCAAATTACCTAGTTAGCTAGGGTAAGTCGGGTGTCAAACCATGAAGAGTCTTGTGGAAAGTGATTGCTTAATTGGTCACGGTGCAAATAAAGCAAATGACAGAAAAGTAAAATCAAGAATTTGGTTGTTTGATTAAGGAAGCAATTTAAAAGAAAATCAATTAAGAAAATGGTTTGTAAACAATTAATAGAGAAATGTGACTCTCCCGAGACTCAGATTAGATAAGTTGTGTTCAACTGACCAACCTAGACTTAGTCACATACACATGACTGTAGATTTAGTTCTAAAAAGTGATAATTGAGACAAAGTACTCTAATTGTAGAACAATGAGAGGTTATCGATCAAATACCAGTTATGATTCCCAATCAAAGGTTAACTAACTACGATCCTGATTATCAATTTCTCAGGAATTGAAAATCAATTAACCAAATCATTCAAAACCATACAATTTACAATTTAGAATCAAAATCCAAATAGCAACAATCATCGAATGATTAGATTGCAAGTCCATTATTGTTAACCAACATTCAAGAACATAAAAATATCTAACCCTAACCCGGGAGAACTCACGAAGGAACTAGCCACGCATGATGGAGATGAAAGCAATGATCTTGGTTGAAGGATTCATGATGAATTGACCTTGATCTCGATCCCGGTGATAGAGAACGAGGATGGTCGACCTTTTTCTCTCAAAATCGCCCCCCGATAAGCCTTTAGCCGCCTAGTGTCTACCTCCTTTAAACCTAATCTGATTACCTACTTATCCCAATTTTTTAGTTCACCGTAGGCCTACTGCTTCGCTGTAAGCTTATGATTCCATCGAATTCTTTTGACAACCAGGGCTCACCGTAAGCCTATGGTGAAGGCGTAGACTTATGGTACTGATGTTCTGCTAAGGTGGTATGGTGGAGGCGTAGGCTTATGGTACTGATGTTCTGTTAAGGTAACCATAAGCTTATGGTGGAGACGTAGGCTTATGGTTCTGATCCGATTCTCGCGATAAACTTACTTGTCTCTAACTTTCTCCTCCGAGCTCCGTTTCGACTCTAGTTTGAACCGATATCTTCGTAATTCGATCCTCTATCATCCTATAATCTTCAGATTATCATTCCTTGTCTTCATTTTTCTTCAATTGCTTCGGTTCTTCGTTTTTAACCTGAAATGCAACCGAATCGCATAGTTATCTATCGCAAAGCAATTAAACACATATAACACATAAATATCAGCCCATTAAAACATATTAGGTTCATTACATTCACCTCCCATCACTTAGAACGATAACACTTGTGTGTGAGAATACACAAGTACACAGAATGATCAAATATCGCGCTAACACATACATTTTGAACTCACAAGTAGTGTCCTAACTACTTCTAACATTTAATAATTTTCGGGACCAAAATTCCTTCAACAAAGAGATGATGTGACAATCCGGCATTTCCGGATTAACCCCGTTAAATCCAAGTGAACAAAAATCATATGAAATCATACAAAATCAAACTAGAAGGACTAAAATTAACCAAAACAAGTCCACAAACACTTAAATCAAAAGCGCTAGACTTGCAATACATAGAATTGCCCAATTTTGACTTTTACAAGTCAAAATTTGAGCGGATAATAGAATTCAAAATTCGTATTAACATGATGTTAATAGCCGAATTAAACACTCAATTAACTCACTATGATGATGATTAACAGTTAATCACCCGTTATAATTCTAGTAATGAACGAATTAAACCAATGGTGAGCCAAAAAGTTGAAACCGTAGCTATTCAATACCCAAACCATATAATTTGACTTTAATATAGCAAATTAAACTTACACACAGTATAATCGGCACCCGTAGGATATTCTCCGTACACCAAATCGCAACAAAACACTCTGAGCAGAAGATTGGTTTGAGAGCTTGGCCGAAATCAAGCTTAAAGTCGAACTACATCAAATTGACACCAAATCAGGTAAAAATTCGTTCTTACACAACCTAAGTGGGCCGACTAAGCATAGCCCTATGCTAATTTCGAGTTCTAATATCAAATTATATGAGTTCGATTGTTAGGATTCTTCGGATAAACTGATTTGGGGGTTTTCATACAAACAAATTCAAAAACCCAATTAAATTATATACACAATTTCCTATTAACATGGTAAACGAAATTACTATGTCAATTTGATGTTAAAACAACGAATTTAACGATTTTGGTTTCTAGGGTTCATCATATAAACGAATTTGAGGCTTTTAATTAAAATGAATGCATAAATAAAATTATAGGGTACCCTAAGTTTCAGAAGATCCCGATTAACATAAACCCTATGTTAATGCTAACAAAAAACATCGAATTGGGTGTTAACCGGTTTCAAAGGTTCACGTTAAGCACAAATTAGGGTTCTTGGGCCAAACGAGTATAAAAAATTCAATTAGTTAGTACAGAAAGGTTCGAAATCTAGTAGTAAATGAAAACCCTATGAGTTTGTAGTGTAACATAAACGAATTTGATGAAATTGAATCATGGATAAAGGGACTTAGGTTCGAATTTGATCAAGGTGTAAAAATCGGATGATTTTGATGAAGAATATCAATTAAACACACTTCAACTCGTTTGGATCCATAAAACATTAACCCTATGGTTTTGAGATTGAATGGGCTTGAATCGAAGGTCAATTAGAACCCATTTGATTTGAATGAATAACCAAAGGGGAACCAGCGGTTTGTGTTTAAAACCATTTGAAAACCAACTCTAATGCAAAAGCTGAGAAGATGGGCTGGTTTGGTTAAGGGGTGTGTGTCAAAGAGGTCAGGGATTCGAACCCTTGCTTCATCTGTTTTTGAAATTTAAACCTTTTTTGGTGTTTTAATCATAATTCTCTCATTTCAACTCCGTTTCGACTCGTTCAAGTTGCGTTGGAACCGAGATGTGTAACGTCACTGTATTTTGGGTATGTCTGTACATATTTAATTGTATGGATAAACCTGATATGATAATTTGATAATTTCTATGAACTATTGGATGGTATTATCACTGGTATACATTACTGAGAATATATACTATCACTATGCATAAACCATGGGAAGTTGGTTTGAAATATAACAGCCTGATCCACAGCGTTATTACAGTTAATTATAGAAATGAAATTATGAAAATGGAAATTATAGTCAAGGACACATTTTCATGGTTTGAATGGTTAAATTCAACGGTTTCGAAATAATTACACAATTGAGGTTAAATGTTAAACGATTTTGGTTTCTAGGGTTCATCATATAAACGAATAATGAGGCTTTTAATTAAAATGAATGCATAAATAAAATTATAGGGTACCCTAAGTTTCAGAAGATCCCGATTAACATAAACCCTATGTTAATGCTAACAAAAAACATCGAATTGGGTGTTAACCGGTTTCAAAGGTTCACGTTAAGCACAAATTAGGGTTCTTGGGCCAAACGAGTATAAAAAATTCAATTAGTTAGTACAGAAAGGTTCGAAATCTAGTAGTAAATGAAAACCCTATGAGTTTGTAGTGTAACATAAACGAATTTGATGAAATTGAATCATGGATAAAGGGACTTAGGTTCGAATTTGATCAAGGTGTAAAAATCGGATGATTTTGATGAAGAATATCAATTAAACACACTTCAACTCGTTTGGATCCATAAAACATTAACCCTATGGTTTTGAGATTGAATGGGCTTGAATCGAAGGTCAATTAGAACCCATTTGATTTGAATGAATAACCAAAGGGGAACCAGCCGGGTTGTGTTTAAAACCATTTGAAAACCAACTCTAATGCAAAAGCTGAGGTAGATGGGCTGGTTTGGTTAAGGGGTGTGTGTCAAAGAGGTCAGGGATTCGAACCCTTGCTTCATCTGTTTTTGAAATTTAAACCTTTTTTGGTGTTTTAATCATAATTCTCTCATTTCAACTCCGTTTCGACTCGTTCAAGTTGCGTTGGAACCGAGATGTGTAACGTCACTGTATTTTGGGTATGTCTGTACATATTTAATTGTATGGATAAAACCTGATATGATAATTTGATAATTTCTATGAACTATTGGATGGTATTATCACTGGTATACATTACTGAGAATATATACTATCACTATGCATAAACCATGGGGAAGTTGGTTTTAAATATAATCAGCCTGATCCACAGCGTTATTACAGTTAAATTAATTATGAAATGAAATTATCTTGGTTTGAATGGTTTTCAAGTTGTTGGTTTGGTCACTAATTATAGTCAAGGACACATTTTCATGGTTTATCGAAATGGTGGTGGGACGGTGGCTGGATAGGTTGCAACCTACTCCTACATATGCCCTATACATAAACTTATTTTGGTCTATCATGGATGTGTCAGTGATATAATTTAGTGAGGGTATGGTTTGGTAAGTTGATTATTGATAAACTAAATTCATAAAATGATGAAACGGTTATCGAATATAATTACACAATGGTGAGGTTACGAATAAAAGGTTAACACGAATATTATTTCAGAAATATTAAACCTAATAATGTATTCGCGTGGGTGATGATTCGCACGAATATAATTATTAGGAATAATATACCGAAATGATATTCCATAAATCGTAAATCGAATCGAAATACGATACGAACGATGGATTCGAAAAGGTGACGATCTTTACGAATTCGTATGTGAGTAACGCGTTTCGATGAGATAACTAAAATAAATTTACGATATTAAACTAAGAAAAAAAATTCAAAAACGTTTATTAGGAATTACAACCTTAGACGAATTCGAATAAAATCATTTTATTAAATAAATGATTAAACGGAAATAAATGAAATCATTTTATCAAAACGAAATTAAATTAAAACTATTTTGTAAAACGAAAATAAGTTATCAAATGATTCGTGTTTTAAAATATGTTTTACGAGAAAACCGAGCATATTATACGTGTTAACGCGAAATAAACAAGACCGAGCACACGGGAAAGATACGAGGTATAAATGATGGAAACTCCTCCATCTCTTTCATTTCTCAAGCCTCGCTCTCTCTCTAAAACCACCAAATCCGTCACCCATTTTTCTCTCTAACTTCTCTCTAGTTTTTCTCACTCAAATCTCAACCATTTTCGTTGATTTTTGTTCCTAAACGTTTGTATTGTTGGTTTGGTTGAATTCCAATCAGGATCGAATACGAAGTCCTATTAACTATCAACTACGTGCGGAATCCATAGTTAATATGTAGAAAATCAAAGAACACAAGCAATTCAATAATCAACTCTTGTATTATCAACAAATGATTACAAGAAATCACTCAGAAATACAAAGATCTCACACAGAGAAAATCTCAGAAGGTTTGCTGAATTCTGTCAAAAGTTTTTTTTTATGAAAAACAGACAAACCTTCTATTTATACAAACAAACCAGCGAACCTTATCTGGTAGCCGAACCCTTAGGTTCGCCAGCCGAACCCTAAGGTTTGCTGGGCGAACCCTTAGGTTCGCTGGGCGAACCCTTAGGTTCGCTAGGTGAACCTTGGTTGACAAACCTAAAGGTTTGCCGAACCTTCTCTAGGTTATAGGTTCGCCGAACCTATCAACTCAATAGGTTCGTCGAACCTGCCTAGGTTCGTGGGCCAAACGAACCTATGGCAAACCTTTAGCCGAACCTTCTCTAAACTCAAAATAAATAAACTTTTGAATAGCAAACAATTACAAATATGTACTAACAAACTCCCCCTAAATGTTTGCTATCAAAATCTTCAGTCTTTGTCTTCAGCTTTATCTTTGACTCCGCTGGATTCTCCAATCTCTTCAGTAACCACATTATCCACTGCTCTTATAACAACCGAACGTGGTATCTTCGCAATCCTTTCAGCTTCAATCTTTGCATCTCTTTCATCTCGCTCCTTCTGCACTTGCATCAATTCAGAATAAAGGTAATTCACATCTTCCCAATTGCATCCAGAATGTATACCCAATGTATAACACATTCTTGCAATGGTTTGATATTGAATTGCCATGTCTTTAAAACTCACTCCAAAATCATGATAACCATCATCTGCATAAATCTCTGCAGTGTCAAGTAAAGCAATATCATCCTTTGAGCAATTCACAATCCATACAGGATCTAGCATCCGGATTACCCTCCAATTATCATTTTGCTTCAGTAGAATCACACCTTCTGATGTTCTCTCATCATATAACCAAAACTTAAAGTAAGGATTCCAGTTCTGTTCAATCTTTCGGAGTCTTGGTCTTTTGAAAACTGTAGGCTTCACATAATCATGAAATCTTTCTCTTAATTGTGGCGATAATAAACTCCAACCAGTTCTGGCTTCTTTCTTTAGCAATCTTTCAAAAATTTCATTATGTCTAGTCTGAATTGGCTTAATCATTTTCATTCTTGCCAAACTCATACATTCAAACGATGGTAGACTCATCAGATCAGAAGCTTTCCCAAAATACTGGCATCCATCAGTTCTTTTCACAACGTAGCATCCCTTGTCTGACAAACTTCCTGAAATGTTATGAAAATAACCATAACTAACAATCCTTCCAATCATTTTGGACTAAGATCCAATATTGAACTTCTTGGATTGTCTAGCCTGGTTTTCTTGATCTTTGTCTTCTAGAACTTCAGTCATTATCTTGAATACATGTAGATTATCAATAATATATTTTTTCTCTCCTTCAAGTTCATTCCAGAAATCCATGTAAGTCTTTTCTCTAACCGGATCCAATGTTGATCTAGAAAAACTTCCAGCTTCAAACATTTTCTTCATAGTATTCAGATTCAACAACTCTTCATCAACGACATCTTTTTCATAATCAGATACATCCATATCTTCATCTTCTTCAAAATCAAAGATCAACTCATCATCATTCTCAAAGAAGTCTTGAAGTTCTAAAGCTGAATATCCTCCAACAATCTCCCCTTCTTCTAACTCTTGATTAACTTGAATCTCAAAAATATTTCTCTGCAAATCTATGTCAGAATGCATTTTAAACAAATCAAGAAAAGTAGGCAAAGAATAATCAAGACCAGTCTTAGGATGTTCTATTTCATCTAAATCTTCAAATTCAACAAAAGTACAATCCTTCGCCCTATCTGAAGATACAGAACTAATTGGAACTGCCTCAGTTGAAATCTTTGAAGGAGTATATATCACTATAGCCCCTGAAACAGAATCCAAAGCACCAGAATTCCCATCAACTCCACCAGCACCACCACCAGTCCCATCATCACCTCCAAAATCATGATCATCAGGATGTTCATCCACATCAGTATCACCATAATCAACTTTTTCTTCTTCCTCTTCCACTTTCTCTTCAACCATCTTCTCTTCTTCTTCTACTTCCTTCTTCTCATCATCTTCATCAATATCCACTACCACCTTCTCAGTTTCAGATCCATAAACCTTAGCCTTTGAGATCTTCGCTTCCAAATCTTTCATCTTGAATCTTAAATCAGTATTCTCATTCTTGAGTTCAACAATATCTTCCGATTGTAAATTGATAAAGAACTCTAACTCAGAAATCTTTTCTTTCATCTTCTTCTTTTCTAGAAGTTCTTCTTCTCTCCATTTAATCATCAATGCCATTTGATCCTTCAACTCATCTAATTCTTTTGTACTTGATGAAGAAGTTTGATCAGCAACATGCTTTTCTTTGTCTTTCTTGTAGCATTCAAACTCCTTTGATAACAAAGATAATCTTCTCTTGAGATCAATATCATCATAGTTAACTGTGAAGTTATTATCTCCCAAATCATCTAGTCCTGAAAACAAATCATCTATGGGAATATCATCCTGATGACATTGAGTGTCTTGCACTGATGTAGACACAGTGGTAGAATCTGTGAAAGCTGGCATAAAAGTAGCTACATTTACAAACTCAGGAGTTTGTAAAGTAGACACAGGAATAGTAGATGCCTGATCTGAAGAAGGAATAACTGGAGAAACAGAAACATAAACTGTAGTAGCCACAACTGATGAAGACACATCAGTCACAGTAGTCTTAGCTTTCTTCTTATAAGGCCCTCCTTTGGCCATCCTTTTCTTCCTCTTGGGCCTAGATGACTCAGGCTCTTCTACTACAAAGCTAGGATCAACTCTTTCTTCCCTCGCATCCTCAGCTTGTTTAACAAATTTCTTCTTCATCCTCCTGACCATCTGGTTCCCTTCTTGAACCATCTCATACTCTGATTCAGTATCAGAAGATTCTTCACCATCATCAACAACAACAGCCTCTGTCTGTTGTGCAGAAATATCAATATCAACCGGCTCCTGTGAGCTCGGTTCCTGAGATGATTGAGCTATAGGTGTAGACCTTGAAGATTGACCAGTAGCTTTTCTAGCTTGTTGTCTTGGAGGAGGTGGAGGTGGTGGTGCTTGATCATCAGCTTCAAACTCTTCAGTATCTGATCCGGAGTCAGCATGCCTCTAGGCATCATCATCAGGAGCAACATAGTTTGCCCTGGCGCAATGACCAATCAATTCTTTTTCAAGAATTGCATCACCGCTTCTTTAGTACACCCTGACCTGACCCAAACTGGAATCAGTCATGTGTTTGAGCTTCAGTAAATCTCTAGCTTCCCTCGGTAACTGCCCTTCTGGCAACCTCTCATCAATCAACATTTGCACGAATCTAGGATACATATAAAACCTATCCTTAGCCTTCGTGATGTTGTCACACATGTACCGGAATATCATTCCTGAAAAATTGAACGGTTTGTTCAATATAAGAGCCACCATAGCTGATCTCATAAAATCTCTCAGCTCATCAAAGGTACCCTTCCTCATACTTAAACAATGTAGAAGAACATGTGCCAAGAACTTATATTGTAGAGGTAACTTGCCATTCTTCACTGATATAGAGTTATAAGCTCCAAAGTAACGAATCCGTAGAAAACAACCTTTGATGCACCTCTCTGGAATGAGAGTCACACCATCAACCTCCAAACTGTAGAACCCTTCTGATATCGGCCTTAGAAATACGAAGTGCTTGACCTAGCACATTCGCATCTATAACATAAGTATCATCGACAGAAATAACTCGAGCTGATTCCCAGAAACTCTGAATGTGTGATCGGTAAATCTAAACAGAGTTGGAGATGGCATAATAAATCCTTGATCTACGAAGGAACTCGATCATAGGACGGAAGTCTTGTCCATTCCTTGTTGTAGGATCCAGATACGCACAAACATTATGTTTATCACCGAAAGTTAAGTTCGCCATTTCTACAATCAGAAATAAAAACAATTAGAAACAAAAATTTAAAAAATTAACAAAATTAAAAAAATTTCTAAGTATAGAGACCAGCGAACCTAATTCCTGAGACGAACCTAATTTAGACAAACCTGTTTTCTAGACAAACCTATTTGAACGAACCTTCTGATGAACGAACCTTCTGATGAACGAACCTCAGAATGAACGAACCTTCAAACAAACGAACCTGTTGGTCAAACGAACCTTGACCAAAAGGTTCGGTTCATTTGAAATACATAGGTTCGCCACGAACCTATCAGATTTAGACGAACCTTCAAGGTTCGGCGAACCTTAGTTCATTCAACGAACCTGTTCATCCAGCGAACCTTTTCCAATTTTCAAATCAAATTTTAAAAACTTTGAATTTGATGATAAAAATCATATATCCAGGTTCGAAACACACCGATGAACAACATTAACAAAAGCAGTTTGTCCAGAACTTAGAAATTAACTAGTTTTAGTTCAATTAAACAGATTCGACCTAAAAATCCTAAAATCTCTCAGATCTCTCAAATTAGTCGGTCAACTTTAATAAGTTCTACCTAGAAATGATCAGCAAATGATTCTAAATCTAAAGAGATGAACAAAAAGTTCCGGGATGCCCTAAATCGAAAATCGAAAAAAAAACAGTCTTGCAGGTTCGCGAAAGTGAAAACAGTTGAGAGTGACGAACCCTTCTGACGAACCCTGTATATATATGTCACGAACCTTTTCAGACGATCTTTTTCACGAACCTTTTCTGCGAACCTTTTCACACGAACCTTTCCTGCGAACCATTTCACACGAGCCTTTCAAACGAACCTATCAAACGAACCTAGTCTGCGAACCTAGCTAACGAACCTAGCCAGCGAACCTAACCAGCGAACCTAGCTAGCAAACCTTCTCCACGAACCTTTATCAGACGAACCTTTTAAAAATTTTGATTTTTCTTTGAATTTCAAAACAAATTCATGTTTAATTGTTCCAAAGTCAAACAAATAATCAAAAATTATTGATTTAACATCAGACAAAAATAAAATCTTTTTGTAATTTTCTAATTTTTCAGAACAATTAAACTACAAATTTAACAAAACTAACTATACTAAGAAAAATAAAATTTTTTGTTTGAGAAAGATTCAGACATGAGATCATATTATTTTACAATTTTCAACTCATCTGTTTGTATTAATTAAAAGATTTAATTTCAAATTACAAGTCCAAGATGATTGTCAGTACATTTATCCTTTTAAGTTTAATTACTTAGTCAAGAAATCAGTTTAAACAAGATTATCAAAACACTTTATAATAATCCATTTACTTGAACACATCCCCGATTTGTGAATAACTAATCAAACATAAATGTTCTTAAAACTTATTATTTCAATTTTAACCAGTCTGATCATGCAAAAATAAAGCAGAATTTCTTTTTGAAAAAAAAACAAAATAGAAAACAACTTGAATTTGTTCAAAATCTTGGAATCAAGGTTGATACTTACGTATGCTCAAATGATCCAGAAAATGAACTAAACAATAATTTAAGATTAAGCTTTTAACAATCAGTTCGATATTTTCATATACGTAGAGATTGTCCAAATCTTAATCAGAACCAAGAAAACAAATTTGAATCGTTTAAAGCTATAACAATCAGGTCGATACGTAAGTATACGCAAAGAATGTTCCAGCTTTAAACTAAAATAAAATAAAAAAAACAAAATCAGAATTTCTTTTAAAAATTAAACACATGATCAAACTAGTACTTTGACTTTTTGTTCAAGAAACATTTTGTCAGAAAAATTACCACTCTTTCAGGACAAAACTAAGTACTGTATTCTAAGCATTTGTTTCTTATAAAGTATAATCAAAACTTTGTTTAAACTTATCCTAACTAAATTATAAACCTACTTCCACATCATACTTAGTACTTGTAATTATTTTTAAATTTTTCATAATACATACAGATATGTTTCCAATTGCAAATAATGTACTATCATTTCTCACTTGGTCAAATCAAATTCTCAGATTTTTAATTTTTTAATGTTTTTGTGTTTTTGGTTTTTCAAATGTTTTTGTATTTTTCACAAATTTTCTCCCCCTAAAAACTAAAACACAAAAGAAGAAAAAATTAAAATATCTGATGTTAATTCAATAAATTTGATTACGAAGGAAGTTGATTCTTGATTACCTCACCCATGACCCTGATCCCATTTAATTTGAGTAGATACTCAAAACGTTGTTTGTCAAAGGCCTTGGTGAGAAGGTCTGCCCTTTGCTCATTTGTGTGTATCTTCACCACATCAATCAGTTTCTTTTCATAGCAATCTCGTATGAAATGAAACCGAATATCAATGTGTTTTGAACGTGAATGATACACTGGATTCTTCGTGATATCAATAGCAGCCACGTTATCAACATGAATCGGGGTAGTTTGAAAATTCAATCCATAGTCTCTCATCTGTTGTTGTATCCACAAAACTTGGGAACAACAACTGGCAGCTGCTACATATTCAGCTTCACATGTAGATGTAGCAACAGATGTCTGCTTCTTACACTGCCATGAGACTAACCTTTCCCCCAAAAACTGAGCACCTCCAGTTGTAGATTTGGCATCAGTCTTACATCCTCCATAATCAGAATCACTATAAGCATGAAAGGAAAAGTTATCATCCTTAGGATACCACAGACCGGTGTCTGGTGTACCCTTCAGATAACGAAGAATCCTCTAGACTACAATCAGATGAGAAACTTTAAGCTTAGATTGATAGCGAGCACAGATACTTGTAGCGAATACAATATCCGGTCGTGAGGCAGTCAAATACATCAAGCTCCCTATCATTCCACGGTATAACGTAGCATCAATTAGCTCCCCCTTAATATCAGGCTCAATCCCGTGATTGGGCTGAATGGGCGTGGAAATGGGTTTACAATCAAGCATGCTAAAACGTTTTAACACGTCTTGAATGTATTTTGTCTGATGAATGAATATTCCTTCATTCGTCTGATCAATTTGTAAACCCAAAAAGAACTTAATGTCTGACATGGCACTCATCTCGAACTTTTCAATCATAACCTCTTTAAATTCCAAGCAGAACTGTTCATCAGTAGACCCGAAGATGATGTCATCTACATAGATCTGAACAAGGAGAATGTCCTTGCCCTTTTCCCGATAAAACAGAGTCTTGTCTATCTGAACCCTATTGAACCCGTGTTCAATAAGGTGAGTCGAGAGAGTCTCATACCAAGCTCGAGGAGCCTGATGAAGACCGTACAGTGCTTTGTCAAGAAGGTATACCTGATCCCGGTGGATAGGGTCCTCAAAGCCCGGTGGCTGACAAACGTACACTGTCTCCTTCAATGATCCATAGAGGAATGCTGACTTAACATCCAATTGAAACACCTTAAACTTCTTGTGGGCAGCAAAAGCCAGAAATAGTCTTATTGCTTCTAACCATGCCACTGGTGCAAATACTTCATTATAATCAATCCCTTCGATTTGTTTGAATCCTTGAACAACTAAACGCGCCTTGTTCCGAACAATCATGCCTCTGTCATCTCTCTTACACCTTAACACCCATCTGGTGCCTATCTTCTTCTCACCCTTTGGCAAATCCACTAAATGCCATACTCCCAGTTTCTGAAACTGATTTAGCTCCTCCTGCATGGCCTCCACCCAGGCAGGCTCACGCAGTGCCTCAGTTACAGACTTTGGCTCAATCTGAGAAATAAATGCAGAATGCATTCATAACTCTTGAGTCCCATGAGTTCTCTCCAACTCAACATACAAACTATCTGCATTTGCCACTTGATTTCCGGTCTGTACTCCTACAGACGAATTTCCAATGATCTGCTCCACAGGATGATTCACATGGACTCTAGTCACTGGCACTAGCGGGATTCCAACATCATGATCAAGATTTATAATATTCTGATCTACATCTTGATCATAAGAAACTGCATCTTCAAAAATATCCTGATCATCCTCCGATGACCAGTCATCATTAACTGCTTCAGAAGTGCCTTCCTCAGTTGGATGATTATCATCAACCTGATGAGAAACTCCTTGATCTTCAGAATTTTGTAAATCATATAACATCTGCAAAGATATTTCATCATCAGTAACATTAGGAGACAAGTTAAAAGACTCAAACAGTTTATCATAGTCGAAAAGCCAATTTGGACCTTTGCCTTCAGGTATAGGTGTATGTCTTTGAACATCCACATTATACCAGAGTTCCACAACCCCCGTGCGTTTGTTAAACACACATTTGTTGGGTAGGCTATACCCAAGAAAGAAACCTTCTTCAACCTTAGAGTTGAATTTAGCATCTTTCTTAAGCATAATACAAGGAGCCCCGAAAGGTTCCAAGTGTTCCAAATTCGGTTTTCGATTTTGAAGAAGTTCATAGAAAGTCTTATTATGTCGTTTGACAATCAGCACTCGATTGAGAGTAAAACAGGCGGTCGCTATGGCTTCACTCCAGAAAGTAATGGGCGGCTTCGAATCAGCGAGCATAGTTCTACCAGACTCGATCAATGTACGATTCTTTCTCTCAGCTACACCGTTCATCTGTGGTTCATACGGTGCACTGAATTGCTGCTGAATGCCCTTTGAATCACAAAATGCTTCCATGTTCTGATTCTAGAATTCTGTCCCATTGTCTGATCGAACACGCCTAACCCTCAACTTGTACAAAGTCTCCAATCTGTTTACCAACAAAACAAAATTTTCATAAGTTTCAGATTTAAACTTTAAGAACATTACCCATGAAAATCTAGAAAAATCATCGGTCACAACAAAACAATATGATTCACCACCAATAATCTTCACATTAATCGGTCCAAACAAATCCATGTGAAGTAGTTCCAATGGTTTATCAATAGAAAACACTGTTTTGTACTTATGTGACCTCCTTTTCTGTTTACCCTTTTTACAGGAAACACACACATCAGGTAATTTGAAATGTTTAACAGGTACACCATCAACCAAGTGATTGTGTACAAGATGATTCATCTTTCTGATGTGTATGTGACCCATTCGTCTGTGCCAAGACCGAGTATCCTGCTCCGTGGCCTTCGACATCAGACACGTCTCAACTTTGTTTACCGTCTCCGCATTAGCCATGTCTAAAAAATCTATCATCTGACCTGTGTCTAGATTTCCAAAAAGAATTAGAATTAACATTTTGTTTTGAAAATCTTTTAGGAGAAAAATTGTCATAAAATTCATCATCAGATGATGATGTCTTTTTCAAAACTCTTTTAATCTTTTGTTGGTTATTAAAAGATTGTCTTTTATGAAACTTTTCCTCCTTGACCCAGACACACTCAGGATCAAATTTTCTGAGTATTCTCATCTCCTCTTCACTAGGCTTTACCCTCCTAGGACTCCCACTAGAATGGATCACATGACTGTCATTAACAGAAGTTTTCTTCTTGATCTTGTGATTTGGACAATTTGCTGATATGTGTCCTTTTCCTCCACAAGTGAAACACTGTCGTGTTTCTCGTGGAGTAAAAGTATGAAATCTGTTGCAAGTGTCCAAATCACAGTCAGCAATGACATGACCCACTTTCCCACATCTGTAGCATTTCCTTGATGATACAGTCTTTGGTTTTAATTCATCACACCTCTTAGATGAACCCAAAGATTTGGATGCTACAGATGTAGATAAAACCTTATTCTTCAAATCCGTGGCTTTTGTCTTGACATTCTTTTGAGAAATCTTTGATTTGCCCTTGTTTCCAGCCCCACTTTGATTAACCTTGTCAACAACCTTGACAAACTTCTTGTCAATCTTTTTAGAAAATTTCTTTTGTTTTTGAAAAACTTTGCTTGACTCTCCTTTTTGTGTAGTTGAAGACCCAACAAACACAATTGGCTTTCTAGTAGAATTATTCTTGACTTTTAGATTTGATTTTGAAACAGGCTTTTGTTTAGCCACTGTTTTCCCAGCTGATTTTCCTTCAGATTTTGGTTTCTGAAAAACTGGACTCATCTTCTCAACATTTTTAGCTTGTTGATGACCAATCATTCTTAGAATATCATCTGGATATTCTAAATCAGTGATGTCCTCGATGATAGGAGCATCATTATCAACAAATTCACTCTCATGAGATGATGAACTTTCCATATCCTCAGACACTTGATCAGACACACTTTCCTTTAAAGAAATCGGATTAACTTCCAATTCTGGATCAAATTGTGGTCTTGATACATAACTTTGAGGATTTGGCACAGCATGAAAACCAATACCAGAAGTATCACGCGAAGATCTTTGCATAGCCGCAAAGTAATCAATGACATATGCTGAATTCTGGTAGTTTTCAAGCTTGGCTTTGTTCAACTCAGCTTCAGATTTTGCAGCTGATAACTCTACTTTCAACTTCTGAACTGAATCCAGATGCACAGAAACAGCATGATTATTCTGTAAAACCTTGATTTTTAAATCTTCATTTTCTTTAGCAAGATCAGTTATCTTTTTGTCAAATGCGTTTTCTTTTGAAATCAACTTTTTATTGGCTTCTGTGCATTCTCTCAGATCAGAAGTTAACTGAGAGTTCATCTCTTTCAATCTATCAATCATCTCAAGCAGATCATTATGTACCTCATTCACCTCTTCAACCTTCTCCTTTCCTTTGCTAGATTCTTCATCCAATGAAGCCATGAAAGCACCCATAAGATCATCATACTTTGTGCCCCAGTCATAACCTTCATCAGCTTGACTCACAAGTGCTTTAGAAGATGATTCTTCATATTTCTCTTTCTTTTTCTGATAATCTCCTTAGGCTTGAATGGATTCAGATTTCCCTGTTTCTTGGGATTCTTGAACTCTCTAGCAAAGTGACCATGTTCACCATAGTTATAACACTGAGTAGATTTTGGATTGAATCCAAATTTGGTGTTTCGATCAAAGGTGAATTTCTTCCTGGTCTTTTTCTCATACCGATTAATTCTTCGAATAACACTCGCCAAAGCCCACTGCATATCTATCAGTTCCATCTCATCCTCATCAATTTGTGCATAATCTTCAAAAGTCAGATTTGCATTTCCAATTCTTCCAGCCACCTGTTCATCGTAAGCACTCACTACACACGACAAAATAGACATATGGTCTTTAACTGCTTCAACTGTCACTTTTCCCAAATTAGTAGTGTTGAGCTGTACTGGAGGTGGTGTAGATTCAGACTTCTTGTCATTGATAGGACAATGTGAACTAGAACTTGTAGACACCAAAGGACTCTGAGTAGTTTCAGAAGTTCTAGACACGAAAGCAGTCTGTATCTTGGCAGAGGATGCAGGTGGTGTAGCAACCGAACCACCATACAAAGAAGGATCTTGTGTAACATTTACACGTCTCGCTTTTCTTTTGTCTTTCATTTCTTGTTCCTCCAGTTTCTGAATGAACTATACCAATGTCAACCCAGGTAGATTCTCTCTCAATATGAGCACCAAGGAGTTCCATTTATCTGGTAATGCATCAACTAAACAATCAATCTTTTCATCTTCTGAGTACTCAATGCCATATTTCCTCACTTCAGTCAACAAGTGTCTGTATCTGGTGATTAAGGCATCTAAAGTCTCATTTCCAATGATGTTAAAGTTCTCAAACTCTTTTCTGATGTCTGTAGCCTTCATCTTTTTCAGATTTGTGTTGCCTTCAACTCTAGCCTTTAATGCATTCCAAAGACTGTAAGCGGTTTTGTGTTCATCAAACTGATGCAGAATTTGATTTGGAATGGCTTGACTCAATAACCAATAAGCCTTTTTCTCCGAGTCATACTTTTTCCTTTCATCTACATCCAGTCTTTCCAATAGTTGAAACAGATCAGTACCAACCACCCTTGGTCTTTCATAAGGAGATAAGATTCTTTCCCATAAGTTTGTATCTGTGCCATTTATTAGTACTGCCCACTTCAGTCTCACTGATTAAAATGCTCTGAAGCTTGGAGTTCTGACTTGCCATCGCTGCGTACATGTCAGACATAATTTCTGAGTTGATAAGTAGCGAACCTTTTCAAGAAATATCACTAGCCGAACCTCAAACGAACCTCAGCCGAACCTACAGACAAAAACTAATCTTTTGAGCAGCGAACCTTGGTTTTGGGCGAATCTCCAACCAAGCGAACCTTGTAATCAGGCGAATCTTGAAACTCACGAACCCTTACACAGACGAACCTTGAATCAGGTGAACCTTGAAACTAGACGAACCTTCAGTTCAAGCGAACCCTCAGCCGAACTATATCTCACGAACCTTCCAACAAAGACGAACCTTTAGCGAATCTTGCACCCGAACCTCAGACGAACTATGAACAGTAACCAGCGAACCTTAGGCGAACTATCACCCAAACCTTGCCGAACCTTTACAGAACCTTGGTCGAACCTTTGCCGAACCTTGTCCGAACCACAAACGAACCTTCTGAAAAAGCTTCTAACAGCGAACCTTTCTGTTCAGCAAGTCACAGGTTCGTCCCACGAACCTGTAGCGCAAAATTTGAAAATTTTGGGAGGGAAACCTTCCAAAACTTCAAAAAATCCTTCCAAAACTTCACCAAAACACTTCCAAATCTTCAATTGTTGTAATTCAACAACAAATGATGATAAAATCAGCCTCAAACACTAATCAATCGGTCAAGAAAATAAAAATTTTGGCCATCATGATCTTCAAATCTTCAATTGCTTGAATTCTCTGAAATTGTAGTGTAGAACCTCAACCAAACGCTCTGATACCACTGTTGGTTTGGTTGAATTCCAATCAGGATCGAATACGAAGTCCTACTAACTATCAACTACGTGCGGAATCCATAGTTAATATGTAGAAAATCAAAGAACACAAGCAATTCAATAATCAACTCTTGTATTATCAACAAATGATTACAAGAAATCACTCAGAAATACAAAGATCTCACACAGAGAAAATCTCAGAAGGTTTGCTGAATTCTGTCAAAAGTTTTTTTTTTTTTGAAAAACAGACAAACCTTCTATTTATACAAACAAACCAGTGAACCTTATCTGGTAGCCGAACCCTTAGGTTAGCCGGCCGAACCCTTAGGTTCGCCGGCCGAACCCTTAGGTTCGCCGGGCGAACCCTTAGGTTCGCCGGCCGAACCTTGGTTGACAAACCTAAAGGTTCGCCGAACCTTCTCTAGGTTATAGGTTCGCCGAACCTATCAACTCAATAGGTTCGCCGAACCTGCCTAGGTTCGTGGGCCAAACGAACCTATGGCAAACCTTTAGCCGAACCTTCTCTAAACTCAAAATAAATACAACTTTTGAATAGCAAACAATTACAAATATGTACTAACATGTATGATCGAGGAGTTCAAGAACCCACGAAGATTTCAAGCATTTGATCGAGTTTAGAAGGTAGATCTTCCACTTTACTTTTTGTTTTTTTTTATTTTATCCATATAGAAACCGGTTATTACAGCACCTTTATAAACAATTTTGACTTATAAAAACCCTATATCAAGCCTTTGTAAACGGTTGGAAGCTGGTGGAGGCTACGAAAATGGACCTGCAAGTTGTGAGAGCACGACGAAGATGATGATGGCCGCCCGAACCACCAGTCGGCCGAACCTAGGTCGACCTAACCCAAGGATTACCGAACCTTATGGGTTACGAACCTAGGTGCTGCCCAGGATGGTTGAATCTGGCCGAACCTCCCATCCAGCGAACCTCTCATCCATCGTGCTAAGGTGGTCGAACCTGGAAGCTGTGAACCCTAAGGCTGCGAACCCTAAGGCAGCGAACCCTAAGGCCGCGAACCTAATGGGCAGCGAACCTAGGGGCAGCGAGCCTAATGGTTGCGAACCTAAGGGAGGCGAACCAGTTGCTGCGAACCTCTACGAACCTTGGGTGACTACCGAACCGTGTGTGGCCGAACCATAGGGGTTGCCGAACCTAAGGGTTGTCCAAAAACCTATGGGTTTCGAGAATTATACGCTTGCACTTTGATTAATACTCTTTAACAATAACTAAAACAAGATAAAGTTGTGGAACAATACTAACGATAATACACATGGATCCTTGCATGCAAATGCGTATGTATGTACATGTGTGTGGTTAACTATCACTTTTGCAAGGAAAACCTAATATACATACTACCTAAATTCACGCATGCATGCACGTATATGTATATATATGGGCATATAGCATACCATGTTTTCTAATTTAAAATCATCGATTTATTTAAAGCAAACAAGTTTTAAAACTTAATATTTATTGATGATAACTTATATAATAACAAGTGTTCTTTATAACTTAGACCGAATAAACTAAGTTAGTGACACTTAACGATTAAGGGTAAACAGACGCGAATAATTAATAGTAATGGCATACATGTACTTATGAACACAAATACGCGATAAATACAGGTTGTTGAAGTGTCTTTGATTTCACAAACGTGAGCGCGCATTCTACAAAACATTGAATCTAAGACATTCAGGTGAGTTCTCATAACCCCCTTTTAAATCGTTTTCTTTTTAAACTCGGGGGTGGAACATGTATACCAAATTTAAATATTACTTTGATAACACATGGGTGACACCTGGATTATCAATATGATATTCATATTATTGAATTACTATTGATTATGGATTGACACAGAGTATCACAACTTCGTGAGTCGTTGTTCGTTGAGTTGACTTCAGTCCTCCGCAATGATTGAGTTACTGTTGTTGAGTTGACTTCAGTCCTCCTCAGTGATTCCACTGTTGGTTGAGTTGACTAAGGTCCTCCGCAATGCATTGTATTGTCACTTATGATTATTAGGAATGTCGTTGATCGAATTGACTTCGGTCCTCCGCGATGATTCCATTTACCGTTGGTTGAGTTGATTAAGGTCCTCCGCGGTACACTATATTGAGATAATTATGATGATTGATGATTGTTAATGATGATTGTGGAATTTCTCTTGAATTATCTGATTAATGTGTTTGGTGGTGTTTGATTGACTATACTTGAATGATTGTCTGCGATTACTTGGATTATTTGATTGTTGTGGTTATTGTGTATTGACAGAACTGGATTATCTCACAGGTTCACATGTGTATCTTCTTGAAAACTATAAACTTTTATATACACTTGTAAACATTTTTGAAATATAAAACTTATGATTACTCACCAACTACTTCGTAGTTGACACTTGATTTTCTACATGTTTCAGGAAATGAAGGGAAGTAGGTAGAGCAGGGCTGCTCTACATCTTTTGGACATCATCACTTAGGATCTTGGACTTAGCTAAAATTAATTAGATTACTAAAGACTAGTGTTTAGTTAATTTAGCTAATCTTTTTTGTAAATTGTTGTATTTAAATCATGATGAACATGATTTTTGTGTAATTACTTTCGTTGATTTAATTGATATGTGATGATTTATTTAGATCCCCACGAGCTTATGAACAATCTACACATCCCTCGTGGCATCCCGACGTTTCCGCCATCGGTCGGGGTGTTACAAGATGGAACCCCGAACAATATAAAACAATAAAATTTACATTTTGACTCGAAACCATAATCGCGTATAATCACGTGTGTTTAAATATAATTGTACATACAGATATGATTTAAACAAACAACTTCGAATCCATGCGTACTTTTGTATGTATGTTTCAAACATTCTAACATACGTGTGTTGACACGTGTCACACCCCGAGCCGGCGGGGTAGGATCGGGTTTCCCCGACGGGCGGAAGGTTCCCGGGGCGCGATATCGAGAGTGATAATCGAAGTGATCAGATTGTTTACATTGCACATGATGTAAATGAGAAATGCTACATATAATAGAATTATAAAGTTAAATTACAGCGGTATCGTTTATAATTTAACAAGGTAAATCTATTGTAAACATCAATAGATGACTATCTTGTATTTACACAAGATATACAAAATAATTTGTATAATGATGTCTTCAAAAGTATGCAGGTCCAAAGTACTAAGTCTTCTATCTGAAGTCCTAGTCCAAAAGAAATGACTTCTTAATTGACCTGTTCGTCACCTGAGAAGTCATGCAAAAATAAAAGTCAACACATGGTTGGTGAGTTCATGTAGTTTAGTATTTGAAAATGATTTGAACATGATTTGAAAATGATTTGAAAACCTCCTTTGGTAAAGACCCTAACCTCATTAACACCACATGTATCATCCAGATCGGTATGCTTATGTATAGGGCATACCCCTGAGTCGAGGCTACAACCCCGCCCAGACGCCATCCCACCACATACTAATCCGCATAGCACATTGTTGTTAATGATAATTAGGCATTTTTACCCTACCATTTATCCATGATTCTTCCGTTCTCTGTTCCTGTAAATACAATCGTTTGAAATCTCTATTGATTCCATAAGTTCCTCATAAAAATATGATCAACCACAGCAATTGTACAAACAGTTATAAATGCTTAATTAAATAAATAAATAAACATTTAATAAAATCTAAGTCCTAATGATTGGGGCCTGTGGTCATACTCGAGTAGACTAGTCTGTCAATCTAGGTACTTAGTAGTTAGGGAATCTGTAAATATCCTCAAACATACGACCTACAAGTCAAACGGTCTAGCTAGGACTTCTTGAAATGCAGGATTTTATGTTTCGTCTGTTTTTGGCGTATGTTATCTCTGATATTTCCCAGGCTTTCCCTTAAAAATGATTTATTGATTCGTCTGATTCTGTTACAAGATGTACTTGATTCGTTGATCATAGAATACTAGATTCATTGATCAATTGTACACTTGATTCATAGTTCAACAAACACTTGATTTGTAGAACATTGAATATTGTCTTTGCAAAGATTGTTTTGTTTGATTTGTTGAAGTCCCACACTTGTTTCACCAAAATGTTTCATTTGATTCATTGAATTCACCCATTTGATTTGTCAAAATGTTTTAGTTTGATACCTTGAACTCCCACACTTGTTTTGTCAAAATGTTTGATGTGAGCCTTTTGAAATGTTTTGATCTATTGAAATCCTTTAGTTTAAATCCGATTATTCACTTAATTTATAAGTAAAATCAGTTAGTAAACCTGCATAAAATCTTCCTAGACATGGTCTAGGATAACATTTTTATTTATATGTAAACATATAAAATTAAAAGCATTTAAGTAAACAATTTAAATAAATAGTTTACGCATGCTTCTCAGCCCCGCGTTTTAAAACAAAATGTTAGAAAAGGGGCAACGAACTCACCTGTGCTGCTATGTAAATGTTATAACACAAATGCGCGCTCTTGTTTGTAGCTTAGGTTTCTTCAGCTCCTGAGTTATTTTATAAGAATCCGAATATAATAAGTACGCATAGTAGTCGTTGTGCCTAAGACTTGGTCTTTGTGTGTGTGCAACTAAGTGTCTTAGTACTAAGTGTAACTAAGATCTAATCTATCCTAGTTACCCTTTTTGATCCCAAACTCATGTTTATTATAATAACTTACTTTTAAATTTTAGAAAATTTCGGCAGAGTCTCCTTTGTTTTTAAAGCAATTCCAGACAATTATATTATCTATTTTATAACAAAACCCCATCGATGATGTTACAACAAACTGGTATAACTAAGTAAACTTAAAAGATAATAAAAGACATTTATGAATAAATTCTATTTCATTTCAAATTAATCAAGATTTTAGAAAATTATAGATTTTACATAATTATATCCGCAAACCTTCAATGTTATTAACAACATCTTTATTTGAATTTGAATGAGCTTTGAATACATGTTGGACTTAATTAAATCCCATTGGGCTCACTTAGGCCCAATTGATGGTCTTTGAATTTCCATGGGTCTCCAATTCAAGTTCTTTGCGCTAATTTGACATAACCACTAACTTAACATCTTTGAATAATGTGTTTTGCTAATCACTTTGTTAGGATTGATCGTCCAATGCCTCTCTTTAGAATTTCTTTGGATTCAACTAAATAACCTAGTTTGATTCAACATACGTTTGCATGAATTCTATTCCTCCTAATCATGCCCATGCACACCCACGTATCCATGCACACACATGGTGTATTCCAAGTACTTATATGCCTTATAATCCTTCTATTTTGTCAAGAACCTAACCCCATAAGTCCCCTATCAGCGAACCTATAGTTTCATATAGGGTTCGGCTACATCAACCCATACCACGAACCTTCAAGGTTCGGCCAAGCTAGCCCACATGTCCTAAGGTTCGTCCCATAGTTCGCATGACCCGAGGTTCGGTCTCCAAGGTGCGGGAGTTAAAGGTTCGACACACAAAGGTTCTTGAGTCCCCGAGTTTGTTCACCTAAGGGTTCGGTTGAATGAGTATGGTTCAGCCAAGTGTGTCCTAGGTTCGCCTCTAAGAGAGTTCGTTCTAACTAGATGAGGGCTCGTGAGTTTGCATGGGAGCAGCAGGGTTCGGCTGGTCAACATTGCAGGGTTCGTGACCCAGATCTTACAGGTTCGTTGCAGGTGGTGGTCAGAGTTAGCAGGTTCGGCACCCAGGTCTTGCAGGGTTCGTTGCAGAAGCCATGCAAGGTTCGGCTGCATTGGTGGGTTCGTGTAGGGTTCGGCCAGCGAACCTGCATCATCAACCAGCTCCCTAGCCCCACGAACCTGCAACTTCTTCCCTGTTCTAGTGCCAATCGGTTACAACACAAATCCTACCCTATTCCTAGTTGATTATTCGAGTCATCTAGGTGCTTACTAGTGTGTAAAATGGCTACAACATCGATGAAAACCCTAAGGATTGTAACATATTATAAAACCGAATTTAAAGTGGTTATTTACCTTAGATCTTGTGGATAGAACCTCAAAATGCTTGTACTTCCGTGATCTACAGGATGAAAGGATCGTAATGACACTAAATTTGATCGAATCCGACTTGAAACGAGTGAGATCTTCTAGAGAGAAGTTGAGAGAAAACTTTTTAGAGAGAGAGAGTGTGAGAACGAAAATGTGAGCAAGAATGGGGGTCTTGGTGGTGGGTGGTGACATAAATGTTTCATTAAATGTGTTAAAATATATCCGGATGTTCGGTCTCGTTCGGTTTCGCGTAAAGTACCAGTTCGCGTAGCTTTCGCGACTAAACGACACGATTATAAAATTAGAAATCTTTTAATCATTTTAGGTTGTGATTCCTAATAAATTAACTAATATTTTCTTAATTATTTAAATTAAAATATTAATTTATTGTTTAAATCGAAATAAACAGTCGTCGCGCGTATTCGTTCGAATCGTCACCCGTACGAACACGACAATAACAATACTTTTCAATCTTGTTTTCTAATTATAGAATATCATTCAGAACGTTAAAATTTCAGATTTATTCGTACAGATCGTCACCTATACGAACAACCCGTAAATTTAGCATTCACATAACGATATTCGTGTGTTTGGTTCTTTAAAGTCTCACAAACGTTTATACATAATAAATCCTAACAAATAATCACATGATGGTTCTGTATTGCCAGAAAATTATCTGACTCAAGAACCATTGTTCTGAACTGTGTTAAATGTTTCTGAATTTGTTCTATGAATACACAAAATGACAATGATAAATGATATGAATAGTGAAACATACAGAAATGTATATGATTCGTACCTGTTTTAGTTCATGATACTGTTTAAGATCACTGTTCCGGTGGCGGTTCCGGCACTGATGTTACATTCTCCCCTTCTTAGAGAAATTTCGTCCCGAAATTTAAGAGTTGTTATCAGGTACAGCTTCCTCTTCAAACAGTTGGGGATACTTTAACTTCATGTGATCTTCACGTTCCCAAGTGAACTCGGGCCCGCGTCTTGAATTCCATCGAACCTTTACAATAAGAATACGGCTTCGCCTCAGTTGTTTAACCTTGCGATCCATAATCTCTAACGGTTCTTCAATGAAATGTAACTGTTCATCGACTTGAATCTCTTCAATTGGAATGACGAGAGACTCGTCAGCAAGGCATTTCTTTAGGTTTGAGACGTGAAACATGTCATGCACACCACTGAGTTCATCTGGTAATCTCAGTCGATAAGCTACAGGACCTATACGTTCGATGATCTCAAACGGTCCCACGTATCTTGGTGCTAATTTGCCTTTCTTTCCAAAGCGTACAACGCCTTTCCATGGGGATACCTTCAACATTACACGATCTCCCACTTGGAACTCCAACGGCTTGCGCCGTTTGTCGGCGTAGCTCTTTTGTCTGCTCCTTGTTGCTTGTAGTCTTCTTTGAATCTGAGCTATCTTGTCAGTGGTTTCTTGGATAAGTTTTGGTCCAGTTATTCGGTTGTCTCCAATTTCAGTCCAACAGATCGGTGATCGACATTTCCGGCCATAAAGAGCCTCGAATGGTGCACATCCGATACTGTTGTGGTAACTGTTATTGTAGGAGAACTCAATCAGTGGCAAATGGGAGTCCCAGTTCCCACCAAAGTCCAATACACAGGTCCTTAACATGTCCTCTAGGGTTTGAATAGTACGTTCGCTTTGACCATCCGTTTGTGGGTGGTAAGCTGTACTCAGATTTAACTGTGTCCCTACAGATTTCTGTAAAGATTGCCAGAATCTTGATGTGAATCTGCTGTCTCGATCAGAAATAATAGACAATGGCACACCGTGGCGTACCACTATCTCGTTGATGTATAATCTTGCCAGTTTATCCATGGTGAAGTTCTCACGCATGGGCAAGAAATGAGCAGATTTTGTTAAACGATCAATGATCACCCAAATTGTATCATGACCACTGGAAGTGCGGGGTAGCTTGGTAATGAAATCCATAGCTATTTGTTCCCACTTCCAGAGCGGAATCTCAGGCTGTTCCAGTAGACCAGACGGTCTCTGATGTTCCGCCTTTACCTTCGCACACGTCAGACACTGACCGACATACTCGGCTATGTCTTTCTTCATTCCAGGCCACCAATAAAATCCACGCAAGTCTTGGTACATTTTATCGGCGCCCGGATGGACAGAGTACTTAGTCTTGTGTGCTTCATTGAAGATAAGTCTTCTCAATTCATCCACCGCCGGGACCCATATACGTTCTCGGTAGTAGATCATTCCATCATGCTTCGTGTCAAACTGTTTCTCTGCTCCGCAATCAAGTTCCTTCTTCAAATTACCTCGATCAAGTGCTTCTTGTTGTGCTTGGATAATCTTGTCACTTAAACTGGTCTGCACGGTTATCCCCATTGCTCTAACACGTAGGGGTTTGACCCGTTCTTTTCGGCTCAAAGCGTCGGCTACAACGTTCGCCTTTCCCGGATGGTACTTTATCACACAATCGTAGTCATTCAGAAGTTCAACCCAACGGCGTTGTCGCATGTTGAGCTCCTTCTGATCAAAGATGTGTTGCAGACTCTTGTGATCAGTGAATATGGTACACTTGGTGCCATATAAGTAATGTCTCCAAATCTTCAAGGCGAAGATTACTGCTCCCAATTCAAGATCATGAGTAGTGTAATTTTTCTCATGAACCTTTAACTGTCTTGATGCATAGGCTATAACTTTGTCCCGTTGCATTAACACACAACCGAGTCCCTGATGGGAAGCATCGCAGTACACAACAAAGTCATCACAGCCCTCTGGGAGAGATAGGATTGGAGCATCACACAGTTTCTGTTTCAATGTCTGAAAAGCATCTTCCTGTTTCCGCTCCCAGACAAACGGTTCACTTTTCTGGGTTAACTTGGTGAGTGGTAGAGCTATCTTAGAAAAATTCGAGATGAACCTTCTATAATAACCTGACAATCCCAGAAAAGACCGTATCTCTGTCGGTGTCTTCGGAGTGTCCCAATTCTTTATCGCCTCGATCTTGGCAGGATCTACATGAATTCCCTCGCTGTTGACTACATGACCCAGGAATTGAACTTCTCTTAGCCAAAATTCACATTTGGAGAATTTAGCATAAAGTTTCTTTTCTTTCAACAGCTCCAAGATCTTTCTGAGGTGTTGCTCATGTTCTGTCTTGGTCTTGGAATAAATCAATATGTCATCAATAAAGACAATGACAAACTTATCCAAGTACGGCTTGCACACTCGGTTCATGAGGTCCATGAAAACCGCAGGTGCATTTGTCAATCCGAAGGGCATCACCAAAAATTCATAGTGCCCATATCTGGTTCGGAAGGCCGTTTTCGGTATGTCTTCATTTTAAACTCTCAGCTGATGATATCCAGACCGCAAGTCAATCTTTGAAAAATATTGAGCTCCTTGCAGTTGGTCAAACAAATCATCAATCCTCGGTAATGGATACCGATTCTTGATGGTTAGTTTGTTCAGCTCCCTGTAATCTATGCACATTCTGAATGATCCGTCCTTCTTCTTCACGAACAAGACCGGAGCTCTCCAAGGTGAGTAGCTCGGTCTGATGAAACCCTTGTCAAGTAGCTCATGTAATTGATTAGACAATTCCTGCATCTCGGAAGGTGCTAACCTGTAAGGAGATTTAGCAACTGGGGTTGCTCCAGGAATTAAATCAATACGAAACTCTACCGGTCGCACAGGTGGCAAACCTGGTAGGTCTTCAGGAAACACTTCTGGATATTCTTTCACTACCGGTACATCTTGAATCTTCTTCTTATCCTTCTCCTTTTCCACCACATGAGCCAAGAACGCCACGCACCGCTTCTGTAGACACTTACGCGCTTTTATGCAAGAGATGATTTTGACACTTCGTTTCGATTGATCCCCTTTTACTTCCAATACACGATCAGTCGGTAATGGAATTCGAAGCAGCTTTTCAGAACATATAACTTCCACTCGATTTGAGGAAAGCCAATCCATTCCAACAATGATATCAAAACTACCCAGCTCCATCGGTATCAAATCGATGGTAAACGTATGATCATTCAGTGTCAATGGGCAGTTCCTATAAACTGTACTAACCGTGATCTGTTTCCCGTTAGCTACTTCTATAATGTAAGGGGAGTCTAACTGTTCCTCTATGGAATCTAGTTGACATGCAAAGTCGGTAGAGATAAAACTCTGATCCGCACCAGTATCAAATAGAACAGATGCATAAAAGTCATGTAAGAGAAACGTACCAGTGACCACATTTGGGTCCTGGCGTGCAGCTGGTGCTCCGATGGCAAAGGCTCGTCCACGGGGTGCTTGAACTGCTGGTTGTGCCTTCTTTGGGCAGTTCTTCGCAAAGTGACCCTGTTCGCCACAGTTATAGCATCCACCATGGTTCTAATTAGCTGGTGGAGGGAGAGCCAAAGCAGCATTGTTGACTGCTTGATTAGGTGTCATTCGGCAGTACTGGACCCAATGGCCCTTTCTTCCGCATCCCGTGCATTGCTTGCAGGGAGTGTCAGCAGGGTGATGATACTGACATTTGGCACACAAAGGAAACGTGCCGGTGTAAGGTTTGCGGTTGGGGTTCTGTGGTGTTGCTGCCACTTGTTGCAGAGGTGTGGCCACCGTGTAGTTCTTGATGGTCTTCTGTTTCTTCTTCTGATGATGGGAGGGTTTCTTTGAAGACTCAGCTTTGTTCTTGCAGGGTTCAGCCTCCTTCTTTAGAACTCCAGAGGCTACCATGAGGTCAGTGAGTTTCCCAGATAATCTCACTGCAGATTCAACCGTAGTAGGGTTGGCTGAAACAACCATGCCCTGAATGCAGGCGGGAAGTCCACCTACATAACGGTCTATCCTTTTCTCCAGAGTTGGTACCATATCAGGTACCAAAGCAACTAACTCGTGGTAACGAGTAGTGTACCCCATGTGATCAGCCCCCTTCATCACATGGTTGGATAGTTCAACCTCCAACTTTTGCAGCTCATTTTTGGGGCAGAATTCTGTTCGCAACAGTGCCTTAAAGTCCTCCCATGGCATTGCCATAGCTTCCTCTCTTCCTCGGGCGTTGATCTGACCATTCCACCAGGTCAGAGCCCATTTGTTGAATGTTCCCGCTGAGTAACGGACCTTGTGGTGTTCGGGGCAGCTGCAAAGATCCAATGTTGCCTCAATCTTCTCAATCCATTGGATTAATCCAACGGCGCCTTCAGACCCACTAAAACTGGGTGGTTTACATCCTACAAAGGACTTGTAGGAGTAATGAGATGAATCTCCAGTATTTCCACTGGCTTCTCCTGATGTGTTGCCAGTGTTGAGGATTTCATTACGAAGACGAAGGAACATCTCCGGTATTGCTTCTTTCATCTGATTTTTCATCTGGCTACTCAACAACGTCACCAGAGCGATAGTAGCAGGATCCATGGTCGGTGCTGTGCCCGAACCAGATGCTTGAGTAATCAATGGAGGAGGGGGAGGAGGAGGTGGAGGAGGTGGTGGTGAATCGTTTGGTGACGGTGTGGAGGATTGTGGAGCCAAGTCTTGTGGTGGTAGCTGTATCAAAGGAGGCTATCTTCTCGGCGGCATTCTGATCATAACCAATAAAGTTATCGGTTAGTGCAATGATCGAATACAGAAGACAGTATGCAATTAATTCCTAAGTCCTGTTTTCTCTATATGCAGGGTCCCTAGGTTATAGTCTAGGCCAAACCATTTAAATAAGTGACCTATATTTCTCTGTAACCTGGCTCTGATAAGAATCTGTCACACCCCGAGCCGGCGGGGTAGGATCGGGTTTCCCCGACGGGCAGAAGGTTCCCGGGGCGCGATATCGAGAGTGATAATCGAAGTGATCAGATTGTTTACATTGCACATGATGTAAATGAGAAATGCTACATATAATAGAATTAAAAAGTTAAATTACAGCGGTATCGTTTATAATTTAACAAGGTAAATCTATTGTAAACATCAATAGATGACTATCTTGTATTTACACAAGATATACAAAATAATTTGTATAATGATGTCTTCAAAAGTGTGCAGGTCCAAAGTACTAAGTCTTCTATCTAAAGTCCTAGTCCAAAAGAAATGACTTCTTAATTGACCTGTTCGTCACCTGAGAAGTCATGCAAAAATAAAAGTCAACACATGGTTGGTGAGTTCATGTAGTTTAGTATTTGAAAATGATTTGAAAATGATTTGAACATGATTTGAAAATGATTTGAACATGATTTGAAAATGATTTGAAAACCTCCTTTGGTAAAGACCCTAACCTCATTAACACCACATGTATCATCCAGATCGGTATGCTTATGTATAGGGCATACCCCTGAGTCGAGGCTACAACCCCGCCCAGACGCCATCCCACCACATACTAATCCGCATAGCACATTGTTGTTAATGATAATTAGGCATTTTTACCCTACCATTTATCCATGATTCTTCCGTTCTCTGTTCCTGTAAATACAATCGTTTGAAATCTCTATTGATTCCATAAGTTCCTCATAAAAATATGATCAACCACAGCAATTGTACAAACAGTTATAAATGCTTAATTAAATAAATAAATAAACATTTAATAAAATCTAAGTCCTAATGATTGGGGCCTGTGGTCATACTCGAGTAGACTAGTCTGTCAATCTAGGTACTTAGTAGTTAGGGAATCTGTAAATATCCTCAAACATACGACCTACAAGTCAAACGGTCTAGCTAGGACTTCTTGAAATGCAGGATTTTATGTTTCGTCTGTTTTTGGCGTATGTTATCTCTGATATTTCCCAGGCTTTCCCTTAAAAATGATTTATTGATTCGTCTGATTCTGTTACAAGATGTACTTGATTCGTTGATCATAGAATACTAGATTCATTGATCAATTGTACACTTGATTCATAGTTCAACAAACACTTGATTTGTAGAACATTGAATATTGTCTTTGCAAAGATTGTTTTGTTTGATTTGTTGAAGTCCCACACTTGTTTCACCAAAATGTTTCATTTGATTCATTGAATTCACCCATTTGATTTGTCAAAATGTTTTAGTTTGATACCTTGAACTCCCACACTTGTTTTGTCAAAATGTTTGATGTGAGCCTTTTGAAATGTTTTGATCTATTGAAATCCTTTAGTTTAAATCCGATTATTCACTTAATTTATAAGTAAAATCAGTTAGTAAACCTGCATAAAATCTTCCTAGACATGGTCTAGGATAACATTTTTATTTATATGTAAACATATAAAATTAAAAGCATTTAAGTAAACAATTTAAATAAATAGTTTACGCATGCTTCTCAGCCCCGCGTTTTAAAACAAAATGTTAGAAAAGGGGCAACGAACTCACCTGTGCTGCTATGTAAATGTTATAACACAAATGCGCGCTCTTGTTTGTAGCTTAGGTTTCTTCAGCTCCTGAGTTATTTTATAAGAATCCGAATATAATAAGTACGCATAGTAGTCGTTGTGCCTAAGACTTGGTCTTTGTGTGTGTGCAACTAAGTGTCTTAGTACTAAGTGTAACTAAGATCTAATCTATCCTAGTTACCCTTTTTGATCCCAAACTCATGTTTATTATAATAACTTACTTTTAAATTTTAGAAAATTTCGGCAGAGTCTCCTTTGTTTTTAAAGCAATTCCAGACAATTATATTATCTATTTTATAACAAAACCCCATCGATGATGTTACAACAAACTGGTATAACTAAGTAAACTTAAAAGATAATAAAAGACATTTATGAATAAATTCTATTTCATTTCAAATTAATCAAGATTTTAGAAAATTATAGATTTTACATAATTATATCCGCAAACCTTCAATGTTATTAACAACATCTTTATTTGAATTTGAATGAGCTTTGAATACATGTTGGACTTAATTAAATCCCATTGGGCTCACTTAGGCCCAATTGATGGTCTTTGAATTTCCATGGGTCTCCAATTCAAGTTCTTTGCGCTAATTTGACATAACCACTAACTTAACATCTTTGAATAATGTGTTTTGCTAATCACTTTGTTAGGATTGATCGTCCAATGCCTCTCTTTAGAATTTCTTTGGATTCAACTAAATAACCTAGTTTGATTCAACATACGTTTGCATGAATTCTATTCCTCCTAATCATGCCCATGCACACCCACGTATCCATGCACACACATGGTGTATTCCAAGTACTTATATGCCTTATAATCCTTCTATTTTGTCAAGAACCTAACCCCATAAGTCCCCTATCAGCGAACCTATAGTTTCATATAGGGTTCGGCTACATCAACCCATACCACGAACCTTCAAGGTTCGGCCAAGCTAGCCCACATGTCCTAAGGTTCGTCCCATAGTTCGCATGACCCGAGGTTCGGTCTCCAAGGTGCGGGAGTTAAAGGTTCGACACACAAAGGTTCTTGAGTCCCCGAGTTTGTTCACCTAAGGGTTCGGTTGAATGAGTATGGTTCGGCCAAGTGTGTCCTAGGTTCGCCTCTAAGAGAGTTCGTTCTAACTAGATGAGGGCTCGTGAGTTTGCATGGGAGCAGCAGGGTTCGGCTGGTCAACATTGCAGGGTTCGTGACCCAGATCTTACAGGTTCGTTGCAGGTGGTGGTCAGAGTTAGCAGGTTCGGCACCCAGGTCTTGCAGGGTTCGTTGCAGAAGCCATGCAAGGTTCGGCTGCATTGGTGGGTTCGTGTAGGGTTCGGCCAGCGAACCTGCATCATCAACCAGCTTCCTAGCCCCACGAACCTGCAACTTCTTCCCTGTTCTAGTGCCAATCGGTTACAACACAAATCCTACCCTATTCCTAGTTGATTATTCGAGTCATCTAGGTGCTTACTAGTGTGTAAAATGGCTACAACATCGATGAAAACCCTAAGGATTGTAACATATTATAAAACCGAATTTAAAGTGGTTATTTACCTTAGATCTTGTGGATAGAACCTCAAAATGCTTGTACTTCCGTGATCTACAGGATGAAAGGATCGTAATGACACTAAATTTGATCGAATCCGACTTGAAACGAGTGAGATCTTCTAGAGAGAAGTTGAGAGAAAACTTTTTAGAGAGAGAGAGTGTGAGAACGAAAATGTGAGCAAGAATGGGGGTCTTGGTGGTGGGTGGTGACATAAATGTTTCATTAAATGTGTTAAAATATATCCGGATGTTCGGTCTCGTTCGATTTCGCGTAAAGTACCGGTTCGCGTAGCTTTCGCGACTAAACGACACGATTATAAAATTAGAAATCTTTTAATCATTTTAGGTTGTGATTCCTAATAAATTAACTAATATCTTCTTATTTATTTAAATTAAAATATTAATTTATTGTTTAAATCGAAATGTACAGTCGTCGCGCGTATTCGTTCGAATCGTCACCCGTACGAACACGACGATAACAATACTTTTCAATCTTGTTTTCTAATTATAGAATATCATTCAGAACGTTAAAATTTCAGATTTATTCGTACAGATCGTCACCTATACGAACAACCCGTAAATTTAGCATTCACATAACGATATTCGTGTGTTTGGTTCTTTAAAGTCTCACATACGTTTATACATAATAAATCCTAACAAATAATCACATGATGGTTCTGTATTGCCAGAAAATTATCTGACTCAAGAACCATTGTTCTGAACTGTGTTAAATGTTTCTGAATTTGTTCTATGAATACACAAAATGACAATGATAAATGATATGAATAGTGAAACATACAGAAATGTATATGATTCGTACCTGTTTTAGTTCATGATACTGTTTAAGATCACTGTTCCGGTGGCGGTTCCGGCACTGATGTTACAACACGTATGTGATTACAAACCTGATTTGACATTTCAAGTAACGAAACATTATCGTAAATACACATATTATTCGTAGAAGGTTATCTACGCAAATTCACGAGCATTTGATCATTCGATTCGCATTATCAGGTGCGTACACGGCCCCTTTTTACTTTTACTGTTTTGGGGGAGAAAACATGTGCAAACAAACACTTTTAGATACATATCACTTACATGAGTTAGCTATTTACGATAAGAGCGAACATAGCATTACAAGTCCTTACATATCGAACCGTTTAGTTTGCCGTAATGCAAAGCGTGGTAGTTGAAGATAGATATATTGGGTTTGACAAACCTCACTTGGTAGATTGTAGGTCTACGCGGGTGTTTAACTAGCAAATTCAAACATTACTATTGTTTGTGCTAAACAATAGTGGAAAGGCAACCAACATTCTAACAGTCAGCTTCGGTGTCAACCGTTTATTTAAATAGTACAATGGCTATCTATCATGACTATGCAATGTGTGATTATGTTATCTGCAAACATTTCATTTCAAACAGTTGTTCAAACATTTGTGATTACATATTCAAACCTATGTATGCACCAACCTTTGTGTTGACTCTATTTGCATGCTTTCTTAGGACACTAAAGCACAATTAAGGAAGAGCAGGGACTAGGATGTTGAGTCTCATGCATAAATTTCAATTCAAGTGTTTTGGATTTGGTTATTTAAGACATTGAATTTTGTAATTTACATTTTTGCAAACTGTTATGTTTGTTTTGATTTTTCAAACGCTTCTGCAACGTTAAAACTTTGAAATTACAATTGAGACCAAATTTATGTTTGGAAAGCATATAGAGGTCTTTCGTTATGTCTAGTGCCTGCGATCCTGGTTTGTCACGCCCTAAACTGTATGATTCCGTTAGTTGGAAATTGGGGGTGTGACACGCGTAATTATTTCCAATATCCTTTTCATTATTTTAATTAAAATATATTTATAAATTTTCCATTTCCCAATCCTCAACCCCACTAAATCATATCACTGACACATCCATGATAGACCGAAATAAGTTTCTGTATAGGGCATACGTAGGAGTCGGTCACAACATATCCAGCCGCCGTCCCACCACATTTCGATAAACCATGACCATGTGTCCTTGACTATATTTAGTGACCAATCCATAACCTTTACCAATTCCAACCCAAATCCAGATCATATCGTAATTATCTCACTGCAATAAACAATGTGATTCAGTCTAGTTATATTTCAAACTAACTCCCCTATAGTTTATGCTTAATAATCATATGTTCTCATCAATGCATACCATCAATATTATCATCAATTAAATCAAAAATCATCAAATTATCGTAATAGGTTCTATCAATACAAATTTATATTGTAAAGACAATACTTGAAAAACAGTGATGTTACAGCCCCTACCTGACCCCTTGTGTCTATTAAAATGCATTTCTAACTTGTTTGTGTTTGGTTTTGATTAATGATTGATTTAAGTCACTTGGGATAAACTAAGGTATCATTATTTGTGGTTTGTGGATCAAGAGGGGAAGCTTCGAACTTGTAGTATCGATGGGATACTCGGCCAGCTCAAAAATCAGCCGATCGATACTAGTAGTATCGATGGGGCTCCTTCCCATTTCTCTTGGCCACCACTCGTGATATCCCTAGCCTCTTTGGATCTGGTCCACCTTGGATGAACCTAAGCTACATCATAAACTTGATTCCAGGTCGTGAGGGTGTGGGTCTAAGCTAGACCATTAACTTGATTCCAGGTCGTGAGGGTGCAAGTTAAGGACAATAGGACCGATGAAAGTCAAAATTGACAACCAAGGATGCCCATCGATACTATTAGTACCGATGGGGAGGATAGAATCAACACAAGGCCTTCGACACAGTTAATTTCGATGCCCATTGAGTCAAGTCACTTGGAGAGTGTCGAGATTATTAATGTCGAAGGATCTGCATCAGCCAAAGGTTGTCGAACTTACTAAGTTCGATGGATAAACTTCATGCAAAATCTCATCCATCGATACTATCTTTCCCAGCAGCTCCTATGTCGATACTAACCCAACAGCTTGATCTATTTCTTTCCAATTCCAAGCCTCACAAACATAATTCAAGCTTATCCAAAGAGTTCCCAAGTGATTTCATGATGATTCTTGTGTTTTAATTCATGAAATCGTGGTTCAAAGTCCAGGACTTTCCGGGTTTAGAAAACCCTTTTATTCCGAAAGTTTCAGCTCAAACCTGCGTGAATCTGGTTGTGTAGAGCTCCAATCCCTTGTACTTTCTTGTTGTAAACCTCGAGGGCTTTCCGTAGACACCAAGAACTCACGATTTCGTCAAGAAACGAAAGAGATCTCATGATGTTCTTCTAGAGAGAGAGTAGAGAGAGTTCCGATTTTCTAGAGAGAGAGTAATTTCTGGTAGGTGATGCCATAAATGAAGTATTTTATGGCTTAAATACTCCGGGTGGTTTCCCCGCATGTTCAGTCTCGTTCGGTTTCGCGGTTACGCGTTCCGTTATGTAAATCACGCAAACGTCATATTCTTCTTAAAATAGCTTCGTTTGATCGTTTTGGGTTTTATTTGACGAGTTTCAAAATTGTAAACATACAAGTTAAAATTTTACGCATTTTGTAAAGTTCATCCGTTTCGAACCATAAACGAGTATATTTAGGTCCATGCCCGTAAGTATATGCGTTTTTGGTCATTTCTTGTATTTATTAAGGTTTTCTCGTAATTATAAGTTCGACATATATATCTTTATGGATCGTCACCCATAATGATACCAAGTCTCGCTTACGTGTTACAATTGTTAAATAGTTTATTGGTTTTACTATTCGTCTGTACGCTACGCAATAACACTCTCCCAATATACCGAACACAGTTTATGTATAGGGCATACGTAGAGTCCAGCTACCTGTCTTATCAGCCGCCAGCCTACCACTGTTTCGATATATTACAATGGTGTTATTACGTAGCGTATTTGACAATAATTAAATACTAGGTGTATACTTAATCACTCACGATAAAATTCCTACAACATACAAATAATTGTACAATGATACCATGATCGTATGCATACATGTATTGTGATTGCATAACATTAATAATTACATCGTGAATATTTACAGATGTTACAACAATCCTTATTTATCTCTTTCTATTATATTTTTCAAATAATATTAAGAAAATGTAAAGACTTGTTATGTTATTTAGTCAAGCTTTAATTAAATAGGCATGCCATATACGTTAGTTTTCCAACAGATTCTTCTATACTTTTGTAGAAGAATGCTTAGAGATAAGTTTTGATTATATTATATTTTCTTCGGACCCTCTAAATAATTATAAAATGTGAATAAAATTGAATAGGCATAAGGTTCTTCATACACTTTTAAATTGAAAATATTTTTTAAGACATTAAAAATATATTAATATAAAAACTTTTTTTCAAAAGCAAAATTATTATAAAATAAGAAATATTGAAAACAATTTCTAAAATAAAATGTTTAAAAAACAAACTTTGAAAAGTAATACTAGAAAAATAATATTATCATTTTATTAATTAAAGTATTAAGTTTTTTAAAATTTTAATCGTATTTATTTCAAAAAATCGACTTATAGTATAAAAATTTACATTAATAACTATATATTATTTTTGTATGTAAACCGTGTAAAACACGGGATATTAATATAGTACATAATAGAGAATAAGTTATATATACCCCTAAAGCAATAGCCTAACTATGCATATACATCATATTAAGCTAACAATGCACATATATATCCATTAAATCATGCTTCTAATATGTAACTTTCTCATGCATGACCCACTATATGTATAAAGCAGAAGAAGATTAAAAAACCAAGCCTAGCTTGTAGCTCGAGGTTTTTTACAAACTCAAGCTCGAAATTTAAGCTCGAAGAAAATTTCGGCTCGACTCGAAATTCAGCAAGTCGAGCTGGATCCAGGCGTGACTTGGCTCATTACAGCCACCGTAGGCTATAAATCTTCTAGAAGTTTGTTGTTTTAAGAGCATCTCCAATGGGCCATTCTTGGAGATTCTTAGTGCCCACGTGGCTGGTTTTTGAAGAATGTCCTATTGAAGTTACATATTCTTGGGTTGGGTGTTCATCCACAAAAACACCCCAAGAATGGCTTGATGGGGCCACAAGAACTTTCTCTCTCTCTATCTCTCTCTCTATATATATATATGTAAAAGGTAAAATGTGGTGATGATGTGGTAATGTTTTTAGATGTTCTTGGGTTTCCTTATTGGGAAGGTTTTTAAAGATTATTAAGAATGGGTGCTTTTCTGATGTGACAGCTGACAAGGCATGTTTTTAAATGTTTTTTGGTCTTCTTATTGGTGATGCTTTAAGACCAGACCTACGGCGTTTTTGTCGCTATTGGATTCAAACTTCAATGATATGTCGTGAATAAACAATTTTCTCTGAACAAACGCCTATAAACAATTGATACAACAGTCTCACAAGATTTGACTATTGAATTTCGATTGAAGCTGTTGAGATCCAGAAAGAGAGCAAATGGCTGGCACCGATGGGCGACTAACCGTCATCGAAAAATGCCGCATCTCACCACCGCCGAACACCGTCGGCGAAAGATCACTGCCACTCACCTTCTTCGACCTCGCATGGCTGCTCTTCCATCCAATTCATCAGCTTTTCTTCTACGATTTCCCCCACACCAAATCCCATTTCATCGACGCAATTATCCCCAATCTCAAACACTCGTTGTCGATCACTCTGCAACAATTCTTCCCCTTCGCAAGCAACCTCATCATCTTTCCCGCCGGAAATCAACCCGAAATCGGTCACGTCGACGGCGACTCACTCGCGCTTACTTTCTCAGAATCTCATCTTGATTTCAACGATCTCAAACAAAACCATCCTCGCGACTGCAACAAGTTTCATCCTCTGGTGCCGCTACTCGAACCTCCATTCAAAGCCTCCGATCTCCTGAAAATCCCACTTTTTTCTATCCAAGTGACGATCTTCCCCAACTCCGGTATAACGATCGGGCTCACGAATCATCACTCTCTGTGCGATGCAAGAACCAGGTATGATTTCTTGATGGCGTGGACTTCAATCGCCAAGCAAGGCACCGATGAGCCGTTCTTAGCCACCAGATCGCTTCCGTTTTACGACCGTGTTATCAATTACCCAAACTCGTTAGATCAAACAGTGCTTAGTTTACCTGAAATCAAAACTCTCGATGAAAATTACAGAGTACCCGAGCTTGTTCCCACCGATAAAGTCCGATTTACACTTGTGTTAACCCGATCACAGATCAACACGCTAAAGAAATGGGTTCTGGTTCACCTTCCAACTCTGGAACGCGTATCTTCATTCGCTGTAGCCTGTGGGTACGTCTGGAGTTGCATATCAAAGTCGCGGGTTCATGTTTCCGGGAAAAAGGGCGAGTACGAGGTCGACCGGTTTTTATGCGTGGCCGATTTGCGAGCTCGTTTGAAGCCACCGGTTCCTGAAACATACTTCGGTAACTGCATGGGGTTGTGCTTGGCGTCTACAAGAACAACGTTGTTAACCGGAAGCCAAGGGTTTGAAACGGCGGTTGGGTTGATGGCAACGGCTATAAGGGATGGGGTGAAGTGTGATGAAGGGATGTTTAAAGAGGCGGAGACATGGTTGGAGAAGGCATATCTGCCGGTTCCGACGATTGGGGTGGCGGGAACACCGAGACTGTGTGTGTACGACGTGGATTTTGGGTGGGGGAAACCGCAAAAGTACGAGACGATATCGCTGGATTTTAACGACTCGATATCAGTTAATGCAAGCAAAGATTCGTCGGAGGATCTTGAGATCGGTTTGTGTCTTCCGGCGGAACAAATGGATGCTTTTATTACCATATCTGGTAGCGAATTACAAACCATGCTTTCTCATCAGTTTTAGTTATTGGGGTAATTTGTTGGTAATTTGAGTTTTGATTTTGATCCCCACATTTTGTGGGAAGATCGATTTTTTTTTTTTTTAAAAATCACCGGGTTTTTAAGTTGGAAATGTAATAAACTAGATTTGGCATCGGCTTGACTCTTATTCGGGGCTAGCCAGCTTTTAAAAAGCTTAAATGACCACACGAACATGATATGATGCACGATTTAAGAAAAATAATAAAAGAGTTAATTGTTATTTTCCTTTTCGTGGTTTTATAATATTTGTGATTTATTTCAAAACTTAACTCTTAGGCTGCCCACAGCGGTTGTACCGCCGGGCCAGCGGCCTTCAAGCACTCGGCGGGGTGTAGCGGGAACACCGCCCCCATGCCCCACGGCTCCCGCCCGGGAGGGTTCCACGGCCCCCGCTCCCCGTTGCATCCCCTTCACTCCTATTGGTGCTTTCAAATTCAAGTGGGCCCCCCAACTTTTTGAACAGCTAGTGGGGTGATGACATGGAATAGTGGGGAAGGGTTTTCAGTGGGGTGACCACTGTGGGGTTTTGTGGTTTTCAGTGGGGTGATGACGTGGCAGGAAATTTCAGTGGGGTGACCGCTGTGGATAGTCTTATCATTTAGGCATTGTGTCTTGCCTTTTGTTGTCATTTTAATCTATACATGTAATTTCATCCATGTTCTTTATTTAGTTTCCATCAATTTATCCAAATTGTTGCTCCACTGCAACGATTCTAAATTCCGGCCCCATTGCTAGCTTTGATGAAATAAAGTTTTGACTACCAATGCATCCTCTTTAAACCGAATAAAAATGTGCAATATCCAAGAATATGAAGGCTTAAGATTCTTTTTTCATAGGTTTTGGCCATCTTCTTCATATACAAATACCCAATCCAAACCACTCAATTAAGTAGGTCTTTATGTCACATGAAGATATTAGAAGTAGACAGTGACATAAGTTAGATAACAAGCTAACAACTAAATGTTTTAGTTCGGTTGTGCCTACCTTATTGCAACTAGGTTATGTAGAAAATAATAACAATGTCATTAACGTCGAGTAATGGCTTCTAAGCCAGACTTGTATGTAAATAAGTAGCCGATTTCATATGATCAAGATGCTAAACTCCAACAACGTACTAAGGACAGTTTGATAGTTTTTTATTGATTTCAATATGTGGCTAGCATTGAATAGGTTATAGGCTGGAAATATTTGTTTCACTAAAAAATATCTTTATATGAGTCAGTTAGCCTCTTAGCCATTAAGTTTTAAATAAAGTCTCAATGATTCAAACATTTTGCCGATCAAACACTTAATGACCCAAACAACCCATAAATCTATAATGTAGATCAACCCTTTAACGGTTCAAAGATTAATCAAAATGGATGATAAAAGGCTTCTTTAAATTCCATATACATTATCATTCATGGATAAAGTATTTATGATGAAAACTTCTTGTAATCGTCCAAAAGAACAACAAACTACTTTAGCAGACTAGTAGTTGATCATTTACCAATCAGAGTCTGTCTGATCGATATTTGTTTTTCTTTATTTGATGGAAGGTATGCATAATGTCTGTATGGTTGTTCGATTCCATCTTTTTTCCTTGTTATTCTTTTATATTCCTCACATCATGAAAAACAGAGAAATCTTTGATTATCTTATATCATCAAGGTAATGATCCATCAACATGGTGGTTTAAGCATGCTTGGTCAACCATACCTATCTTGGATTTTTTTTATGAATAGACAATGAGCTATACAAATCCGATGACAGAGATCTTAAACATCATCAATCATCTGGATATAATTAGACTCTCAAAATCCTTTCTTTATTAATGTAAAAAAAAATGTGAAAAAATGAAGTGCAGTAAATAGGATAACTAGCTGGAAAGAAGAAATTTACCCATCATGATTTTATGGTAGCCTTAAAATATGATTTTTAGAGAAGCATAAATTCTGAATCTCAATAAAATTCAAGTAGAATCACATCAAGTTGAACGATAGATTGTTATAATCATTTGTATTTTTTTTATATTCCACTCATGAAGTTGTTTGTTGCCAATTTTTCTCAACATTTGGAGGGGGGGGGGGGGGGATGTTATTGTTAGAAATAATTAGAAATCGTGGAAGAAAAACAACACAAATCAAGTTAGAGTGTATAATTTACAATCACACATTTTAAGTTAAAAACAAATAGAAGACCAAAAAGGTTCTGGTTATTCCGGAGACCCTCTGGTAGGTCACGATTCCTAATGTTCTCAAATCAAATTTAACAAGAAAGCATACATGCATATTTCTGCATAAAATTAACTAACTTTGGTGGTTTTTCAGTAGAGTCTAGATGAAATGATGGACACAAACCTTATCCTATCCCAATTAGGACAGAGAGGTTGCTCCGAAGAAGCCCCAGTTCAAAGTTATCGTTTGAAATTAATCATCCAACACTTTTAACGTTGTTTTCGCAAAATAAGTAAATTAACGTTAAAATTAGTGCAAGCCCTTAGGATCCACACACACACACACACATATATATATACCTCAAATTAGACGAGGTCCAAAGTGATTAACCTTAAATTTTACTCGAAGCTCCATGGCGTCAACATAACTTGACAAGATGGGCACAAGCCTAAAAAACAATGAGAATTAACCTAACTATTCTACTCGATTACCCTCCTCAGCTCCCCTCTATCAAGAATATCTATAACTAGCATTACAATGAATCTTGATAGATAAGGTAAGGGAAGAGAGCGAAAAAATATTTCACGAACATTTGAAGCTTCATTCAACATCATCTTCATATTTGGGTTTTCTCCTTTTTATAATGATCTTTTGTCATCATACATTCAAGTCTTTTCAATAAATCATTTAATCTTATTTAATATTCATATCATCTGCATTAAAAAAAAATCAAATTTATTGATTGTTAAGTTTTATTTCAATTTCCATATATAACTCAATTTTACAAGTTCTGTTTGAAATTAATAATGACTAGTATTGTGTCTAACCTATCTGAAACGAAAAACATTTTAGAATTAGACCACGTGTAGTGATTGTGTGTTATCAGTGGCGTACCTAAATTTTTTTTATGGGGGTCGGGATGTTTTTTTGATAGTATTTGTTGTTAATTATTTTATTATTTTTGACCAATTTGAATGAGATCGGGCCGGATTACAAAAAAAGATAAATCTAAATTAAATTACAAATACATAATAAAATCACGCCAAATTATCATCTCATTGATTAGAATGATATTATAAAATTAGTTTTCTTTCAACATGATTCGAAATATTATTATTTAAATTAATAAATAAAAGATTAAAAGAAGGTGAAGATTTAAATTTTATTTTAAAAACATATTACCTAAATATATACAAATTGTACTAAAATCAACTAAGTTTCTTGTCATGTTAATAAGTTTCAACCTTTAAAATTATACAATAATCACTCAATATATAATTTACAGTTGTTGTGATGTGGAGGACAACAAAGTATATTAGTAAGTTGTTGTTCTAGTTTATTTTTATGAGCATTAATTCCGAACAATAATTGAATCACTTTATATACAAATTATGTATTATTACTTTTTTAAGGAGACTATGACATATTAGGTTCTTAGTTATTATTAACTAGGTTAGTATCCAGTGTATTACACAGGTTGAATAAACATTAATAAGTATTCAATAATATAAATTTAACAATTGTAAATGATTTTTTGATTTAAAAGATGATCAACATTACATAGAAAATAAAATAATCATATTGTATTTTTAAAAAAAAATTCCTTTTTCAAAGTTTGGTTTTTAAACATTTAATTTTAAAAAAGTTGTTTTTAAAAAATGTCATTTTTTACAACATTATAGGATGTTTATCTATTATTACATAAGTTAATAGAGAAAAATATAAATAGTTAATAATAATGACTTATAAATTATAAAATGATTTTATGAGTTATAAATTTTTGGAAAAGTTTCATATTTTATAATAATTTGATTTTTGATATTTAAATATTTTTTGTTATATAAAGACATCATTTTTAAGTATAAAAGATATATATATATATATATATATATATATGGTGGGGTTATATATATAATGACTTATAAATTATAAAATGATTTTATGAGTTATAAATTTTTGGAAAAGTTTCATATTTTATAATAATTTGATTTTTGATATTTAAATATTTTTTGTTATATAAAGACATCATTTTTAAGTATAAAAGATATATATATATATATATATATATATATATATATATATATATATATATAGGATGGGGTTATAGTAAAAAGGCTTAGATTGGTGAGAAGTGTGAGAAGGATTATGGGCCATTAGATATATATATTTTAATGGTTGAGATCAAAGTTGTATTAAAAAAGTTAGTGGAAGGGTATTTTAGTTATAAACACTTTTTTTTGACTTTTTATCATTCCCCCCATTTTTTTAAACGGTCATAACTTTTACATACAATATTATTTTTTTAAAAAAAATTACACAAAAAAAACGAGCATTTTTTTATCTTTAAAACGAGTATAGTATTGGCATATAAAAAAAATTAAAAAAAATGTTTTCCTCTACCTTTTATATTTGTAATGCATCATTGTGTCTAATTGTCTATTATTGTGTCTTTTTGTTTGTGAGTGTTTCTTTTTGTCGTCGTAGTGTCTAACTAAATTTTATTTTTATAAATTCATGAGCTTTAAAAATAATATTGGTGGAACAACAAAATCACGTACTTTTTATATGTAAATCATAATGATAAAACAAAACAAATTCATTTAATGCAACAATGTATATATTATACAATGACCTGAACGTAAAACACAATGACGCGTATATTACACAACGACCTTAACATAAAACAAAATAATGACTATTACACAATGAACTGAACGTAAGACACAATGATGCTATACTACACAATCATCTGAAGATAAAAAACAATGATGAATATATTACACAATGACCTGATTACCTGAACATAACACACAATGTGTATATTACACAATGACCTGAACGTAAAACACAATGACGCGTAGATTACACAATGACCTTAACGTAAAACAGATGAATGACTATTACACAATGACCTGAACGTAAGACACAATGATGCTATATTACACAATCATCTGAAGATAAAAAACAATGATGAATATATTACACAATGACCTGAACATAACACGCAATGATGATTATATTACACAATGTTCTGACGATAAAACATAATGATGAATATATTACACAATGACATAAACATATATATAATGACGAAAATGTATTTTTCAAAAAATAAAAACAATTTATGTTTTTTAAAATTATAAGTTTTATAAACATAATTGTAAAATAACACAATTATGTACTTTTAATACATAAAACATAAAAAATAAATAAGAACAATTTATTTAATGCATAAAAAACAATAACAAAATAACACAATATGATATAAAAAATAAAACAAAATAATAAAAATATTAAACACAATGACATGAAGCATTAAACACAATAACTTGAGCATTAAACACAATGACCAAAATACTATTTTTATAAAATTAGAGTAATGTCACTCGTCAAATCCACAATCATTCTCAAACTTCTCATCAATCTCACCCTTTTTACTTGAACCTAATACTATATATATATATATATAATTAATATTTAATACTATTAAGCGATATATTTTTTTAATATTAAGAACTTTTTTAATTAAAAAAGGATATATAATTATATAATTATTTATTAAAGTTGTGAATTTGTTAGGAGAGAGAAGCTAGGAAAATAATGTGAGGGTACTTTAGATTTGTGACAAGTGTCCTCAAACTATTTTGATTTATTAAGTATAATGAATTACTAATTGGGTTTCATCATAAGCAATGCATATTACGTTATTTGAATATTATTTTATTTTTTGGCTTTAAAATAATTTTGAATTGAGTTTTCTCTAGTTCATCAAATTTTCATGGCGTTTGAGAACAAAATTTCTTGAAGATCGGTTGAGATCGGATCATATATATAAGTACTAGGTTAAAAGCTCGTGTATTACACCGGATTGGGTAAAAAATAATGCAAATAAATATATTTACGATAAATTACATAATATACATAAATGAATACATTTTATAATTACAAATACAAATTATAAATCTCTAAAAAGTTCTTTGTATACAACATTAGACTTATTGGTAGTAACCTTACCATCTTTATCAAATATTAAAAGTTTCATGTCTTCCTTGCTCTTGATTCTGGATAAAGCAATGTGTGTGAAAAAAATAGTTGTTTTTATACAAATCTACCTTTGATAAGGATTGGCCTTCAATCTTATTTATTATTATTGCATGAAATCTTCTTATCTATTGGTGTTAGAGCTGTTTTTGGAATGAATGTTTTGTGCCTATATGACTTCCAAAAATTACTTTTACTTCAATAATGTTATATTAATATATTATAAACGGTTACAAGAATATGAAATAAGTTTTGTGCCTTTATAGTTTTCATCAATGTTAAAAGATAACAATATTAATGAAAAAGTGTCATTTTCTATTACAGATATTTTATTTGCTTTTCTGTTATCAAAATAAAGTTTCCTTAACTTGCGTCTTTCTTTCCCATCATTATTGGCTTTTCCTTAATTAAAATTGTAAGAATATGAAAAATATTTCAATAATTTTATATCTGTCCTAAATAACCATATAATTACAACAATTAAATATATATATATATATATATATTTAATATAAAGTTTTTTAATTTCATATTTTACCAAAATGTTTGAAAATATAATTTAATTTGATAATATTTTCCATTTATGTGGGTTTTTTTTTCAGTTTATCAATATAAACGTATAATTGTATACTATAACTTTAATCATATTATTTATATATATATTAAATAGAAGATTTACTCTATGAGGGAAGATTACTGTTCAATTTTTCACAAGTTATAACGCATAGCATACAATTGATTCATGCATATGTTGTTTGAAAACATGTGCTTTCAAATTGTGTATCTTCTGCAAACCTACATGTCACACCCCGAGCCGGCGGGGTAGGATCGGGTTTCCCCGACGGGCGGAAGGTTCCCGGAGCGCGATATCGAGAGTGATAATCGAAGTGATCAGATTGTTTACATTGCACATGATATAAATGAGAAATGCTAAATAAAATAGAATTACAAAGTTAAATTATATCAGTATCGTTTATAATTTAACAATGTAAATCTACTGTAAACATCATAAAATGACTATCTTGTATTTACACAAGATATACAAAATAAATTGTATAATGATGTCTTCAAAAATATGCAGGTCCAAAATACTAAGTCTCCTATCTGAAGTCCTAGTCCAAAACAAATGACTTCTTAATTAACCTGTTCATCACCTGAGAAGTCATGCAAAAAGATCAAGTCAACACATGGTTGGTGAGTTCATATAGTTTTTTTTTTAGTAATTGAAAATGATTTGAAAACCTCCTTTGGTAAAGACCCTAACCTCATTAACACCACATGTAATATCCGAATCGGTATGCTTATATATAGGGCATATGTAGGGTCGAACTTACCGCCCGCCCAGCCACCGTCCCACCACATACTAATCCGTATATGACACTGTTGTTAATGATAATTAAGCATTTTTACCCTTATCACAATTCCATAAGTTCCTCTGTTTGTTGTCCCTGTCATTACAATCATTTGAAATCCATGTTGATTTCACAAGTTCATCACACATTATGATCAACTATAGTAATTGTATAAACAGTTATAAATGCTTAATTAAATAAATAAATAAACATGTAATAAAATCTAAGTCCTATTGATTGGGGCCTTTGGTCATACTCGAGTAGACTAGTCTGTCAATCTAGGTACTTAGTAGTTAGGGAATCTGTAAATATCCTCAAACATATGACCTACAAATCAAACGGTCTAGCTAGGACTTCTTGAAATGTAGGGTTTTTGTTTCGTCTGTTTTGGCATATGTTATCTCTGATATTTCCCAGGTTTTCCCTTGAAAATGATTTATTGATTCGTCTGATTCTGTTACAAGATGTACTTGATTCGTTGATCATAGAATACTAGATTCATTGATCAAATGTACACTTGATTCATAGTTCAACAAACACTTGATTTGGAGAACATTGAATATTGTCTTTGCAAAGATTGTTTTGTTTGATTTGTTGAAGTCCCACACTTGTTTCACCAAAATGTTTCATTTGATTCATTGAATTCACCCATTTGATTTGTCAAAATGATTAGTTTGATTCCTTGAACTCACAAACTTGTTTTGTCAAAATGATTAGTTTGATTCCTTGAACTCCCACACTTGTTTTGTCAAAATGTTTGATGTGATTCTTTTGAAATGTTTTGATCCGTTGAAATCTTTTAGTTTAAATCTGATTATTCACTTAATTTATAAGTAAATCAGTTAGTAAACCTGCATAAAATCCTCCTAGATATGGTCTAGGATAACATTTTTATATATATGTAAACATATAAAATTAAAAGCATTTAAGTAAACAATTTAAATAAACAGTTTACGCATGCTTCTCAGCCCTGCGTTTTAAAAACAAAATGTTAGAAAAGGGGCAATGAACTCACCTGTGCTGCTATGTAATTTGATCTAACACAAAATGCGCGCTCCTGTATGTAAGCTAAATATCTTCGGTTCCTGAGTTATTTTATAAAAATTTCGGATATGATAAGTACGCGTAGTAGTCGTTGTGCCTGAGACTTTGAGTCTTGTTGTGTGTGCAACTAAGTGTCTTAGTACTAGGTGTATCTAAGATCTAATCTATCCTAGTTACCCTTTCAGATCCCAATCCCATGTTGAGTTACAATACTTACTTTTAAATTTTAGAAAATTTCGGCAGAGTTTCCTTTTGTTTTCTTGTTTAAAATTCAGACAATTATATTGTCTATTTTTAACAAATCCCAAATCAATTTATTACAACTAACTTTTATAACAAAATCAACTTAAAAGAGAACAATGCCACTTATAATTCACATTTCAAATTAGACAAAACTTTAGAAGTTATTAAACCAACTTTTAAATAAATTCATAATGCTTTTATTTTATCAAAAAATATCATTACTTGAGTTACATCATCATTTAATACATGATGGGCTTAATTAAGCCCCATTGGGCCCGCTTAGGCCCAATTGAACTTCTTTGATTTCCATTTGGTTTCTAGACTTGAACCTTCGATTCTCGTGACCCCATGAAAATGTTATTTGGTTATGAATCCATCTTATGTCCATTAACAACTCGCGTGGAGTTATTATTGTATGATAATTATTATTTTGCTATAGGTATCCCAATCCCATGCACACACATAATGTTTATGCATGCAAGTAACTTATGGAACCCAATCCTTGTTAGAAACTTAGGTGAATGGCCATCAACTCATTTCTTAGCTTGTTAACACTAGTTTTGTTGATCCTAGATCCATATTAATCCAATTAAACCACCTTTAGGTTCGGCATGGTATCTAAGGCAGCGAACCTATGGTCATAATTCTAAGGTTCGGCCGCTCAAGGTTAGGTTCGTGTAGGGTTTGCTGCTACAAGGTTCGCCCAACACATTGGTTCGTGGTCATCCGGGTTCGTTTGCAAGGTGTAGGTTCGGCTGATGTAGGGTTCGGCTGCATGGTGATCACAGGTTCGTTGCAGACGATGGTTCGGCCAACGCCAGTAAGGTTCGGCCCAACAAGGTTCGTTAACCACCTAGGTTCGACTACAGAAGGTTTGGCGTCCAAGGGTTCGTGGCTCAAAACACTACAGGTTCGTTGTCAGTGGTCCAGGGTTCGGTGTAGGAGTGACATGCCGGTGCAGGGTTCGGCTCCTAGAAGGTTCGCCAATTCGGGGGAAGTTCGGTCACAGCATCACCACGAACCTGTGCATCTTCTTCAACCCCAAGAAGCTAGACCTGTTACAATACTTATCTATCTATTCCTACATGTATTCCCATGTGTTTTGTGAGTGTTTAAGCCGATTAACAACAAAGATTACAAGTGGTTCGTGAGTCACCCTAAAAACCGAATATATATTGGATTTTTACCTTAGATTTCGTGGATGAAATTTTACAACGCTTGTACTTCTGAAATCTACACGATGAGAGAGACGTCTTGGCACCAATCTTGTTTGAATCCACCAAGGATTGAGCATCCAAATCTTAGAGAGAAGATTGTTTTCTTGTGAGGACTTAGAGAGAGAGTGGGAAAACGAGAGAGAGAGGGAAAGAGTGGAAATGAATGGTGGTTGTGGCATTTAATGCCACATTAAATGTGGGAAAAATACCCGGTCGTTTGGTCTCGTTCGGTTTCGCGTAAAATGCCGGTTCGCGTAGTTTTCGCGGCGAAACGACAAGATTTATAAAAATAGAATTTATTTAATTATTCTAGGTTGTGATTCCTAATAAATTAACTAATATCTTCATATTTAATATAATATTTAAAACATAATTAACTATTTAAATCGAAATGTGCGGTTGTCGCGCGTATTCGTCCGGATCGTCACCCGTACAAACACTGCGATAACTATACCTTTCAATCTTGTTTTCTAATTATAGAATATCATTTAGAACGTTAAACTTTCAGGTTTATTCGTACAGATCGTCACCTATACGAATAACCCGTCAATTTAGCATTTACTTAACGATATTCGTGTGTTTTGTTCTGTAAAGCCTCACATACGTTTCTACATAATATAATCCTACCCAAATAATCACCTGATGGTTCTGTATTGCCAGACAATTAGCTGACTCAAGAACCATTGTCCTGAACTGTGTTTCTGTTAAATGTTTCTGAATTTGTTCTATGATAACACAAAATGACAATGATACATGATATGAATCTGAAACGTACTGAAATGTATATGATTCGTACCTGTTTTACTGTTCATGTACTGTAGAGATCACTGTTCCGGTAACGGTTCCGGCACTGATGTTACACTACATCCTGCTGGCATCCGTCACCGTCATAGGTAACTACGCTTCCTTATCAGTTATCTCTCACCAAACACTAAAAAGCCACAAAGGTGAACCATCCTAAGACTATCCACAGCGGTCACCCCACTGAAAATCCCTCCCCACCGAAATTTCCTGCTATGTCATCACCCCACTGAAAACCTTAAAACCCTACAATGGTCACCCCACTGAAAACCCCTCCCCACTATTCCATGTGGACCAATCAGAAAAAAGCTATCCTACGTGGGCCAATCAGAAGAAAGCATGAGCACGGGACGCGAGGGCCGTGGAAGGTTGTTTGATGGGGACCGCGCAACAGGGTGGCGATGTTCCCGCTTAAGGCCGCTGAGCCGCTGGCCGAGCGGGGCACCCGCTGCGGTAAGCCTAATTGCGAAATCCACACCAGCAACCAACGAAAGTAACAGAGTTCATGATGGAGTCATCGAACACATTTTTCGTAAACTCCAAATCGCTCTGAATAGGAGCTTTGTTCTCTGACCCAAATGCCGACTAGGATCTGTAGATCGCATATGTTTGCGTCATGTTCCCAATGAACTCAGCCATTCACCACCGCTGACTTGGCGTCTCTTTTTCTTGCGGAAAAATCTGGCTCGAGTAAAGTTGGAAGCGTAAGAATCTTGCCGGAAAATGCACCTGCGCTGTCGAGGTTGAGTTTGGAGGAAGTAGAGGAGTTTTCTTCGCCGGAGTTTAAGAAGATGATTTCAATGTGTAGATCGAAGAAGCCGTTGTTGGAGTCCATAGTTGAAGAACCAATTTCTTCGAAATGATTGTTTTGTTTTGTTGAAGTCATAACAACATATAAATACAAAAAAAATTCGTAAATGTTTTCTTTTTACAAAGACAATAAACAACTTACGAATAGCCTTTTTTTTTAACGGCATTTAATCTTAACGTGTGAACCACTGATTTTCAGGCCACGTCATCAAGGTCAAGTTAAAATGACCTCCGTTGAGACCTCACGACCACCCCAGGAGGAAACCGCACCGGAAAACCTTCTAACCTTTCAAGGACCCTTATTTCGTCTTGAGAGGGATTTGAACCCATGACCTTCAATTTGGAAAGCCAAGGGGTACCGATAGGACAAAGCCCCTTTGGTACTTACGAATAGCTAGAGCATAAGAAATAACAACTAAATTTAAATATTAAAAATCGTATTTAACTTTAAAAATAATTCCATAGTGTTATTTTGTATAAAATTTTATTATACTTATATATGAAACATTATTAAAGAATTTTTCTATTAAACCTTATCAATAAATAGTTAAAGAAAACCCAAAATAGATATCAATAAATATCTTCTTATATAAGTTTATGAGTTATTTAACTTTTTTAAACCTAATTTTTGGCCGTTATAACTACACCGCCACAATGAGCTTCAACTTTTTTATATAAACTTTTAAGCATGTAAACCTTTTTGGCAGTTTAAAACGTAAAATTTATATTTTTTTATGTATCCACCACAACATACGAGTTTGTTGATAAAACGTTTGATTAGCGTGTGGATTACCTATGTCAATATAAACAGAATAACATGCTTCACGTTAGTATATCGGACCCGACGCAACGCGTGGAGTCCTAAATTCTAGTTAATATCCAAATTCCATCTAATAATTAATGCATAAGATTTATTAACATGTTTTAACAAATAAGTTTTTTTTTGAACGGCAAATGTTATCTCCTCCTAATCTACTCCAAACTAATTACACCATTACATGGGATAGAACCCATGACCTCTCATTCTAAGAGGCAAAGCCTCTACCTAGTGGACTAGTCTCACATTATAGTAATTTTTATCATATTCATAATGTAATATAAATGTATCATATTACAAAATAAAAGTAGGATATATGATCAAAAAAAAAAGAAATTTTAATTCAAATTTTTTTAGAGTAAACAAAATGAACTAATAACTTTCATTCAAGAAATAAATTCATATACCAAATTGTAAAAACATAAAATGCACGAAATAAAAAGAAAATAACTAACATCATATCTCAATCTTAGGAATCAAAATTTTAGGAATTGGTGGTTTTGGTTATGAACCTTCAATCAAAGTTTTAGGTTGTTTTGTTGGAAACTCTTTTAGAGATTCATAAAGATCATAAAGTTTTAACAAATTTCGCTTCACAAAATATGTTGTTTTTACTTTCCTTTCTTCTCAATCATCAACAACTTTTCATCATTGTTATCCGAAAGTGAAATTGGTGTCCGTCCGCAAATGATATAGAGCTTATTAAAATAATAACATAACTTGTTAGCATAGCAATTTTAATGTTCTTAATATATAACATATATGAACAAAATATGTGCTGGTAAAAAAATTCAAAACAACTTTGTTATTCTTGTCCAACTTATGTTTTTTAGTTAAAATATATAGATTAAAAATATATATATATATATAATTTATAAAATATATATTTTATATTTCAAATACCCAACATAACCTTGTATTAGTTGACATACATAAATTTTTATAATATATTTTATACATGTATTATATTAACATTTCACTTAATACCTTCATGTTAAGTGTATCTTGAGATCCAAAATCAATATATCTTATGTTGGTAGAATTTGAATTGACAACCTATTATTGTTAAATAACATGGTTTGTTAAATTATTTATCATAAAAAACATAAATTTATTTATTTATATAATAAACAAATATGATAAAGCTGAGAAATAGTGAACATTTGTCAAAGTTTAAACTTAAAATCAAAATATTAGAATAATTACTTCCTCAAGTTATAATTTTTTCTCAAACATAGAGATTATGAATGGATCATCCGTGCATTTGCTAAGTGTGCAAGACTTGTAGTTGTTTGTGATATTGAAGTCGGTTATATCTTGATAACAAACTTTTGTTCCATCCAGAATGTTAAATAGGAATTTTTTATTAATCTAGGTTCATTTGATTTCAACCATAAATAGGAATTTTTTTTCCTTCTAAAACTAATGGACCAATCATTCAAATTGCAAGAAGATGTAAAATAAAAAAAAACATAGGTAAAGAAATGCTGATTAACACGAAGTGAATCTAACCTAAAGAGATGGAGAAGAACCCTGAATCAAAATTATCAATAAGAAACAAATGAGATCGAAATACAGAATAATATTTTTAGGTTTTTAAATCGAATCTACAGTATTCTATTTCTTATTTTGAAATTAAATCCATCCAACCGAAATTTATGGGGCGTTAGAAATTGGACGTGTGTCGTTCAAAAAAAGCAAAATAGCGGTGGTATAATGTGATTGTAAACGAAAGAATAGGGCTATTAATATACTTTTGAGTTAATTACACGGATGGTCCCTGTGGTTTACCCATACTGCACGGATGGTCCCTAACTATCAGAAATTACATGCTTGGCCAAAAACTTTGCAAGTTTGTAACATGGATGGTCCCTGGCATGGATATCCGTCTGTTTCCACCGTCTAATCTCCTCACGTGCAACGCACAAGAGGGTATTTTGGTCTTTTCAGGTTCTTGCAAGTATAAATTGAATCATTTATGTTGATTCCATCATTTTCCCTCATTTTTCCCAACCGTCTTCTTCCTCACCTCCCTGAAGGTCTTCAATGGCGATGTGCAACTGTGGAAGAATAGCCATCATTCGAACTTCATGGACCAGTCTGAATCCCGGACGTCAGTTCCACTCCTGTCCAAGACCGGTAAGTTCCTTTTTCTTCCTCAAGTTTCAATCTTTCGATCCCAAAAGACGAATGCTTAAGTTAGCTGTCTTTTTACTTTTACAGGTAGGACAATGCAGGCGATTTCTGGGTTGGGTTGACCCGCCGATGTGCCCCCGTGCCGTTGGCGTCATACCCGGTCTGCTGAAGGATGTAAGCCTATGTTGGATATGGTTAATTTGGAACATTTTGATGTAATGTGGTTTATCCACTGTTTGGTATGTAATTATATGGAAATGGTAACAACTGATTTAGCCATGTTGTTTAACAGTTAACACTACTTACCCAAATTGTGTTTTACAATTGTCATGAACAACCATACTATTAATGTTACACAACTATTACATTAACATAATTAGAAACATAAATGCACCCATTACATTAACATAATTAAAATGTCTTACATAGAATCACCAAAACACCTATTACATTAGCATAATCAAAAGGTCTTACATAAGCATAAGTACATAAATAAAAGAGAGTTCAGCAACTTGTGCACAACTACAAACGAAGATAAATTAACATGCTGGTCCTTCTTGCCCTCTACAGCCCCTGGAATTATGCCCCCTTTTCTTGCATTTTCCACAAGTTACAGTCCTCCATTTTCTTATCAATTTGCCTCTTCTTTCCATGTCATCTTCAAGCTCAACTTGGTTTCTTCTCCTTCGTTTCTTTGGTCTTCCAACAGGGGTATGATGCAATGGTGGTGTGAATGTAGTTGGACATGGAGATTTTGGCCACAAAGTAGGACCATTTAATGGACCTATATGAAAGGAATATACCTTTTTCCATGTTTCAAGATAGTAACACTCATTGGCCCATGACTCAGGGGTTCCAACCTCCTGACCATTGAGTGCCATATCCAAGTTGACTGCCACAGCATGCATGCATGGGATTCCTGTCAATTCCCATCTCCTACAATGCAAACTCTAGATAAAACATCAACAACAACTTGTTCCTTTAAAGAATGACCACTTACCTGCCACTTATTACCACCACTCCAAATTACATTGCATCTTGAAGCATCTTTTTTTGCCACATCAAGAATTTTTGTAGCACCAGGTGTTTAGCGGACCATTGCACTTTTCAATTAACTTCATCACATTCACAATCCTTTTCATAAGATACTCTCTAATGAACTCCAAAGCAGATATGATTGGTTTTTCCCTACCATCATCTGTTTTTGCATTTAAAACTTCACACATGTTGTTTAATAAAACATCAGAATGGGGTCTTCCTACAAGTATTGATAAATTTGGAATAATTAGTATGTTATTATAATTGACCATGGTATAATAGTTGATATAATGGTATTATTACCAGTGAAGTGAGATCTTGACCAGTGTTTTGGGAATATTTTATCTAACCACTTAAAAGCTTCTAGATTGTACTTCTTTAGTTCCCCCATCTTAGATTTAAATTCAGGTACTGGTTGACAAAAAAACATAAATGTTTTTAATATATATTACATGAATTAAGCTTAAGCATTATTAAAGTAATCTGTCAGTGTTGTGGCACAATTCCACAAACAATCTTTGTAGGCTTTACCCCTCCAGTATTGCTTCATATTCTGGTGAATATGCCTTAGGCAATACCTATGCTCTGCAACTGGAAATACTTTTGTAATTGCTTGTATGATTCCCTATGTAGCATACAATAATAAACATATGTCAAATAAATATATTATGCTAATTACCTTTGCAATAAGCTACCAAAACCAAAATAAGTTACCTTTTGCCTATCAGATATAACTGTGAAATTTGCAGCAGTTGGTAGTTCAAGATCATCTTGAAGGCATTGCAAAAACCAGATCCATGAGTCCTTGTTCTCTCCTCTACCGCACCATATGCCAATGGATAAATTCCATTATTAGGGTCTAAACCTACAGCTGTCAAAACTTGACCAGGGTAGGGGCCTTTTATAAAAGCTCCATCTAAACCTAACAAATCCCTTTTACATGCCTTGAATCCTTTCTTTAATGGACCTAAATAGATGTAGATTCTTTTGAAAACCCTAGTTTCAACATCTGGGTTTTGATCTGCCTCAACAGCAAACTTTACTGTTGTGTCTGGGTTAGTACCTTGAAGCTCCATTATATAATCCCGAAGGCTGGCATATTGTTCATTGTATTTGCCTTGAATTTGATTAGATGCTTTGATCTTTGCCCTAGATGCTTTCATTCTAGAAACTGAGAGCTCGTACTTCCTAGCAAGCTGTTCTTGAATACTTCTGATAGAGATTTTTGGGTTAGATTCTACCTGATTCACCACCCAATCTTTCTTTAGACATAAATTTGTATGTGAAAAACATATTTTTTCTGGATTTTAAGCACTTGTGGGTAGGTTTGTAGGTTTAGCAGATCCATGTCTCTTCCGATGAGGTGTCTTTGGCTATGTATAGAAGCCAAGGGCACTCCACTTTATCAAGCCTACTTTTTCGAATTATGTGTTTTTTTTGTTGGACTGGTTTTGTTGATGTAGGCCCAACATTTGAAACATTTTTTTACTAGGCCCAATTGCACCATCAGGCCCATCACCTTTAGTGTGAGTAGGCACACATCCTTCACAAACAACTCTTATCTATGATTGTCATTTCTAAGGAATGACAGCTCCCTTCTTGTCTTTATGGAATGTCTTCTTACCAAATCTCTTATATCTTTGGGATTTCCAAAAGTTTGTCCCACAAAAAATGTAACATCTTCAATTGAACTTGTTTCCTTCATAAACAATTAAACATCATGTTCATTTTAACATATAACAAATAAGCATACAAAAAAAATAAGAGGATAAAGACTAACCTGTTTTTTCCTCCTTAAAGACCTCAACTTTCTGCTCCTTCTGGTCTCAAAATCATCCATGGATGAATCAGTTAGGCTATCAAAGGACTCATAGCTCATATTATCTTCATCTAGTAAGTCTTCATTGCCATCACCAAGATGTGTATCTGCATTCAATTCTTCATCACTTTCATTGCCCTTATGCTATCCTGCATCAAAGTCTTCTTCACTGTCATGCCCATCATCTGCTCCTTCATTGTCACTTAAATCATCATCTGACCTACTTGGAATAACATGATCAATGAAGTCTGTCATATCTACATCAACCTCATCCATTTTGTTTTCCTTATCAACAAATTCACTACCTTATGAATCAGATGCATCATTTGGAAATACTTTGGAAAAGTCTGTCTCATCAAATTAAAACCATCTACAAGAGATGTGTCAATATGACCACATTGATACTCTGGTCCTTCACAATCACCACTAAACTGCTGAAAGTTCTGATCTTTTGCAACATCACCAGAACCACCTCCCTACTTGTCTGCAATATTCTCCTTGTCCACACTAACCTCCTTGTTTCCACTAACCTCCTCCTTGTCCACACTAACATCCTTGTCCACACTAATCTCCCTATCCACACTAACCCATTCAATAAGCAATGGTTTGAGTACTACATCATCTATTTCCTCAATAACAACCTTAGATGAATGTGGCAAGTGATCATACGTATCCAAATTAGTCATCCCAATTTCAATGAAAACATTAATAACTTTGAATTTTTTAACATACTGTGCTAAATTTAAAACATCACTATCGTTTCCTAACGCTACCAATCCAAAATCCAAATCCTTTCCTGGTACTTGAAAATGATAGAAATAATGTACTCCTAGTTTGTAAAGATCTAAATCTTTAACCATCCCATCAATTTCATGTACTGAAAACTCATCTATGTCCAAGTTATCTATGAACGAAACCCAACCGTTAACATACCTTTTTCCTGGGAATTTTTTGAACACGCCTCCATGGTGAAGTTTGAAAGAGAAGTAATGTGGTTGCTCATTTGTTCAACAACAGTAACAAAATCATAATAAATACAACATTCAACCTAAATATGTATGTTTTCAAGTCATACCATGTGCAACGACGGGGCTAAACTCACTATTCGTTGTCCTAATCGACCAATGCATATTCATTCTCAAATTGAATTCAATCTATGTTTCCGCAGGTTTTGGGGATTTGTTGGTTTGCAACCATGCGCCTTCAATCGACAAAGGCTTCGACAATTTTGAGCGGGATTAGGAGCGTCACGAAGATGAAGAAGTATGGGAGGGAAATCAGCGTGATTCAACATGTTCATAGTGATGTGGATGATGTAGCCGTCATTCGTTGTTAAGAACCTGAAAAGACCAAAATACCCTCTTGTGCGTTGCACGTGAGGAGATTAGACGGTAGAAACAGACGGACATCCATGCCAGGGACCATCCCTGTTACAAACTTGCAAATTTTTTGGCAAAGCATGTAATTTCTGATAGTTAGGGACCATCCGTGCAATCTGGGTAATGTTGGATATGTGATGTCCGATCATCGATAATATCAACGTTGCTATCGGGGTACGATCCAAAGAGTTACACTTTGGAAGATAGTAATGTGACTATGTCTAAAATTTGTTTTAGACATATTCAATTTCACAAATTATATAATGTGGTGTGTTATTATTATTTATGAAATAATAATAATATTGGAGGAATTAATTATTGTGATAATTAATTAAAATTAAATTGCTAAAGTTTAATTAGTTAAACTTTGGACTTTTAATTAAATGTTACCAACTAATTGTTAGTTAGTAATATTAGAGAGTAGTAATTAAATGGTTTAATTACTAAAGAGTTTAATTAAATTAAAAGAATTTAATTTAAATTTAATGTGAAATAAATGGGTGGGAAATAGCATTTTGAATTGGTCATTCAAAATTCCTATTTTTATGGATCTAAGGTTGACTATTAAACCTAGATCTAGACTCCCCACATTTGACACACAAGATACTCTCTCTCTCCCCTCTCTTGGCCGTCCACCACCATCCCCTCTCCTCTTGTGTTTCGGCCAAACAACCACCACCCACCACACCATAGCCGAACCACCAAGGGTGGTTTTGGAGCGCGCGGTTTGTTACGGTGATACGCGATAGAGATCGTGGTTCATGATTCAAGTCATCTAGCGAGACTACTATCGAATCCAAGGTGTGTTTTTGGAGGTTTTTCATTGAGGTCAATTCTAAACACCCAATAGTTTTTTCGTTTATTTGTATGTAACTGGATTCCTGGTTTTGGGAATTTTGTTTATGAAACAAAATGTGTAACCTAATCGCTTCCGCTATTGTAAAATTCTGATTTTATAATTAATATGATTAATTAAAAGTTTAAAATTGTTACTACAATTCCCAACAGTGGCATCAGAGCCGCTTTTACTCGCTAATAAACATTTTGTTAATCGATCTTGTGTTTTATTTGTCAAAAACGTTTTGTTTGACAAAAGATCGAGCCTTTGATTGTGTGATTGTGACTATGATGATTTGAGCCCTAGGTTTTGACCCATTTGAATAGTTGTAATGTTTTGGTTTTTCATTTTTGATTGGATGTATTTTTAACGGGTATTTGGACCCAATGTAATAGATTAGATTTCTATTTTTTGTAAATAGATGGAATTTATTTATGTAACCGATCAAATGGATTTGAAGACCAAAATGAAGACATTCAAGGAGCATGAAGATAGAGATCTTGGATCAAGTGGGAGATTACAATCAAGGCGTTGATTTGTAAACACTAGACCTAATTCGGTTTACGTTTAATGGCTCGAACGAAACCGAATAAATTAGATTATGGCTCAAATCATAATTATATATTTTGTTGTTTGTGGTTGTGAATATTTAGGAAATATGAAACTAACAAAACAAAATATTTGTCACAATTTTAAAAACAATAGTAAATATAAAAGGAGTTTTATAATTACTAAAGACAATTAAAAAAGGTTGTTTTATTTAAACGATAAAACATATTATAAAATAAAGTGTTTATTTTATAACAATATTTAAACTTGTTAGTTTAAAATCGCTTCGCGTAAACTACCGACTAGATTAAAATAGGGTATATAAAATAATCGAGTCGAGTGTTTGAAAGGAGTTTCAAGCAAACGCAAACCACATGTAAAATTGGATTTTACTAAAAGAAATTGCACGACTTGTTTCATGCTACAAGTCGTCCAATATGTTTTTGACCCGAATGGTAAATAAACATAAAAGAAATCCCAATTATTAAAAATGGATATTCTGCACCATCTTAATGAGTAACATTTAACAATTTATTCGAACCCTCGGGTGTTAGAGATTTACCCTGCATCCGGGCCTACGGTTTTGGTAAAAGGAAAAATCGCGATTCCTAAGTTACTTAGCCGTTTTTCAGTTACAAATTATGGAGGAATATCACTAA